>JANRGV010000055.1:4377333-4399775 GCA_024734035.1 Alethe castanea
ACAAAAAATATTCAAGTCTGGCCATTCTCACAATTTTCCATTTTCTGATGGAAACTGCTTTCCAAATACTACCTCCAGTGTTTTTTCCTTCTTTTATAAAACAATTATCTGTTTAAAAAACACCCAACTCTAGTTCAACCTGGACAGAGCTGCCAATTTACCACTAATATATATATTTTTTTTTTAATTTTAAGATGTCTAAAAGCATTCATAAAAATATGAACAACCAAGAGGATCAATCTGAGCTGGACATCCCAATTTTCCACACCAGCCAGGGCTGCCCTGCTTTGGTGGACACAAACTGGGGACCCAGAGCTGAGAAAAAAAAAGGAAGATCTGGCACTGAGAGTTTTTTCCGTGCCACTTTCTGGCTGCTTTATTCCTTCTTGTGAAATGCCTGCTGAACGAAAACATCCCATGGCTCACAGACTTTTCAACTTAGGGTCTTCAGCCCCACATATTTTTCATATTACTCATATTCCCCTGCTTGAGTTAAACTCAAACAGGCCTGGAACAACTTCATTAACATAAAACCACATGATAATGGGAAACAGAGCCTTTTAATGGTTTATTTTCTTATTATCTTGTGATATATTTCATCTTCTCCCCCTTCTCTGAGTGCTACTACATTCTGGTTTTACTCTGCTGCCTGGGCCTGGCAGGGATTGAGCACCCAGCACTGGATTCTGGAAATTCAGGAGTTTTTTAGCTCACGGGATCAGTTTGGTACCAGGGCGATCATAAAAGTTCCAGTAACAGTTAAAAAAAAAAAAGGCCTTTATTTATTTCAAATTAATATACTAGATACTCTGTTCTACTTTGCAGCCTGTCACACTTCATCTGAGGGAAAAAAAAAAATTGGTTTTACCCTCAAAATTTGGTAAGAATTCCTAGGCTGGGATGCTCAGAGAATATGGCAAAGGCAGCTCTTTTGCAATACCACATTTTCTTTTTGTCACAAGACCAGAATTTCAAAATCTAGGAGTTGCAACATTTTTTAGGAAGGAGAAAGAAATCAGAAGTTTCATCTGGTTCAGGGTGACTCTTCTAAACTATTTCAGACATACTTGTAATAATGAATAAATAAATCTTTACAGGATTTCTACTTTAAAATAGTTGCTTTATTTCCACACCTTTTTAAACATGTCTTAAAAATATTTCCCAGCAGTTTAAATGCAAAAGTATTGCCACAACCTCCTCACTATTTTGTCCACATTAAGTTAAACCCCAATTAATCAAATACTTCCAGGTAAGTATATTATGTCTGACTATAAAGTCCATTACTTGGTATTTACTCTGTATTTACTCTGTTGCTTGAGAGGCTCAGGAGCAGCCTTAGACTGGTTCCTAAAAAAGGAGTGGCAATTCCTGGGATTCACATTCTATCAGAGCTCAAAGTGGAATAAATGGGAGATGGAAATCCGTGAGATATATTAGCACCACCCCGTATTTTTCATTCCCCTCTGTCTCTGCCTCCCGAAGAATATCGGTGATGAATTTGCAAATGGCTCTGGCTGATGACAGAGTTTTTTTAGCCTTCATTATTTATCCCCCCCCCACTGCACACCTCTACTGGGGATTACAGTGACAAATGCAGGAATAAAAGGCAAAGACAATATTGCGGCGGCGCGGTGTAAATCTCCTTTTACGCATTATTAATTTAAAGAAATCCATTATCCCATCGGGCTCGGCGGGAGGACGGGGTTGCACGAGAGCTGGTAGAGGCAGCTGGGGGTCACCTGGAGACAGAGCCCCGCTGCCACCACCTGGGATGCTCAGTTTCCTTGGAAAATGGGATTTTCTTGCGTGTTCTTCCTCTCAGCTCCTCTCTCAGCTTTGGTGGGCAGGGGCAGGAGGTGGCTCAGCCCTGGTGGCACAGAGGTGTCACCAGAGTGTGGGTCACTGATGGCAGCAGCCACACATGGAGGCTGAGAGGAGAACGAACCCTCCTTTGCCAGCCCAGCACGTTCACTGGAGCTGTGAACAGAAGGGTGTGTGGGGAATGGGAGAGGAAAGAGAGGGGGATTAGCACTGGTTGGAGAAGGTTTTTTCTCTGTTGTGGGCCCCTAATTCGCCATGACCTGGACAAGGGCCCAAACTTGTGGCGTGTGGGCCACCCACAAGCTCTTAGGTAGCACAGCTCCTGATCCTGCCACTCCGAGCCTTCCTTGTGTCCTTCCTCCAAAGCCTTTGGATAAATGAACAAAAAGCTGCTCCTTCTGCCCTTCTTTCCCTCTTCTCTTTGCCCAGAGACAGGGATTAAATCCTGGGCAATGTCCTGCAGCTCAGAGCTGAGGCAGGCCCAGCTCGGGCTCCCTCTCCGCGGCGTCAGAGGGGAGGAAACGTGGCTCCTATCGAGAGGAAGGAAAGAGGAAAACAGATGGAAAGGCCTCAGAGCTGGAACAAGTGCCTCCCAAACAATACAACAAGTCCCTTCCACTCCAAAATAACAGAGCCCTTCTGTGGAAATCTAAATACAATCAGGGCATCGACAACAAAGATAACAGGGAAATAATTCTGTGAACCTGGAGCCGGGGCCTGTTTGGTGAGAGCCGCCAAGTGCAGGCCCTGTCCCCATCCAGGCAAAGCCAGGCTTTGATTTCACTTGATTTATTTATTGTTTAAACCTTGCAACAAAAGCCTTGGGACTAAAACACCCCCAGCTTGCACCCACCAGCCCCCCATGGGCAGGGATTTGTCACCAGCTCCATCCTTGTGCTGTGATTCCCTGGATTATTTCATCTGCTCAGCAAATCTACTCTGGTTCTGTGCTTTTCCACTGGCAGATTTCTGAGGAAATCTGTGGTGCTCTGATTAAGCTCAGTCCTAAAATGTCACTGGGGTTCTGTCTCAGTGTGCTTAAAGGATATGGTGAGACTAAGGGTGGTCAGCACTCTATATATGCACACACTATCTCTATATATAAAAATAAAAATAAAAATAAAAATAAAAACATCCCATCTGAGTATACAACAGTTCTGCTTCTGCTCCTGATGGTGCAGCTCAGTTGAATCCAAATAAACACATAAAAGGAGGGAAAAGATGAAATATGAAATTTCTCAAAACCCTAATAAGGGCTAAATTCTCATTTGATCACCTTGTGCACTCAGGACTGTTGGTAACTTCCCCCAGTCATCAGTGTTTGAAAGAACTTGTAGGAAAATAGTTAATTTTGATTGTTTTTTACATTCTGAAGTGCAACAAAATCCATCCCTTCATAGCTGGAAATAAATGATTATCAAAGATACTGTTTTAAGCTTTCAATTCTAATTTAGGTGTCTCAGCATTTGTTTCCCAATGGAAACACCAGAAAGGAAATGTCTGTGTGGAATGTGGCCACTTGCAGCTTTCTGAAAAATTTGGTTTCTTTAAAGATGTCCAATATTGGAAACTTAAGCTCTCCAGTTCTCTTTCAAAATGTAGACTATGGTTCATTGATTTCTTCCCTTCTGAACTGAGGGACTCAGTCAAGGGGCTTGAAAATAAGATACTTAATAGTAATTTTAAACCCCCTAATTTGTTTGCCCTCCCCCATGCTCCCTATACCTTCACAATAAATCCTTTGAAAAACTGGGAATGCTTTAGTGAAAAGACTGATGGGAAACGTTAAAAAATATCAGGCGAGCAACATCAAGTTATCTCTGTTATTGTAGGCCCAACGTGTTTCCTGCTTTTTTCCCCTTCAGACTCCATCCAGTGGAGCCTGGGCCGTGTCCCATCCACGGCAGCTGACTCGTGCTGGGGTTCCCTGGGGAAAAAATTCTCCTCCTGCAGCTTCACCTGCACCTGTGCAGAGCCCAGGAGCCAAGGGCAGCTCCAGCCCAGCTTGGGAAGAGTTTATCCCAAAAATCCAAACCCAGCTGCACCTCCCATGGCTGCCCAGGGAAGGAGCCCCGTGATTTCTCAGCTCTGGGATGGGGGAACACTTTTCCTCTATAGGGACTTTGGTTTTAAAGCATAAATATTTCATAAAATGCAGCACCTGAAAGCCCACAGTGCCACCAGCATCTGAAAAACTGCCATGGGAACTACTGCAAGACCCTAAAATTTATGGAAAAAGCATAAAAAAATTTCCAGAACCCCTTACTGCAGTCAAGGAAAAGGGTCATTATTGCACCTCAGTGCTCCTGCCCCAATAAAACAGAAATTAGTGTGTTTAATAACAGTGCAGAAGGAAGGCTGTGGAATACAGCAGTGGATAATTTGTCAGTGATTAGAAGGTCAATGGGTCAACTCAGGAACAACCCAGTGGCCTCACCTGGGGGGAGCCCTGTCTGTAACAGGAGAAAGCCCCTCCTTTGTCCCAGCTGTGTCACCATGGAGCCTTATCAAAATAGAGCTGGGACTTATCAGTCATGAGGGAGGCAGAGCCAGGTGACTGCAGAGTCCCTCAGCAGGGCCTGCAATTCCCACACTGTGCTTGAAATCCTTTTAAAAATCAAGAGTTAATTTTTCCCCCAATGTAAACATCTTCACCCTCTTAAAAAAAAATAAAAAAGCTGATTGCACTTTCATCGCAAACTTTTATGGGATTACATCACTTCTGCAGGGATATTTTTTAATCACAGTCATCTCAAATGGGAAATTCTGCAGGAATAACAATGGTTTTGCTCATTCCAGTTTGTCACCCCAGCAACATTCACTGCTGACCCAACCCTGGAGAACTCCAGGTCTGTTAAACACAATGCTGGTCTCATCACTGAATAAATCTCTGCCAAAATGATGAACTGATGAATTGATGAATTGGTGAATTGATCCCTGCCAACACTCAAATTCAAAATTCTGTAATTCAAAATTCTGTAATTCAAAATTCTGTATTTTTCTGCACACCTTTGCTGGTGTCACTGACAAGGGGCAGGCACGCTCCCCACACTCTGCTGGGTTTGGTGACAGCAGCTGTAACCAGGGAGGAAAATCCAGAGCTGTGAGCTGCAGGCTCGTGGAATTTCTGGGTATTTTCACATATTTGTGTATCCCTTGTAGAGTCCAGGTTTTGTGTGCACCCAGCCAGTTCCAGCTCTCCCTGTGTGTGTGTGTGTGCAGCAATGTCATTTACAGAGGCCACAACTCAGAGCAAACCCCTCTTGTACCAGAGAGACAAAAACTGCACAGAATCCCAGGAAACTTTAGACCTGAACAGACAGAAAAAGACAAATGAGAAACAAAACCCTAAAACTCAAACCCTAGAGATGTGGTTTGGCCAAGGTGATGGAGTGAGTGCCATGGATCTGTCTGGGCTTTTACTAAATCCTGTTTTAAAAGCTGTTGATGCAAAACCTCTCTGTTTTTCACTGCTGGGCTCCCAGGAGCTGAGCCCAGTGCCAGGGATGCTGTGATGGGCACTCAGGGCTCGTCCTGACCCTTCTCAGGGATTCCACAGGGCAGGAATGATCCTGCAAAGTGCTGAGCACATTTCCTGGGAGCATCCATCCCATTGTGCCAGTGGCTGCACTGAGCTCAGAGCTCCACAAAGATCACAGGTGTCACCCTGGCAAAGGTTTCCTAACAGTGTGTTTAAGGTATCATGTGACCTGATATTCCTTTCAAAATTGAATTCACAAGTAGGCAGCAAAGACCAGTTCTGGTCTTTGAAAAGGTTGAAAGTTCACTTATGCAAATAATATTTATTATTTAAACATAAAATAATAACTTTTAAAATAATGTAAGTCTATTCCACCTGTTTTTAGCACAGATTAAAGAAGGTTGAACATATTAACAACAGTTTTCAGTGCACACGAGCACACACAGCAGCAGGTAAAGCAGCTCTGTTTCATGAGATCAGGTTCCATCCAGAGTGAAGGGACAGAAAAGCTGAATTTGAATTGATAATAACATTGTGACTTGAGCTCCAAGGAATTCCCTCCCCCTCACACCCCCTCCAACTTTTTTTTTTTCTTTTTGCTTAAAATAATTAAATTGGATGAGGCAAGATACCTGAGCAGTGAACTTTTCCATTCCTCCATTTCCAAGGAAATAAAATCTAGCAACAACTCTATGCAAAACCTTGTGCTCTATGCCAGTGGGTCAGTGGCCAATTTAACCATAACAAATAATAGTCTAGTCTTTCAAAGTTTCAACTATTTTTTTTTTAATTTTTTTTTTTTAGGGGAAAGAAGAATCTGAGTGCTGGAAGACAGTTTGGATTTCCTCGGCATCCTCCCCCTGCCAAGTCGCGTTTTCCCTCTGGCTGGCGACCACATCTCCCCGTGAACATCTGCAAACTGCAGCCCCAGACAGCAACTGGGGGCAGCTCTGCTCTGGAATGATGTCATCCCCCAAATTCACTAAATTCAGGGAATATCCACATTTCAGTGCCCCTTCCCCTCCTTTGCTGTTTCTACAGCTCTGGTTGTGGAGGAGTTAAAATATTTCAGTTCTGAGTTAAGGAACTGTAAAAGTTCTAGTCCAGAGATGCTTTTTTCCTCCTTTCTGATAGTGATTGGCTTCCCCTGCACCTCTTTTGTTTTGAGAATTTTGGAGTATGCAGACTTGTGTAATGCAGAGATTGCTTCCAATTTAATTTAGTTGTTTTGTCTTTTATCATAATGGAAACGAGCACAGGATCCTTCCCAGGCTTTCTGCCATGAAAGGGGAGGCAGATTTCACCATTGTGGCTCCCCAGAATGACAGGGGAGGGAGAGCAGGGGGATCAGGATTAAACCAAATGCTCATGGAGGATCAGGATTAAATAAGATGCTCATGGAGGGTCAGACAGCAACTTGTGCATGGCCAGCAAGCCCCAAAACTCTGCTCTTGCACCCTGTGAATTAACATTTGCCCAAGTACTGCATGGGATCTGCTGGGTATCATCCCCTAAGAGTCTAAAAAAAGTCCTTGAGGCGTTTCTCTGTTTTATTTTGGGTTGAATGTGATTTTAGGAAGGAATTCTTTACTTCAGAAAAGGCACAGGGTGCCAGAGAAGATGTGGCTGACCCGTCCCTGAAGTGTCCCAGGCCAGGCTGGACAGGGCTTGGAGCACCTGGGACAGAGAAAGGTGTCCCTGCCATGGCAGGGGTGGAATGGGATGAGTTTAAGGTCCCTTCCAACCCAACCCATTCTGTGATTCTCTTGTTCCTGGAGAAGAACATGCTAATGAGGGACCTGATGAGCAGATCCTCTGCTTTTGGATCCAGAATTCAATGTGGATTCAGATAAAGGCACCACCCACTTCACCCCATTGCCAACAGGCTGGGCTTTCTCTGCATGTGTTTGATTTTTTCAGCCCGTGCAGAATGGTTGGGTCAATCACACTCAGTGCTTCGGGTTCTCCAACAGATCATTTCAGCTGCTGAGGTTCCTTCCTGCAGCTCCATGGCAAAAGCCAAAATACAGAGCTACACCTTCCAAAATTCCCTGCAGGAACCTAGGCTTGGTCACTGCAAACATCCCCACAAAACAGTGCCTGGACCTTTTGGAATAGGAAAATAACAAACAATGGCTGATGGCTTCTCACAGAATCAGTTTTTGATCTAAAAATCATCATCCAGGAGAAACATGAAAAGCTTTCAGGATTTACAAATGGTTTTTTTCCCGCTTTACAGATCTTCCTATAAAGCACAAAATCAAACTACAGGTGCAAAGACAACACTTGGGGGTTTCACTCCAGGTACACCCCAAACTTAACCATTTGTTGGGCAGCCTGGATTCCAGGAGAGCTGGAGGTCACAAATCTCTGTGGAATGGCACATCAGACAGTAGGACACCTGATTTTGGTGGCAGAGGTACTTCTGCCTGTGGGAGAAAATGGATTTGATGACATTCCCAACATCCATCCATCCATCCATCCATATCAAAAGATCCACGAAGTATCACCCTGAAAGGATGAAGCAAATCTTGAGGACTAGAAGATGTTTGATTATTTGTGACTCTGCTTCTACTCTTACACAAATCAGGAAAATTCAGGATTTCTGCCACCAACTGCAAGGGATTATGAGCCCAACAGGAAGGTTTTGTCCCACTGTACAAAATGTGGGTCAGGATCAAATCACTTAAGCCTGCTTTTTATATGTGAATAAACATCTCTGTCATTGTTGGAGGAGTGGTTTCCACTGCTGTGCTTTGTTATGCTTTTAATTCTTCACAGTTTACAGTAAAGGAGATGAAATTTCTCTTGGAAAAGAGAAATAGGTACAGGAACTTTGAGACACAAAATCCATTGGGGAATAAAACTGAATTGCTAGCAGGACCCTTATACCAACAACAATCAGAGAAAGCCAGGCAGAGAATTCACCCCCTGGGAATTCTGGCCCCGATGATGACAGGACACCACATCCAGCCTGCAATCCCGTGGGCATTCCCTCCTTCCCTGTGCACACTGGGTGCAAATCAGGGCAGACACAGCCCTGCAGCAGCCTGGGGGAGTCACCAGGGATGGATGCCCCAGGTCAGCAGTGCACTGGAATCACTCCTGAACAAAATGCACAAGGGTTTGGAGATACACAACACGAAACCAGCACATTCAGAAGCTTCTCCAGAGGCATTTCCCAACAGGCTGCTCCAGCCACGTGATCTGATAATCCCTGTCAAAAGGAGAGGGCAGATTACACGAAATCACAGCGTTACACTGAGCTGTGACAATCTACAAACATGGCAGGGTAGCCTCACTGGCTGATGTGTGGGATAAATCCAAATACCTGCTCCTCGTTCCCTTGGGCAGCTGGTGAGCCAGAGCTCCTGAGATGTGCTGGAAACCCCTCCTGATTGCACTGCTCAACCTTTCTCTAAACATGATTCAGCAAGACACAGCCTGCACCCCTGCAAGTGCAAGAGCTCCTCTGCTCCAGGGCTAAAGGGGTGGAGAGGAGAGAGGAAGAAACCCACCCACAACACAACACAAACAGAGCCAAGCCCTGCTGAGGTATTTGTCCACCTGCTTGGACTGCACAGGACTGGAGCAAAGCAAACACAACCCCTGAGCTATCAGCAGATAGCACAGTTCATGGTTAACTTCAAGTAGCACAGAACACACCTCTCGAGAAACAGCAGCAGCTCAAACAACTTCAGAGTAAAACTGGAAACACACACATGCCCAGAGCCTTCGGAAGGGGGGATGGCCCTGGCTCCCAAAACTCAGAACTGAAAGTGCACCAGGTCACTGCTGCTGGACTTGCACAGAACGTGAGGACAGGGAAACACTGAAATGTTCTCCAATCCCTGCTCAGCAGCGTTTCTCAGGTGCCTCATTTCACCACATTAAGGCCCAGAAGAGGCTGTCTGGCCTCTGGATCTCCCTGCAGAACACAAATCTCTGAGCCGTTTCTGTCTCTGGTAAGAGACAGAAATTCTCCAGGATGAACAATCCCAATCCTTTTCCCCACAGCAGAGCTGCTCCATCCCTCTGATCCTCTTGGTCTCCTCTGGATCTATTCCAGCAGCTCCCTGTGCTGGGCCAGCTCTGCAGGTGGGGTCTCACCTGAGTGGGGCAGAGGGACAGAATGACAGAATCCCCCCTTTCCTGCTGCCCAGGACTCAGGGAGGTGCTGGGCTGGGGCATTTCCAGCCTCTCACCCACCAGCACCCCAAGTCCTCCTCCCCACGGTGGTCCTGGATTGATCCCAGGGGTTGCCCTGACCCAGAGTGAAGCTGGCAGCAGAGCTAATCTCAGGTAAATCACTATTCCCACACACAGCACCCATTGGAGGCTGTAACATCAGCATTACAGGTATTATAACTCCTCCAGTGGATATTAATATCATGGGTTTGACCCTTTGCTGTGAAACACTCACCCTGACAAATCTCTCTCCTCACACACCAACATTTGTTTTTTTGGTTTTTTTTTTTCCCAAGCCATCCTAAGCAGAAGCCTATAAAAAATGTGTATTAAAGTTTGGTCTGGGATTAGCAATAGCTCAGTGCCTCTCCATCCAGCACACACATTTCTCCCCTCTCATGATAAAGGGAGGCAGGGGGAGGTGATGGCTCTTTCACCCCCCTGATTTATAACTGTCCCTGGCTATAGGTCAAAGGAATGAGCAGCACCTGGGGAGCACGGCCGAGGCAGGAGAGCAACCCCAGAGTGCAGGGGAGATAACTACCCTGGCTGGGCAGACAAATTAGATAATTAAATGGAAACAGGCGAGATAAATTGCACTTTCTTAATTGGGTTATCAAGAAACAATAGTGACTATGAATGACCTCACTGTCTGTGTAGTCTAACACTTCTCTCTGTAGGAACTAGGAGGGAGTTATTTGTCTAGGCCAGGGTTATTGTTGGCCTAGAAAATGAATGTTTAAGAACAACTGGGTTTTTTCCTCTCACCAGAAGCCATTACAGATAAAAATCTTAGGTCTGCTGATTTGGAAGTGGGAGTGTGCACAGGATGGAAGGAGAAGGATTGCAAGAAACTGGAGTAGATATCTCACCAAAGTGAGCTGGAGTGCAGGTGATGAATCTGGGCTTGCTCACACCCACCTGAATGGTTCAGGGGAAAGGGTTGTGGGGTCTGTGTGTGTGCAGAGAGGGGCAAAAAGTACTGCAGAGCTCCTGAGATGCTCCAGAGAACACAATGGGCAGAGGGCAGGAGACTGGGAATGAGTCAGTCCCCAGCCAGGCCAAAAAAAGGACCTGTAACTGGGATTTTATGGCTCAATTTTATTCCCTTCTCACAAAGTCACAAGTGTGGATCTTCATGGAAGTCAGCACTGGGAGGGGAGGATGGGGAGGAGTGGGAAAGTTCCCAGCTTCTCCTTGACCATGAGTGGTGGAGGTGAAAGGAATGGACAGACTCAGAACTACGGGATCCAAACCAACCTGTGCTGGAAAATCAGGATATTCTGCCTCAGGCTCCTGATGCAAGGCCAGGATCAGACCCTTTGTCACACTCACCTCAGTCCCTGGCTGCCCTTGAGGACATGGAAGAACCTGGCTCCTGGCTGAGCCTGGCTAAAAGCCTGTCAAAATGCCAAATAAACCCTTTCTATCCTTTCTTTACAGGGCCCTGGACTGCATGGGTTTGGTATTTAGTAAGTTAATTATCATAGGAATGACATAAGAAAGGCTTCACATTCACCTGTATTGCCAGGCAAGGCAAGAGGGCCACTAATTTTGTGTTTTTACACTGGTGAAAACAGACTTAGCAAAACATTGCTCCAAAAATGAGCCTGTGTAGGCTGTGCCAAGCAAATATTGAGCCATGTCACCTCTTCAGCAAAAATTGAATTACACCCACTTCTTACTATGCTGCTACACAACAGAGCCTAAAGCCATCCAAATCCACTATTTTAAAACATTCTGAATAATGTCAGGATCTTGATACTATCTGTGGAGCTATCACTCCATCAAGCTCAGATCCTGTTTGGAAAAAAAAAAAAAAAATTAAAAAAAAAAATCATATCCAGAAGTCATTTGGAGCAAACCATACCAAACAACTCCCATGCTCACAGGGCACGGGGAGCAGGGGTGGGAAGCTGAACATGGACTTTCAAAGGACATTTGGAAGAAAGAACAAGCATATGGCTTATGTTTAAAAACCTCTCTTGATTCAATGACCCCGAGGCTACGGGGCTGCCTTGAAGCCCCTCAGTCTGGGCTGTCTGGGATGTGTTTGGTTAAAACAGCCCCTTTTACCCTTCACTGAGTTAGTGAGCATTGTGATCTTGCTTGTGCTCAGTTATTAACATGCTGAAATGGATTCTAATTCCACTTCCATGTACCTCTGGTCCCCATTTAGGACGCTGAAAGTTGCTGCACCGGCCCAACTTCCCAGCAGAAAATGCACTGCAGGATGTTTGCAGCTTGTTAGCTCCAACCTGGAGCACTTCCTCAAAGGCACTGCTACCTAAAGCTACTTTTACTCCAGGCTCCTATTAAGATACAGCATTCTCCCTCCTTGTTTTCATTCAAAATGACAGGAAACCAAAAACATCAAGTGTGGACCTTCTCTTTAAGCCTCCAAGAGATGTAATGAAAAACATAACTAAGGGCTGCATCCAAGAACAGCTTTAAATATTCCAGCTCTGGAAAGGCCACTGACATCCTTCAGCTGGTTTCCCAAAATGGGACACCTTTGGGCACTTTGAGATGCAAACAATATGAAGGAAAAGAAAGGAAGGCTCTTCCATTCCTTCTGCATCTCGAGTTCAAAGATCTCGAGCACCTGGGCAATGTCCACACCCTCACTGCAGCAGGGAAGGAGTGACATCCTCATTTTCAGCAGTAAACAGCCTGAGGCACAGAGAAAAACAGATCCTAGACAATGTATGATTGGGGGGAAAAATAATATGAACAAAAAAATCATGGAGTGGGTGACCAGTCACAAGCTCCATGCACAGCCTGGGTCCTTCCTGTGTCCCAGGCCATGAAATATTAAAGGGCTAGCTGCAAACTGAGTGTTTTCTGAAAGAAAACATGACAGGACTTTCCACCTTGAGAAATATCAGGAATTTACTCCATCAGAGTCCAGTTCCCTCCAAGCCCCTGAGGATATTGGCTGCCAGGTTGGATCTGCTGCAGAGAATAGGGACTGAGAACATCCCAGTTCTCCTTCTGTCATTCTCCCCTTTTTACTTTCCAGGGAATTCTGGAATGAGCAATTGTCCCCAGCATTTTTATGTAAATGGGTTTCTCTATTAGTGGATGGGACTCAGTCCCCCAAAAAATTCCCAAAATATCTGAAAACAGCTCTGTTAAATCAAGCATCTCCACAGGCTGAGGTTTAACAAGGCAACTCTACAAGAATGAATATTAACGTGGCAAAGTCTTCTACTTTTATCTTGTTAACATCAGACATGCAAATAAATCTTTCATTATTTACAACTTTGGATTTCCTGTGACTGACCATTTGCAAGCAGAGTAATAATTACATTTAGTTTCAGCTTAAGTCAGGTCATCTTACTCCTAAATTTTTTAAAAATAAATTAATAAAATCATCCCCCTAGCTGCTGCCAGACAACCAAAATTTGCTTTTGAAGCCATTCAGCCTCTTCTTGAAGGAACAAAGCCGTGAATGTTCCCCCAAAAGCAGTATCTGTGATGGATAATTTCCCTTTATGTATGAGATCAATGGATATGGGTTCAACATAAAAATCTCAGCTCCCATTCGGGAGATTTACATGAACCCTCTGCAGTCCTACTTTATAGTCAAGCAGGGGAGAGTTAATTATTTCTCCAGAATTTATCTTCTAAATGGATATTCAGTGGCTCTGTTATTCACTCTATTTTGCAGTGAACTCTGCACTTCCCTACTTTCCTCCCAGGAAGAGGCAATCGAAGACAAAAGCCTGCAAATGATAGACAAGGGCAGAGGCCATGTCCAACTTTGATATCTTGTTGATAACGTATTGTACAATTAGATCAATTTGACAATTTCCATTATGGCTGATAAAATATTTATCGAGCCTTGGAGATGATGTCTGATCCCTGTGCCATTTGTTTCACTAATGGGGGAGATATTTACCAAATCAGGGGAAAGCATTCAAATTTCACATCCTCATAGCCTCCCCAATATTAGATTTGCAAATTACTGGCTGAAGGCATAAATTACAGCAGAGCACAGCCAGGCTGATGCCAGGCTGACAGGGTAGGTGGATGGCTGGCGATGACATTGTTTCACAGGAGCATTAATCATAGCAGCAAAGAAAATACTCTCAAATTGGTCCATAAGTCTAAATATTAAGGAATGAGAAGCGGGTTGCCGGGAGATAGCTTTAGCTGCAGCTGGAAAATTAGGAAATGAAAAACCCTTTCTATTATTTAACAAATCATCTTAATAATGTTTTATGCCGTAGTGCCAGCGAGCAAAGGAAATTCCTATTCTTGCCCATTTGCTCTTTATCCTCATTGCTCTTTAATAGGAATATTAATAATCTGAGGATTGCTGCAGATGTAGCCCGAGCTGTATTTTTCTTCTGCTGTAGCTTAACTAAAACCAGGATAAATACTGAAGGAAAATAAAATTTTGATTTCCATGTTTAAACCATTTGCTTTGTCAGCAACACCAACAGGGGCTCGAGCTCCTCTTCTGTTCTGCTCAAGGTCAAGCACATGTTTACTTCTGTGCAGGCCAAACTTATTAAAATCCCACAAATCAGATAAACAGCAGAATCCAGCTTACCACGGATGAGAGAGAGGCCTGTAATCTCAGGGGGGGAAAAAAAAATACAGGTATCATTGTTGCTTAAATACGAGCCCTGCTGATTAATTTAAGAGCAAAGCTGCACCTTTGCAGGGGTGATTAGAAAAGGAACAGCTTCAAATGCTCCGTGCTCAGGGCACTGTCAGCCCTGAGCCTCCCAGCACCCTGGCCCAGGGCTGCTCAGACACCACTAAAATAAGTTGAAGGTGACACATTTGTCTGGCAGACGTAATTAAAGGTATAATGTTGGTGCTAGAGGTCAGAGTTGTGCAGTCCTAAGGCAAAAGCACTTGGAAGGAAAGAGCTTGGAAATAAGGGAATGAAGAATGAGGCTGCTCAAGCAGCTGACACCACTCAGGGAGTCAGGGGAGGGGATTCTCTCTGCTCTGCTCTCATGAGGTCCCACCTGGAATGCTGCAAACACTTCTGGAGCCCCCAGGATAAGGACATGGAACTGTTGGAGAAAGTCCAGATGAGACCATGAAGTTCCCAAGGGAACTGGGGCACCCCCCCTATGCAGCCAGGCTGGAGAGTTGGGAATGTTCATCCTGGAGAGGAGAAGCTTGTGTGGAGACCTCACAGAACCCTCCAGGATCTGAAGGAGCCACAGAGAAGGAAGAAGGAGTCTGGACCAGGAGCTGGAGTGGCAGGACAAGGGATAATGGGTTCAAACTGCAAGAGGGGAGGTTTAGGTGGGATATTGGGAAGAAATTCCTCCCTGTGAATATGGTCAGCCCTGGCACAGGGTGCCCAGAGAAGCTGTGACTGTCCCTGAAATCCTGGGAAGCATCCAAGGATGAGATTTGGAGCAACCTGGGATAGTGGAAGATGTCCCTGCTCATGGCAGGATCTTGGAAAGAGATGATCCTTGAAACTTTCTATGATTCCAACTAAACTTGCAAAGTTTTGTCTCTCAAGCCTGATGTTCGGTTTTTCCCACCTTTCACCATTAAAACAGAGATCACAGAGCTCAGAATTCCCAACAGGATCCCAGCTGCTCAAGGGCTGTGACTCAGTGGTTCCCACTGATGGCTGGATTTCCAACAGAACTCCCCACTCGCATCTTCAGGAAACTCCAGCTGTTATTCAGTGCCTAAATGGCATTTAGGCATCACACTTAGGGTTTTTGGACACACCAGTGGTGTTAGGCATCTATTCCCTTTAAAAATCCATTGGAATTTTAGAAGAGAGTTCATAAAGGACCTTGAGACTGAGCAGGGAAGTGTTTGCACAGTCACAATGTCAAACAAAATGCTAAAGACTGGGTTTGCCTCAAGCTTTGCCTCTGTCAAAGCCTTCAGCACTATCTCTGTCTGCTGGATTTGTGGGGTCCATCAAAAGGAGCAGCACAAGGTGACCATAATGGTCTTCTGTTGTGTAGCTCCTCCTCCCCTTCTCAAGGGAAGATGTAATTTCCTTCTTTCACTGGGGAAAAATGTCTTAATCACCAGGGCCTGCAGACTGTCAACCTTTCCTGCTGAAGCAGCTCCTCCTGTACAAAGTGAGACAGCAGGAAATTGTCCCCATCAGTTGAACTATTGCCTAAAGGTTTGAAGATGCTCTTCCTGTTAATGGACTGTGAACCAGTAAAATCATGAATAATAGCTGTATTTCCTCAGCAGATTTTCTGAAATCCAACGAACCTTTATTCAGTGTCACCAAAACAAACGAGATGATGAAAAAAGAGTAGGACAAGCTCCATCCCTCAGCTCAGCATCTGTCAGGAGGGGTTTTGTGTAGAGGAGTTACACAAGCAGCACATCCCAAAACAGGGCCACCTTTTGGGGACATTCTGACGATCCACATCTCTCCTGGCACACCTGGAGCACTGAACTGGATGGTTTTTAACCTCCCCAGCTCCCACTGTCACCTATTTCCTCTGCTCCACAGAGCAGTCCTTACTGGTTTATACTTCCCTAAGTAAAATGTGTTTTGCTTAGGTCTGTAAGACTTGTTCTCCTTAGGCCTGAAAGATGTATTTATGTAACTCTCCTAGGCCTGTGGGATATATTTCTTTCAGGCCCATAAGGTGTGTTTCTCTCAGGTCTGTAAGATGTGTTCTTAGACCCATAAGATGTATTTCTTTTTGGGTTGTAAGGGTTTTTAGGCCTGTAGGATGTTTCTCTTAAGCCCATAAGATGTATTTATTTTTGTGCTGTAAGGATGTTTCTCTTAGACCCATAAGATGTATTTCTCTTAGGCCTGTGAGATATATTTCTCCTAGACCCGTAAGATGTTTCTCTAAGGCCCATGAGATGTTTCTCTTAGGTCAGTAAGATTCATTCCTCAGCACAGGACACCTCTTGCATAAACTCTCCTTTATGAGAGGTCCCATTTCAGCACAGGAGAAAATTCACCTCCAAGCTCTCTCCCTTGTAGATTTGTTGTATAAAACAAGAGCTGGTGGAAGCTTCTCCCAGGACATTCTGGCTCAGAAAGAAAGCTGAATTCCTCCTTGTTCCTGATGTCTTAAAACCTGGCACAACTCCCCAAAGGCACCTTCATGCTCATGGTTATACTTTTTTTCAGCCCACCAGAGACCCAAAGCAGCAACAAATCCCTGTCCTGCCACCCCTGCCACCCTCACCCAGCCATTCCCAGTGGCAGGGGAGAATTTGCTACACCTTTAAGAGGCAAATCTGCAGGCAGCTCTGCCTGTTGGGTTTGAGATAGCAAAGTTATTGTCCTTTGGGCTGTCTGGCAGCCCCTTGTGTCCCTTGGGTTTATCTCACACACATGATGCAGCTTTGTGGAAGGGATCTGGAGGGACTTTGCATTCCTCTGCTGGGATGATATGAGTTTGTGTCTAAATCTGTTCCATATGACCCACCTCACATGGCCGCTGTCTCGCCGATTCACTCGGAAAGGTCAAGAAGTGTTTCAGCCGAGGCTTCAAAGTCAAGGGGCTTGTTAATCAAAAAGAAAAACCTACTGGTAGAATTGGGACTTCATAAAGGTGAACAGTCCTTTTGCATTGATAAATTCTGGGCACAGAGCAGGCACAGGTGAGGCTTCACCTGTGGGGCTGTGGGTGCAGTGCTGAAGGTCTCCCAGCCTTCCCACATGAGAGCCTTAAAGCAGTCTGGGATAAATAAATCCTTCCAAGTCCCACTAAATCTGCTACGTCAAGAGGGTTTCTCAGCAGGTTTCTAACACCTAACAACATTTTCTGAACTCACTGAGACACTCTTGCTTTGCTCCTGGCCCAATAGAGCACAAAGCTGTGCAGAAAAGCAAACCAAAACCTACAAAGTGTAGAGATTAAACAATTCAAAGCCATTCCTAAAATCTTCCCAGGTCACTCATGTCAATAATGAGCTACTGGGAGCCAGTGACAGTGACTGGGGCCAGCACTGACCCCAGGTTTGTTGAGCAGGGTGCCCTCCCCATGCCATAACCTTGAAGTTCAAATCAACACCTCCCAACAACAAATTTATCTCTTTTTTATTTATCTCTGGCAGAGCAGTTCTCCTTTCTCTGGACAGCACAGCCTCACACCGAGTGCCTCCACTCCACTGCCATATATATTTTTGGGATATGATGGCAGACATCATACCCCAGGCTACCAGATCAGTAAAGCAGAAAACAGCCAATCTTTTTGCAAGGAGAAAATTTGAAGGAGGGGTGTAAAGTATGCCTAAGATTTTTTTTATATATCTTATGCAATGATTTCTAGAATTTAAATCTCTCCAAAGAGTTGACATCTCAAATCATGAAAAACAAAGCAGAGAAAGGAATGAGCAGAGAACTAAGTTTTAGCCAGGGCTGCATTTTCTGATTGCCAGGGTGTGAAGATCATCAACAGGGACAGAGCAAGGAGAGGTAAAATGTTTAGAGATATTTCTCTGAGGTTCTTGTTTTAGGGAAAAGACAATCAAGCTTGTTTTTAACCAGGAGGTAAAAGGAAGATTCAGGTAGCTGGTTTCTATCTTATTTCAGCAAGAAATATATCTTATATCTTATATCATCTTATATCTTATATCTATCTCATATCTTATATCTTCATCAAGTTTCTGCTGAAATTTGAGCAGTAGCTGTGCTGCAGTTCTGTGCTTCACCTCTTTGGAGGAATTGTAAGTACCATGGAAATACCTGGTTCTCATCAGGCAACTCAACCCCTCGAATTACCAGTGATCCTCAGACAGTGATGCTGTTTAATGCCAGTCCTCAAAACACAAATCAACCAAATAAATCTATGAAAATCACCATACTTAAAAAAAAAAATCGTATTGGCATTGGCTGGGATGATTTGAGGTTCTCATGTCTGAACATGGACAGGCGATAGAAGAATTTATTCAGAAGCACTATTAAAAAACCTGATTATTTCTACCAGTTTGGATGGGAAAAATCCATCCAACCTCTCTAAATCAGGCCTGACATGTCCTGCTTTGTTCCTGGTCCACAGGACTCACACAGACCCAGGAACAGGAGGAAAATTTTTAGGACAATGCCATGGACTGAGAACTGCAATTGTCATTTGAAGTCCCCATAGTTTGTGTATTCATGAGTAGCTTTTGCCCCTCAAATGGAACATTAATAATTAACAACTGACCATCTCCAAAATCAGCATCTTCACTTCCTTCCTGATGCAAACACTTTAAAAATTTCCTATTTCCACATGCCTGTCATGAAGAATCACAGCAGGTTTGGCTTGGGGGGGACCTTCAAGCTCACCCAGTGCCACCCCTGCCATGGCAGGGACACCTCCCACTGTCCCAGGCTGCTCCAAACCCTGCCCAGCCTGGCCTTGGGCACTGCCAGGGATCCAGGGGCAGCCACAGCCACCCTGTGCCAGAGCCTCACCACCCTCACAGCCAGGAATTCCTTCCCAATATCCAGCCTGACCTCCCCCTCTTTCAGTCTGAACCCATCCCCCCAGCCCTGTCACTATCTGCCCATATAAAAAACCACTCTTCTCCATTTCTAAGCCATTCCAGGTGCTGCAGGGCTGCAATAAGTTCTCCCTGAACTTTTCTCCTCCATGCTGAACATCTTGGCTCTCTCAGCCTGTCTGAAGCTCTCGAAACCACCAAAGGTGAGATTGAGGAGCTTGAATTCATTTCAGAAATGCAAAAAGCCAAAGTGGCCTCTCTGTCACCAAACCCTCAGAGCAGGTCAGTGGTGGCACAGCAGAGCTGAGGACATCACCCTGCTTTGGAGAAAGCTTTCACAAACCCCTGTCTCCAGCAGGCCTGGTGGGTGGCCAGTGATTTCCCTGCTGTGCTGGCAACTCCAGCTCCTAATCCCCCTGCTAATTCCCGGGGCTGATTGGCTTTGCTGGCCATGGATAAGTCGTGTCCCCGGGTCCCGCACACGGTGACCGGACACCGCCTCTCCCAGCCCCAGGCCCCAACAAAAGGCAGCCTGTTTGGTCACCCTTCCTTCAGAGAGGCTTAAGGACATTTTTGTCATTTTTGAACAGCTAATATCTTGCAGAGGGGGGCAAAAAAAAGGAGGGGAAAAAAAAAAAGTTTGCCTAATCTCTTTAAATTTAATCTTTACTTCTTGAAAAATCGGAGCGTAGATGCTTAGTGCTGGACTATGTTCCATTAGACTAATTAGGTCAAGATTACCTACAACAGTATGACTCCACCAAGTCAATTTAAATTCCCTCCCTCCTGTCCCTAAACTTGCACTGTTTGGAATTTTGCTCCCTTTTTCTCTTTCCTCCCCCAGAAAGCACAAAGTGTGTGGGCAACTATTAATAGAAAGAGCCAATAAAGAAATAAAACACCTGAGTGAAGGAATACCAGAGGGAATCACAGAATCCTGCAATGGTCTGGCTTAGAAGGGACCTGAAAACTCATCCAATTCCATCTCCTGCCATGGCAGGGACACCTCCCACTGTCCCAGGGTGCTCCCAGCCCTGGCCAGCCTGGCCTTGGACATTTCCAGGGATCCAGGGGCAGCCACAGCTGCTCTGGGCACCCTGTGCCAGGGCCTGACAGGGAACAATTCTTTCCCAATATCCCTCCATCCCTGCAGGAGAAAGCCATTCTCTGTGTCTTGTCCTTTTAAACAATCTCTTTCCATCTTTTCTATCAGCTCTTTCAGGCACTGGAAAATCACAATTAGGCCACCCTGCAGCTTCTCCCCTCGGGGCTGAACAACCCCAATTCTCTCAGCCTTTCCTCCCAGCAGAGCTGCTCCATCCCTCTGCTCATCCTGGTGCCTCCTCTGGGCTCTCTCCACATCCTTCCTCTGCCACTAACCTGAGCTTTAACCCCACTGCCTGTCCATTCCCTCTCCAGATGGCCCCAGGAGCTGATTTCACTGGTTCTGGGAAATTATCCCCACAGGAATCACAATTCAGCTAAAAGGACTCACTCTGCTGTGGCCCTGAAGGTGCAGAGATAAGGGGAGCAGCCACAGGGGGGGTTCAGAGGCTCAGCCCCACCTGGCAGGAGCAAGGACAGGTGGGGCAGAGCAGCATAGGTGGGATGGTTCTGCTGGCCAGGGGACAGGAGCACAGGGGTGACAGGAGCACAGGGGTGACAGGGACACTGCCCTGAGTCCCTGCAGCAGCCCTGAGCTGCCATGTGCCACCTCCTGCCATGCCCAGCAAAGCATTTCAAAGCAAAGCAGAAGCTGCCATGTCTGCTTTAAACATTTCAGAACAGATTTATGGGATCACAGAATACCCTGAGCTGGGAGGGACCCGCAGGGATCATCTAACCCAGACACCCCAAAGTCCCCTCCTGTGCCCAGAGCATTGTCCAAGCTGTCCTGGGGCTGTGGCAGCTCCTGCTCCCCTCTGGAGGGGACAGTCCCCATGGTGACCTCAGAGAGGCAACACAACCCCAAGGCAAGCCCTGAGGTTGAAATTTATTCCTGCTCCCTAAACCAGCACTGCAAAGTGAGGTAGAGTCAGGTGAAGAGCTCACACGTTGGTATTTTCAAGTTTCCTCTCCTCAAAATACAAATTTTAACGTTTGGAACCTTTTCACGCTGTTAAAATGCCTGGAACAATCTGGAATAATTCCATGACAAACAAGCACGGGAGGAAAAGGTGTGAAGTGCCTGGTGTGGCTCAGGTATCACTGGGCTGGGTGTTTGCTTCTCCCTCTCACAACCAACTCCCGATGACCAGAAACAACCTCAGGGAAAGCTTTATCAGAAACTCTGGTTGCCTTCAGCCTTTGAGAAAGTCAAAAGTTCCCCAGGATTTAAGCAAGAGCAAACCCGGAGCAGTTCATTTTTCATCCCACAAATCTTTAAACACAAGCAGAACTTTACACACTCATTCATCCAGTGATGCATATCAAATATGGGCTTGTCATTTCCTTTCCTTAAAAATATGTTTCATCCGACTTAATGTGGAATTTATTTAAGACACAAGATCAGTTATTAATATGTTCTTTCAATTTTGGGAAGATATGAATATCTCCTTTGGCTGCACAGCATAATAGTCCATTTATCAGCGAGGGAAGCCTCTGGAGGGATGAGATTTTTATATTTCAACTACACTTTAGCAGTTATTGGAAAAGATTCAGTGTTTTTCTGGAAGAAATATGTCATGAAAGTAGAAAGATGAGGGAAATGCTTGTATGCAACACAGGCTTTTCTCTGATAGCAGCCTGGTGCCCGTCTGGACAGATCCCTGAAGACACAAGAAATCCCAATTAAATCATGAGTGCAGAGCTCTGCCTACATGGAGCTGATGTCTGGATCAAGACCTTGGAATGTCAGCTTCAAAATTTCCCTGGCAATAGCATCACACGGCCTCTTGATATGAAAAACTCGAGTGCAGGCAGGCATTTCCCTCCTCTTTCTAGTTTAGGGACTTGCACCTCTATGGGGGAAAAAAATAAAAATAATAATAATTAAAAGAAAAAGATGACGACAACAGAAACCATCC
Organism: Alethe castanea; assembly: GCA_024734035.1. NCBI lineage: Eukaryota > Metazoa > Chordata > Aves > Passeriformes > Muscicapidae > Alethe > Alethe castanea. The sequence goes on from JANRGV010000055.1 coordinate 4,399,264, forward strand.
AACTTAAAAAAAAATCAAACAAACAAACAAAAAACTGCTGCATTCAGCAGAAAAAAGTGTGGAAGGAGGGAATCTGAGGGGTCAGTGAGCCAAGGAGTAGCTGATTAACTTCAGTCTGATAATATCCTCCAATATTTCAGTCAAATCTGTGGCATGAAATACAACGTGAAATACAACACATATTTGATCTCTCTCACACTAACTCAGAGCGAGGCAATAAATATTTCCCTACAGAATAATTTCCCTGTAAGCAGAGATTTACTGTAACCCAAATCACAATTTACTCATTTCAGAGTATTAAAATCTCATCAGCCCCTCACTAGAACTGGGATCACTGGAAGAGGATCCCACAGCACAACTCCCAGACAGTATCCATAGGGAAAAAAAAATGCTATGGATGTTTTATCCACTGAGTTAGGGGCACGGGGCTGATTTTAGATCTCTTTGTAGCCATCTAGAAGACAGGAAAAAATAAGATTATTAAAAGGAAAACAATAAACAATGGTGGCCTT
>JANRGV010000055.1:4408116-4419124 GCA_024734035.1 Alethe castanea
GAGGATGAGGATGAGGATGAGGATGAGGATGAGGATGAGGATGAGGATGAGGATGAGGATGAGGATGAGGATGAGGAGCCCACCAAGTCCCCAGGTGCGGTGGCAGAAGCAGAGTGATGAAATGCTTTGCAGCTTTAAGCTCTGCCCGTGCTCTGGTGGCCGTGCTGGGCTCCCCTGGCTCCTTCTCCCCGCTGCAGCTCCACATCTGTTTCTCTGCAGTTTGAAACTGTGTTCATTTTTCACTGCTGCCCTTTGTCCCACACTCGCTTGCTCCCGCCAAGGGCTTCATTTCACTTATTCAATAAGCGAGAGGCACTGCAGGCTGGGGAGAGCTTTAAGACAAAGCTTTAACTTCTATTAGGCCTCAACAAAAATGTTTTTGCTCCCTACCAAGGCACTTTTCCCCCATTGCTTGTTTTGTTTTTCAGGGACATTTGCAGCCTGCGATGGCCCGAGCAGCACAGGGTTTCACAGCTTTAGGACAAATTTTTAAAAAATAGATGCAACAAAAACCTGGGTTATCATTAGCAGGAACACTTTGTAGTAGGAAATCCCATTTGTCCCTTTTTCCTCCACAGGCTGTGGCTGGGAATAGCCACAAACCCCACTGCAGTTCGGTGCTGAGGGCCTGGTTTCTCACCTGTGTGTGAGCTGCAAATACACATTGTGATGTTTTCCTGGCTTTATACACTTTATTTTGGGAATGAGGAGAGAATTCCCAACTTCCAGGCCATCCCAGCTCCTCCTGATTTCCCCCCCTGCCCATCCTGCCCTCTGAGCACTGAGCACTGTCACAAACTGAAGAGACCACAGAGCTTTTTCCCAGCAAGAGATTTCTGACATGTAAACGAGTTTATTATTTCCTGTTGCTGATCTAAATAGCAAAGAGCTGTTCTTTGGAGAGGGGACATCAAGGATGACACTTCCAACACTCACAGCTCAATGTCCACCCATGAAATGATCAAACTCTTGTGGCTGAGCTCGTTTTGCCACAAGCCCACGAGTCAAACACAGGGTTTTTCATACCAAATCACCCTCCCACTGTGGTGCCAGGGTTACAAACCCTCTTGTAAAACTCAGTTCAGGAAGTATTTCCAAGTGTGTGTCCCTCAGCCTCAGGCTCCTGACAGTCCCGTTTTTCCCCTTGCTGTATTTCTTTAAAAGCACTCCGCCTCCACCTAGCTAAGGCTCCTCTGATGCTACAACCCAGTGCTTAGGAATCACATCCTATTTTACAGCTTGAGGCTTTAAAAAGCACAGACTATTAAAATCAACAACAAATAGATTTTTATAATTGCAATATTTAAAGAGAAAGTAACGAATTGCATCAATTTGTCAGTGCTTGTTGGTTCAGTGCCTCTCCCCAACTTTAACCTAAATATTCTTTGAGCCAGCAGAAAAAACCCTGTGTGAAAATCTGTTCTCTGAGCCTGGGGTGGGCTCTGCTGGTGCTTTCTCTGCTAGGGAAAAACACCCCCAGAAACACAAAATGAGGGGTGTCCCATATCCCTCCCATGGAATTAAATGGAATTAATTCCCATTTAATCCCTGGTGTTCCCCATCACCACCTTGTGCCCCACATCCTCCTGCCCCACTCACTGTTCCCTGAGTGCTTTGGGTGGTTTGGAGCAGGCACCGTGCTCCTCAGCAGTGCCAGAGCTGCCAGCACGAGTGAGGAGGGAGCACTGCTCCCTCCTGCCCTGCTGCCCCCAGGAATTCCTGTATCTCACCTGAATTCCTGTATTTCAGATATTCCTGTATTTCACCTATTCCTGTATCTCACCTGAATTCCTGTATCTCACCTGAATTCCTGTATTTCAGATATTCCTGTATTTCACCTATTCCTGTATTTCCCCTATTCCTGTATTTCCCCTATTCCTGTATTTCCCCTATTCCTGTATTTCACCTAAATTCCTGCATCTCATCTGAATTCCTGTATTTCACCTATTTCTGTATTTCAGCTATTCCTGTATTTCACCTGAATTCCTGTATCTCACCCGAATTCCTGTATTTCAGCTATTCCTGTATTTCAACTATTCTTATATTTCACCTATTTCTGTATTTCACCTGAATTCCTGTATTTCACCTAAATTCCTGTATTTCACCTATTCCTGTATTTCACCTATTCTTGTATTTCACCTATTCCTGTATCTCATCTGAATTCCTGTATCTCACCTGAATTCCTGTATTTCAGCTATTCCTGTATTTCACCTGAATTCCTGTATCTCACCTGAATTCCTGTATTTCACCTATTCCTGTATTTCACCTATTCCTGTATTTCACCTGAATTCCTGTATCTCACCTGAATTCCTGTATTTCACCTATTCCTGTATTTCACCTGAATTCCTGTATTTCAGCTATTCCTGTGTTTCAGCTATTCCTGTGTTTCTCCTATTCCTGCTCAGTGTTACTGCACCTGGCCTGGTCACACTGTTCATTCTGGGCTTTGCCTCCTGGCAAAGAGGTTTAGAGGGAGTTATCTCAATTTCCATCCCACTCTGCAGCCTCCTGACTGTCCCAGCTCTTGTTTAACACCGGAATTCAGAGTGTGGATGGGCTTCACAATGATATTTACACTTGTTCCAGACTCTGGGAATTCCATAAGTTAAAGTGAGCAACTGGTGAGAGTAATGAGGCTTCAGAAGAATGAATTGGTGGCAACTTGCATCCCATGGGATGGGTGTTGATGATGGAAAAGGGAAACTTAATATTTGTGAAATTAAATAATGCTGAATAAACAAAAGGTCCAAAGCAGACTGCATCCATCTTTTTAATTATTTTGGGTTTGGTGTGTTGGCTTTTTTTTAAACTAGAACCTGACTCTTAAAAGTATTTCTATTTTCCCCAGGCTCCTCTGGGACACAGAAGCCTGGTATTAAAAGCCTGAACATTGCTCTTAGAGGCCCAGGAGGGGTTTGGTTGCACAAAGCACCTTTAGAGAGATGAATGAATACCTTGGTCTTCAGACAGCACCTCCACAAACCTGCCAAGTTCCCATCCCAGGGGGATTTAGCATCTGTTGGAGAGGAGACCACAGGGCTACCAGGGGTCAGTACTGGGCAAGGACCACCCGGGTTCATGGGAGAGAACTGGGAGAGAAAACTGGGAGAGAAAGGAAAGGTTGAAAATTCGGGAGAAAAATCTGCAGCCTCACTCAGGTATCTCCACTTGGTCACCAAAAAGATAAGATTTCCCAAAACATCATCCAAGGTCTTAAGGAGTCACGTATCATCTTCCTTAATACATTATAAAATATTTAGATCTATATTGAAAAATTGGGAGAAAAGAGAAGGGGGTAGGGCAAAAGGGGGAAATGGAGCAGCTGATTTTTGATTACAGGAATGTTTTTATCATCTGACAGCTTTCCCCAACAGATCTTCACAGCCTTTCACTTGTTGAATCTGGTCAAATAGCTGCACTTCACTTTATGCTGCATTAAAAATAGTTAAAAGGAAGGAAGGAAGAAAACTAACCATAAAACACGTCTTTGAGAAGAGGTGGCTTTCAGTTCTCTTTCTACCCCGTCCAAGCTCTTAATATTTACAGTTAAAATGGTCAGATTCTTCTCACTTCTTCCCATCCCCGGCTGCTCAGCATCCTGACAAACCAGCACACGAATATTAACAGAGAAATTTGATTGAAATATCATTCCGAGCTGGAATACGTGAAAGATAATTAAGAAGGCTTGCAAAGGGACGAGCCCATGCCCGGCTCTCCCGTCTGGCAGCACAATGGGCCACCACTGTGGGAGCTGGCCCGGTGGCACTTCTGGCATTCATTCATCGCCAGTCTGTCCCCAGGCCCGGGGAAGGGACAAGAGCCGGGCTGGGGCTGCTCGGGAAGAGGCAGCAGGCAGGGCAGGGCTGGTCCTGCTGGCACAGCACGGCATCCAGCGGGGATCCAGCGGGGATCCTGCGGGGATCCTGCGGGGATCCAGGGGGATGCTCTTGGTGAGCGGGGATGCAGTGGGGAAGCTAGAGGGGAGCGGGGATGCAAGGGGGAAGCTCGGGATCAGCAGGGATCCAGCGGGGATGCTCGGGGGGAGCGGGGGTCCAGGGAGATGCTCTTGGTGAGCGGGGATGCAGGGGGGAAGCTCGGGATCAGCAGGGATCCAGCGGGGATCCAGCGGGGATGCTTGTTGTGAGCGGGGATCCCGCGGGGAAGCTCGGGGGTAGGGGGGATGCCGTGGGGATGCCCTTGGGGAGCAGAGATCCAGCAGGGATCCAGCGGGGATGCTTGTTGTGAGCGGGGATCCAGCAGGGATGCTCGGGGGTAGCGGGGATGCAGTGGGGATGCTCTTGGGGAGCGGGGGTCCAGCGGGGATCCAGGGGGAATCCAGCGGGGATCCAGTGGGGATGCTCTTGGGGAGCAGAGGAGATGCAGCAGGGATCCAGCAGGGATGCTCGGGGGGAGCGGGGATGCTGTGCTGTACAGGACGGCATCCTGCCCTCTGCTTCCTCCCCAGGGCATCCTGGCCAAAAAACTCCGAGTTCTCCCAGCCTGTGCCCTCCATTAGCGCGTGTTCTCACTCAAACTGGGGCCACAAGAAAGACAAACGAGCTCGGCACGTTCGAGGCGCTTTCACTCATCCAGAGTCCGCACAAAGTTCCCAAAGTTCCAAAGTTCGGCAGCGAGAACTCGCTGCCGCTGCCTGACTCCCCCGATGTGCATCCTGCCGCTTCCCAGAGCTCCTGCTTGAGACAAAACCCTCCCGAAAATGCCGCATTTCGTGCCACACACACACAAACACACACACACGGACATGCAGATCCGCGGTGAGGAATCCTTCGGTCACAGCCAAGTCCGTGCTTTCTCGTTTTCCCAAAGAAAACGAAATTAGCAGATTCTTCTGAGCTACCTGAGCGGGGAGTTAGAGCGAATTTATTTTATACATCAACCAGCTTCAATTAATCCCTCCGTGAAGCAATCTGTTTTTTGCTGAGGGAGGGGGGAAAGGGATGGGAGCATTTTTTGGGATCCTCTGAGCTTGCCCTCATTCCCCATCCATATGAGGAGCAATTTCTCTGGCCCAAGCAACCCCGTTACAAGGGAAGAGAAGCCAAAATAAATGTGAAACTCTCCTTTTCCTCTGGTTTCCTCCAGCACACATTATGAATAAATTACAGAGCAGGGTGGGGGGAAGAGAAAAGCGAGTAAGAGAGAGGTTTCTGTTTATTGTTTGGGTTAAACTGCTGGTGTTCAAGAAAACCCAGGAAAACAGAGGCAACATTTGAAATATTTGTGAAAAGGCTTCGCTTTCTCATTCTCAGCAAATCATCTCCATGATTTGAGTCCAGTCTCACAACCAGAAGTAGTGAGGTCATGGCAGTAACCAAGCCAGCCAGACAATACCGAGACTAAACTTCTCTGCCTGCTCCCCCTCCCACAACTCACCTCCAAAACCTGATTTAAAGCCAGGCCAGCCCCCTCAGAGCAGAGATCCTCAGCTGGCAACTCTCCCCTCCAACCTCCCTGCATCCAGGAATAAAGGCAAGGTAGATGAGCTTTCCCTCTTCTCCAGCACTCTTGGAAAGAGGGGAGAGGATGTCAGTCAGCAAAGTATTTAAACAGAAGATTCCAGCTCCATGATGATTCCCATGCCTGAGCAATTCCCTTTCTGCTTCCTCATTGCCCTGGGAACGTGTTATTGGTAGGAAATCTGGGGGCAGGGATAGAGAGACTGGTTTGGGCAGGCTTTTCCCTGATGGAATGGCACAGGTAGGAATGGAATCCCAGCCTTCCCAATTCTCCATTTATCCTCCTGCATTGCACAGGGCATCTCAGGAATCGCCCTCTCTGTGAGAGCCAGCCTTTCCAAAGTGAATTTCTTTTCAAATCATTTCATTTTACAAATCATCCACATCGGTCGTTACAAGTCATGTACATTTTAGCACCTCTGTGCCAGCTGAGAGTACTTGATTTTAATTAAATCCTACACCATGAAAATTATTTATGTTGTTCATAGCTAAATTTCTCCATGACTTATTTCTATATATTTTGCTTGGAATTTAATTTGCTTTTTTTGTTATACGGCCTTCACATAAACTCCACCTTTCCATAGCATAGTTATATATATATATATAATTTCTAAAATAGCAGCTTGTTAGGTTCTAATAAAAAATACTCGCTGGGCCTTCCAAAAAGTTCCTTCAGATTAGATAATGCCTATTTATCTAAAATATCAAATGGGTAGAGAGAAACATCAACAGAGAAAGTGATAGGCACACCAGAGGCTTCCTTTCCTTCTCCTTCTGAAGAGACTTTAAAGCTGAATAAACACCTTGGAAAAGCACAAGCAATAGAGGGATCTCCTGGGCTCTGAACCTGACCTCTCCAAGTTAAAAATACACATTTTCCAGGCTGATCCTACAAACCCTCCCTCACAGGAGCCTTCCCGTGCTGATTCCACGTCAGCCCTTCCACGGGATCCATGGGATGGGATCTCTCAGGCCACACTGGAGTTTGTTCATTCTTCTGTTTTCTGGAGCAGGCAAAAGCATTCCCTCCATGCCTGCTCAGCATTAATTCCCTGCTCCTGGTGATTAGCATATAAATCTAAAAGCATGTGTTGGGAATTTTTTTTTTTCCCCATATTCAGTACGACATTAATCTTATTAGCTCAGGTAAACAACTAACAGCTATTAAAGAGAGTGCAATTTATCAGGGAGCAGTTAACCCTTTGGAGCACACGGCAGGAGTGGGGATTTCACAAAATCCCAGAATGGCAAAGATCATCAAGCCCAGCTTGTGACCCATCCCTACCTTGTCACCCAGTCCCTCCAGGGATGGGGACTCCACCTCCTCCCTGGGCAGGCCATTCCAAATCCCTGACCACCCTTTCCTGTCTGAAAACCCAAATTCCTGTCAGGAAACTTTGAAGACAGCTCCTTGCTGCTGGGGAAAGGGGTAAAATTGCACATTTAGGGGTTTTTTTAGGGTTCCTGTCCCTCTCCACGCAGTGCAGCCCCAGCCAAGCCCCCTCCACACCCTGGGGTGGCTCAGGCTCCTTATCAGGCACAGGGAAGGGGCTGTGCAGTCCCTGGGAAGGAAGGAAGGAGAGGAAGGGTGCAGCCAGGCTGGAAGGAGCAGGACTCTGAACTTTCTAATCATGGGGAGGAGTGTCCAGAACCCCACTGGGAACGGAGCTGGATGAACCAAACTGGCCCCTGGCATAGCTGTGGCAGCTGGGGGTGGCTCTGGGGGTCCTGCACCAACACTTACCCAGCTGCCCTGCTCCTGGGAGAGCAGTCTGGGCTTTTCCCTGGGCTCTGGGGAGATGGAGACCTGCACACCCTGCTCGGGGACTGGGGGTGACTCTCACACCCCTCACTCCCCTCCTGCCCCCACAGTGACACAACCAGGCACACGCTGTCACCTCTCCTCCTTCACTGCCAAAGAAAGCCCAAACTGCTTCTCTCCTCATCCCTGGGAGCTTCCTCTCCATCTGGGAGGATCATTCCCATTTAGAGAGCACATGGACCATGTCCCCCATGGACCATGTCCCCCCCGTCCCCTGCCTTCACCACTCACTCTTCACAGAAATTTTAGGTCCTCAGTGCAGCCAGCAGCGGAAAGAACAGGATGGGGAACCCAAATCCTTATCCCTACACCTCTGGTGGCTCCTGATAATGGAAACGTGGCTCTGGTGAAATGGGACCTGGCTCAAGAGGAAGGAATCCCACCAGGTAAGGAGACAGTGTTTGTGGGACAGCCTGAGCATTCCTTGGACATCCTTGGACTTGGCTGAGCCTGGCACTGCCCCCACAGCCTGCAATCCAACAGCCAGACAGGATCTGCCTATCCCAGACCACTGCCAGCTATTTTTTCCCCATATGAAGGAAAACACCTATTTTTTGCTGAATAAGTGCCAAGCTTCTTCTCCAGCTACTAAATGGCACAGAAAACTCCCATCCCATCCCATCAGATATTCTGACCCCCACAAAGTGAGAGTTCACATGGACTGAACCCAGCTGATACCAACTGGAAGTCTGAGGAACAGAAGTGAACAAAGACAGGACAAAAATGTATTATTTTTATGTGCACAGCGTCCCTGAAAGTCCTAGAAATAAACCTCTCTTTTCTGTCTCCATAACTCCTCAATTCCCCCAGGGAAGACCTTAAAGAGTCACGTATCAGCTTCCTTAATGCAGTATAAAATATTAGGATTTATACTGGAAAACAGGAAGAAAAGAGCAGGGGGCAGAGGTAAAAAGGGGGAAATGGGGGAGCTGGAAAAAAAAATGGAGCAGGAGGGAAAAAATCTGCAAAAGAAAGGAAAAGGTTTGGAGGAGAGAAGCAATGTGAGCGCTGCACTTGGCAGCGCCCAAACTCCACAAAGACCCAAACTCTGCCCTGTGGTTATTTCCAGCAGCGAGGGAAGGGTGAGAAATGGAAACCCCAGTGGCCAGAAGTGCCCTGGCAGGCTCAGGGTTTGCAGCAGCGCTATCAGCACATCTCCCTGCCTGCCCTGCCATTCACAGCTCTGGGGCCTGATGGAGTATCGATCTCCCGGAGTGCAAAGTCCAGCATGCCATTAGTCCAATCTGTTTTCAAGCTGACACAATCCCGTCATTTGTCATCTTCTCCTGTCCTGCTGTGTTTGTTTAGGAGCAGGATATTTGCTTTATCTGTCACTTCCCAATCCTCACTGTATTCTTTGCCTGACACGGGGTTTATTGGGTCCACAGTTTTCTCAGAGTCATTAACGAGGGAGATCTGGACACGCCGATGAAATCATTGGAAAATGAAGATGCTGACAGTCTGCAGAACATTTCTGAATTAAAATATGTCTAGGGTTTATGTTTGAAACTAGATTTCAGGGGAGAAATTCCTAAAAATGTTTCATTTTCTACAGCAAACACTGGGAAAAGGCCAGAAAAATCCTGGCAGGTGACTTCATCAATGAGAACAGCTGAGAGAAACAGCTCAGAAATTGCACCCAAAATTTCTTAAAAGCAAAAATAGAAATTCCTGAAATTGTCAGTCATTAAAGCAGAGCTTGCAGGAAATCCTCAGACACACAAACTCCATGTTATGAGTTCGTAGCATTGCAAACTTACAGTTTTCTTCCTTACCTTTCCTATTTAGGAGCTGTTGGTATTTCAGAGCAAAAATCTCTCAAACAAATCTGCTGGAAGTTCTATTTCATTATTTTCATCTATTTTACCACTCGTAAGTAACTCCAGAAATGGGATCTAGCACAGAAATTTTTATCATAGCCATTGGTATTTTTACACTTACAGACATAAAAAGCACCATAAGAGCAGCATGTGTTTATTGCCAACATTTATAACCATTTTATAATTATTTTGTAATGCAGATAACCCTTCACTGCAGCAGCAGAGGCTCTCGTGGCTCAAGTGCCCATGACACAATGATGGGAGTAGTGCCTGACCTATTCCCCAGGGCAAATATTCCTGTTATTAAAGCCCTAAACCCCAAACTTTGGCTCAATTTGGTGAATTCACATTCAGAAACCTGCACCACCTCTCAGAGAATCCACAAACAGAAAGTGCAGAACTTCATTTCCCCCCTACAAAATCCACTTTTAAAATTTGCAGATTCCATTGGTACTTCCCAAGTTTTGTTACTGCAGAGGGTCTTAAAAATCAATGCAAGCAGGGCAGGTCCCCCCAGGAGTGTTTAATTACCAAGTGAGGCAGCCCTGGGAGCTGGGGCTGCCAGCAAGGCACCTTTGAGACAGCATTCCCAGGAAAACCAGGCCAGCTCTTGAAAAGCCTTCCAGTACTGGTTATCCTTCTCCTCTCCCAAATTTCAGGGTGCCTCTATGGGAGGGGATTGGGTCTTCTGCATCCCACACTGCAGCTGGGGAGGTTTGAGGTTGTATTTAGTGGGTTGGGATCCACACTGAGCTCTGCACACTCAGAATATTTATCTGCATTGAAGCCCAGCTTCAGCTGAGCCTGGAAATGTCTCATTTTCAGCAGGACTGTCCCCAGATCTCCCTCCACGCTGCAGCACTCTGCAACTGCAGGTTCTGCTTTTGTCCTTCAGCACTGTCTAATAATTTACTCAGTATCAGAGCCTCTCTGAAAGGCAGATGCTGTTAGTGCTCACACTTCTTGCCTTTTCCAGTTTCTTTTTAAAGCAGCAAAAGCTCTGGGGTACAAAGGGGTTAAAGGCACACTGATCTTTTTTCTATTTCCCAAATTCTCCAAACTGGATTTGCCCCACTCTGGGTAACCACCCCTGGCTCTGCACACCCCCTCTCTTTGTGCCCTTAGCTGGGCCTTTCCATCACTTTTTCCTAAAGCAAATTACCCAGTTTTCATATTGAAATATGTTCTGTGTGGTGGGCAAAGTAGTAAAAGGACATGGAGGAAGTAAATGAGAAGCCTGGGTAATTTAGGAGGTGGCGTTGCCAGGGCTCTGCAAACCTCTCTGAGCCCAGCATCCCTCTGAGATTGGGATTAGGGAGGTTACAGATCACAGGATACACTCTTCCATAAAAATTTAACCATTCTCATTAGCCAGCAGACGTCTCTACACATCTGTCCAGCTGTTGGTGTGTCTGTGCAGGGCAGGGGGGGAGCCTCCCTCCTCTCCAGGACAGGGAATTCACTCCAGGCTCTGGATCCCTGTCACTCAGCCCCACAGATGTGCACAGAGTTTACTGCTCCTGGCGTGCAGGTTGCTGCAGTAATTGGTTGAAAAGGGAAAAAAAACCCAAAAAACAGCAAACTACCGCTAATAATATAATACAAGCAAATTCTGGGCAGCACTATATAAATGGGAGGCAGTTTATGTTTTCTGGGTGAGCAGTTTGTGAGTTTATGGACAAGCAGGCCTCTGCCTTCTCTCCCTTACACATATTGGGGATAAGGTTACATTTTATTTGTAGGGAATTTTATGGCAGCAAAGGCCATTCATTAAAGAAAGCAAAAGAGCAGAGAAAAAACAGATGATTGTTACCCAGAAATCCTCATCAGCTCCCCCCCAGTTGTTTATCCTTTAACTTTTTAAAGGAATTTTTAAACAAAGATGCTTT
>JANRGV010000055.1:4419224-4429847 GCA_024734035.1 Alethe castanea
TTTAAACAAAGATGCTTTCTTTCCCCTTGGAGAAGAAAAAGGAGTGGGGGGAAGACGTACAGTTTCACCCAGGCGCCTTTCAGAGCTCTCTGGGCAGCGCCCTGAAAACAACTTTCCTTTTAATGAAGACCTTTCTGGAGCTCTCTTCCATATTCACAAAAAAAAAAATAAAATTAAAACTTCACAAGTTCATAAGGACGGATCCCTGGGTAGGACTTTTATTAAGTCTTTTCTATTTACTTCCTACCTAGATAAGATCTTAATCACAGCCCCCAAATTATCCGCAATGACATTTATCAACTCCAGTCATCTTTTCTTTAGCATGCTCCGCCTGACCAGTCGGCTTTTCTTCCACCCCTTCCTTTCAATGGAAGTTAATTTCGAGTACATGATTTATCTTGCTGGGCTAACAGCACTGAGGCAGCCCACCTTTTCAAAGGGCTGGCCAGGGAGTGAATTATAGCCGAGTTGTCCGGTGATTGCGTTCCGTGGGGAAGGAGAATAGGCAGCCAGTGTGTTGCCCCGATGTGGCGCTGGGACCTTTTCAGCGAGGGAAGAAAAAAAGATTGGGCCTCTGACCGTGGGGCTGACAGGCAGGCGTTATATCAGCAGACAAAGGCTCGAATACCTGAAAGGATCAGAACTCCATGTACTCCGAGATGTGATGTTGTTTACAACACCATGCGCTGACCCTACCCCGAATTTACATGATATCGGCGCAGCGCTCCTTTCACCTCTGCTCATTCTTCTTCCTGCATCCTCGCACGGCCATTAGCATAGGGAGAATTAGCCAGGGCCACATTAAACCCAGCAGCACTTTGAAATCCTTCGCACGCATTCTGCGGCGAGCGCCGCCGCGATGTGTAATTTCCCTGCACGCCCTGGGTATATCCAGGGGCTCTGTTTGGTTTGGCAGTGGGTTTCATTCAGTATCTATTAACATTCAACTTCTATTTGTAAAGGGCATGTACAACCCACTCAAGTACATATTTGGCACAAGCCACAGTCATTTAGTGTTGGTCCAGGAGTACAGCTGGTGCCATCTGGGGCAGGATAATGGGAATCTTTCACAGAGCTGTGTTTTCATACTCCTTGTTCCTTCTCTGCCTCACACAAACGGGGGTGGTTATGAATATGCTGCATTTCAGAGTTAGGGGCTTGTCCAGAGCCACAAATTCCAACTGCATGAAGAGGGGAGTCTCTCCTGCAGCCTGGGAGGTGCCATTTCAAACAGGCACCCCAAATCTGCAGAGCCCTGTCTACCAACAGCTGAACAGCACGAAAACCCCGCGGATTTGCAAGCACGAGGAAGATTTCCGGCACTTTCTGGTTTAATTCCAGAAAACAAGGCATTTCCTTGCTGATAATTCCACTTTCCCTACCAACAAGGCTGGGGAATTGAGAAGCTGGGGCTTGCCTAAGCAAGAGGGAGAGGATTTCTCCAACACAACAGAAGATTCTGCGGGGTTTTAGTGCCAAAGTCTCAGCTGGTTCTTAACACACATCACTGCCCGAGTCGGCGGTGAAAGGAAATTTTGTACACACAGAAATCACTTGACACTGTTGAAAAACCTGGGGCCAGAGGACTGCCAGGGTTCTGCATCCACTGGGCTGTTTATTTTCCTGCTCAGGGAGTTATTCGAGACGGGACCCTGCACAGCTCCGGCCTTGACTTGGAAGAAATAAAAGCGTTCCACATTCCAGGGGGTTCATCCACTCCCAGCCTCCCTGGAACAGCAGCTGCAGAGCCTGTCCCAAATCTGCCTGGGACCCTCAGCTTGGTGTCCCAAGCCTTGGAGCCAGCTTCTGTCCTGACCTGGACCAACACACAATGGGGATGAACCCTCACAGCAACCCTGAAGCCACGAGAAATCCACAAATCCACTGAGGAAACTGTTCTTAGCATCAAATTATATTTGAAACAAATATACAGGGGTGGAATACTAAGAAATAATTACATTTCTGGGCGGTGCCAGAGCAGGTATCCTTTCTTGAAAGAGATTTTAATGCCATATCCCAACTGTTTGTTTGTTTTTTTTAATGCCATAACCCTGCAACTCCTGTCCCCCAAAAAGCCAAGAGAACAGGAGCCATCCTCCACCATGACCACCTGGTCAAGCCAAGCCCTGCTTTGCTCCTCTCTTTTAACCAGGTAGAATTTGTTTTCTTGATGGATTCTCCATGGAAAGATGCACATTTCAGTTTGGGGTTTTATGGGGTTTCAGGGACCGGTGGTACCACTTTGAAAAGACCAATGACATTTTGGAAGGTCCATGGCAGATTTGCCACGAAGGCAACACTCAGAATTTACCACACAAACCCTCCCAGCCTCCAAAACCCAGCACTGCTCCTCACCAATGCCAAACACAGGCAGCGCCTCCCAAACGTTTCCATTTCCCAGCAGGATTTTTAAAATGCTTCTCCCCACTGCCCACGTTGCTGCAGCCTTTGTTGTGCTCCGTGGAAAGCAGGAATTCAGCAGCTGCATTCCTCCCACTGCCACCACCACAGCCCAGCTCGTGGCCACTCTTTGCAAAGTGGGGACCTTTGCTCGTTTCTGATTCTCATCAAATGCCTGGAATCACATTCAATGCATAAAAACATTCTGGTTTTTTTTTGCCTGAATCATGGTTTGCCCCCTGTCTGTCCCACATCACGAGGCTGTAGCTGTTAGAGCTGACCCAGAGCAGAGCCACTCTGTAATAATTCTCCATCTGAGCTGGCCTGGGAGCTGTGGGGCATTTTTGGGGTCCTTTCACTCTCAACTTGCAGCAGGAGCAGCTTCCCAAGGAGAGCTGAAATGTGAGCTCCATTATTCTGCATGGTGCCATATCTCTCCTGCAACTGGTGAGCACACAGAAGCTGAACACAAATTCTTGGGGATGGTTTTATGTCCAAATAGAAAACTAAATTCTGTTACAGCAGGCACGAAATTCCCCAATGCTGTTCCACCTGCCAGGACAATTGTTAACATGGAAAAACAAGGGCTAAACAGGCAGAATGCAAAATATTTGTGAAAATTATCAGTACTAAAGAGAGAGTGATAATATAATTAAGTGTTCCACTAGAGAAAATGAGTTGATAACCAAAATAAACATTCATCCCTTAGTCAGCCTTTGTTGGGTGTGGATATTTGGGTTCACCAGTAGCCATTGATAAGGGAATGATGAAATCACTGAGCTCCTACTGGGTTATTAAAAGATGTCCAGCTTCTTGAAACCTAGCAAATCCCAAATTAACAACTGGAGAAGACATCACATGTAGACAAAAAAGTATTTCCAGGTTTTGCTGATGTAAATTTGCCAACATTTTATGAAGAGGAAGAGAGTTGGCAATGAAACTGCATTTCTGTTCTACAGGTAAACACGATCCCAGAATCTCTGGGTTTGGAAAAGCTCTCCAAGACCAACCTGTGCCAAATCCCCACCTTGTCACCAGCCCAGTGCCCTGAGTGCCACATCCAGGAATTTTTTGAGCACCTCCAGGGATGGGGACTCCAAACCTCCTTGGGCAGCCCCTGCCAAGGCCTGACCACCCTTTCCATGGAGAAATTCCTGCTGAATGAAAGGTGAGGAAAATCATTGCTGCTAATAAGATAAACCATTCTTTTAGAAAGTTTAAACTGTGTGTACCAACACTTGAGCATCAAATTTACTCTCATTTAAATGAAGATCATCTCATGACAAACTCATGACACAAATCATAAATACAGCTCCTATTTTTACTGAAAACTCCATGACTGTGGTCCTCTCAAAGCACATCCAGGAAGGAAACTGTGTTCAGTTGGAGCCAGAGTGCTCTGCTCACTTTCATTATTCATACCCTTGGATTTCAACAATGCAAGAATAAACTGCAGAGGTGAAGAGGGGCAAAATAATTAGGAGTGCAACAAAATGCACGAGCACATTAAGGTGTTAAAAGGGTTGGAGGTGTGAAACACAAAAATAAACATTCTGCTTAATATCTCAAGGTAATGTTTTGATGTGTGCTAAGCGAATCAATATTTGAAATCGTGGTAGGAGCTTGCATTTCCAGCTGGTGCAAAGGTATAAAAACAGAACAGATTGTATTTAGGGCAAACCCTACCACTGCAGGCTCTGCAACAGCACAAGTTTGCATTTAGTGGCACATAAATGGTGTTATTCTTTGTTGACATTAGGATTAACTTTGTGGATTGACACTAAAGAACTGTAAAAAGAGTTTTAAAATCTCCTCACTTTTGTGATCTCTCCTTAACCACAGCAGCTACTGTAAGCTACTCTGGCTGCCCATAAAGACAACTGGATTTTGAGGGTTTTTTAAGCAGGATCCTCCCAGGCATGCTGCAGTTTGGAAAATGCCATTGCAAGGGCTGCTGGAATGGACCTGCTGGGACTTTCCCTCAATTCAACTATCAGAAAACTTCCAGAAAATCCCCTAAAAACCCATTCCATGCCTTTCCAAGAGCAATGAACCTACTGTGCTCCTTGTTCTCCCTGGATTGGAAGTCACCACGAGGACCAGCAGCAAATGAAACATTTTTTGAGGGGGAAAAAAAAATGAAAGTGAACAAAGCAAACAGCTGATGGAATCCCCCAGTGAGTTTCAGTTTTGCCTCTCTCTCAGCAGTTACAATCCTGAAGCTCACAGGGCGTTCCTGATGGACAGAGCACCCCAGCAGCCAACCCTGCCTAAACCAGCCTCAGCTGCAAAAATCCTCCAAGAAGAAACCCCACAACTCCAGACTGGAATGGCTGGGTGGTGCATGGCTGTCAGGAGCAAAAAATGCCATCCAGAGAAAGACCCTGAATGTGTTGTCCCAGAAAAAAACAACCAAGAGACTTCATAAAACCATGGGACAGGTGGAGGGCAGTGCCCAGTGGGACAAGCATCCTTGATTTTGGTGCGTTTCAGGAATGCAGGAAGCTCAGTTTCCTTCAGAACGTGTCCTTTGTGCTCAGGCATAATTTATTCACTCATCCAACTTCCAAACAGCTAAACAGAGCTGGACTGAGCCAGGCCTGCTTTCATGTGAAACAGCAAAACTTTCATGGTTAACTCAGTTTAGATGGTGTCTCAGTAAGGGAAAAAAAACCAAAACAACTTTGATTAGTCCAGTTAGGAGAGATTGCCCTTCCCTGTGAGGGAGGTGAGGCACTGGCACAGGGTCCCCAGAGCAGCTGTGGCTGCTCCATCCCTGGAAGTGCCCAAGGCCAGGCTGGATGGGGCTGGAAGCAAACTGGGACAGTGGAAGGTGCCCCTGCCCATAAGATGATCTTTAAGGTTCCTTCCCACCCAAACCATTCCAGGATTCTGTGATTCCAAGGAGAGGAGAGGGGGACAGAGCTCAGCCAAGCCCCCAAGTTCCAGCCACTCTCAGGGTGGGAGGGCCCAGCCCAGTGTGGAACAAAACCACTGCTCCAGCAGAGCTGGGATAGCCCCAGTGACACTTGGAGCTCACCACCAGCACCAGCAGATGCCAGCCTGAGGCTCAGGCATCCCAGGGAGACAAATTCCAAGGCAGCTGAGGGTTTGTGGCTCTGCCAACGGGCCAGTCCCACACAGGGCCAGCAGTGGAGGAGGTCCATCCTCATGGCCAATCTGACAAATGCCTTATGATTACTATTATTTATTTTTTTTAAAGTGGGCCTGTTCTCTCTGGGTCACTTTGCTGCAGCCTGCCCAACCCTGGTAATAATGAGCTGAGGCTGGTTAAGCAGCTAATTAGCATGCCGTTTGTTAGACGAGTTAAGAACGTAATTATTGTGAGTAGGCAGAGCCTGCCCATGGAATGCATTTTGAAGGTTACCATAGGAATCCTTCCTTGCTCTATTCATTCCCAGTGTAATACTAATCACTATCATAAGGAAAGGATTGCTTGGATATAGACTGTAGGTTAACATCTGATTAGATTGCCAGGGAACAAAGCCATCCAGGCACTTTGTTTGTTAACCCTTTTGGGGCCTGCCCAAGTGTCCTGACCTGCAGGAAGAGCTCCCTGCTGCTGGCTCCCCTGCCCTGCCCTGGTTGGAGTCCCAGCTGCAGGGCTCAGGGCTGGGATGGAGGAGGGCAGGCTGAGTCCTGCCTCCAAATGGGCTGGAATTGGGGAGGGCTTCACCCCAAGGTGCACAGGAAGCCATCCTTCCCTGTCACTTGTAGCCATCCTTCCCTGCTTCTGTCACTTACAGGTCCCCAAGTGGCACAAAGAGCCATCCTTCTCTGCTTTTGTCACCTGTAGGTCCCCAGCTGGCACAAAGAGCCATCTTTCCCTGCTTCTGTCACTTGTGGGTCCCCAAGGGGCACAAAGAGCCATCCTTCCCTGCTCCTGTCACTGGTAAGTCTGTCAAGGGTAAGTTGAACTGGGTAATTCCAAGATCTGTTTGAAATGGAAATTGGTGAAAACTAAAGAGCAGAATTCCAGTATTTTTATTTCTGTGAAAGCCACAGTTCCTCAAGCTTTCAGCTTGGGATCCTGCCAAAAAAAAAATAAAAAAACCAACCCTGGACATGGACTCATCCAAGTGCTGTCAGGGCTCAGCACTCACAGGGTGCTCAGAGTGAGAAGCCAACCACCACCAGCTCCATCCCACCTGGGAAAGCACCAGAATGTGCCCACATCCCAAATCATTCCAGGGGATCCATGGGCAGCCTGTGCAGGTCCCACTGCCCCAGGGGACCCTGTGGGACACATCTCAGTGCTGGGGGACAGGAGCTCTCAGGCATTTCCATGCTCCTTCAACCCCATCAGCAGGAGAATCCCACGATGCTCCAGCCCCCAAAGCCCCAGGGAGGGCAGCACCCAGGGCAGAGCCTGCCCAGTGCCATTCCTGGTGGGTGAGGGTCTCCAAAGGCTGAGAACTGCTCCCTTTTGTCAGCCAGCAAACCCAGGAGCGCTTGTCCTTTGTTCCCCTGCCCCCAAAGTCACAGCCAGAGCTTGCAGCTCTGCTCTAAAGAGCTCTGGATGTTCATTAAATCGCCTCTGCATATTTCCCTCCTTTTTATTTCCCTTTTTTTTTTTTTATCCCCCCTCGAGGCTGCCTACCAAAATCTCCCCGTGGTGTTCCTTAGCTCTTATCCTAAAAGTGCTGCAAGAATGAAGTGGTGAATGCCCCAATCTGAGAGCATTCTGTGGCCAGCCCCACGCTGTTCCCAGCTCACCGCCTGGGCCCGAGGCTCGGCGGGAATTTACAATTCATCCCCGACCAAACTCTTTGAATGTTATCAACACATCCTTCCCCTGGCACACGAGAGGGTGACTTATGAGGAGAGGAGCAATTTGTTTCATGAATTTCATCCTTTGTTATTGAAAGCTGCTGGGTTTGGCTGTATAAAGGCCTGCGCCATTAAGCCGCGGGGCAGAAGCGTCCCATGGGCTGACAAGTTTGTTTGCTTGTTATTATTATTTTTAAATACAAATTACTTTGGAAGTAGCATTATGGAGGGCTGGGAAGGTGCTTTAAGGGAAGCTTGTGCCTTTTTCCAAAAGATTGGGGAATATGGAGGCAAATGCATGGAGCAGCCCATGACCCTGGTTCAATGGGGAAATATCAGCTGAATTTTACCCAAATTAATGAATATTATTCAGTGGTTTTACATTGCCCCATCCAGTGTACCTCTAAACAGATCTATTTAATAGAAAATATAGGTGTATTAAACCAGGAATCTGTCTTGTGTCTTTAAATTTAAAATGGCAAAGGAGCACCAGTGTGAAAATGCAGTTTGGCATTGACTTAACAGCTCTTTTTTTGCTTGAAAACGCTCTCTGCTCAAATGAGAGGCTCCATTTGTAAGCAAAAGTCTTCAGAGTAAGGGGGAAATCGAAATGAATATTTAAGGTTACTGAAATTATGAAATAATTCATGCTCAAACCCAATCCAGAGTGTTTGGAACAGAGGGGTTCTGAGGGAGCCAGAGCAGGGTTGGGCTCTGAGTTCTGCCCCAAAGCTCCAATTCCCTTGGCCAGTGTTGGCCAGCCCTGCACAGGTGAGCAGCAGGTAAAAAACTACACAAGGCACTGATTCCAGCTCCAGGAATGTCCTCCCCAAACTTTTTGCGTTCATGAATTCACACAAGTTTTGTGGAAGAACAACTCTGGGATTTCCTTGAGAAGTGAGTCAATTTTAGGCAGCAAATAAATTGTATTATCTGAGACAGCAAGGAGCTAGATCAGTTCTTTCCTGAGAAATCTGGAAAAAGTTTTGTTTGTATTGTCCCAAACATAAAAAGAAAACCAAACCCTCAAAATTATTATTCTGATCACTTATTTTCTCAAGTTTGCATACTGGAACAAGAAGACAGGAAGCTCAGAGAAATAATATCTCAATCCAGCTTCCCCAGATTACCAGAACCAAAAAAAAAAAGTGTTCTTTGGGAACTATTGTTCTCCAGGCAGTCCTTTCACTCCATTTTTGGCTAATTAAATTAATCTGGTAAGCAGGTGTAAACCCACTTGTTTGGGTGGCTAAAAGCAGAGATTGGAGGCATTTGCACAGTGAGAGATTTGTACAGGGGAGCATTAAACCCTATCAACAAGAGGAAACTCCAGTCAGGATGCAGAAAATCCTGTTTAGCACTTCCCAAATCGCACCAAGGCTGTTCTAATCCAGCACTGAGGTGAGGTTTAACCGTGTGCTGGGGAGGCTGCAGAGCTGGGCTGGGCAGGTTTCACTTGGTTCATGTTTTATGTGGTGAACAGAAACAGAAATCCTGTTCTGGCATCTGCATTGTGAATGCCCAGCCAGCAGCACCCTCAGCTTTTATTCAGTTCAAGACCAAATTTTTATTGCAGTAAGGAACTTCTTCCACTTGCATTTATTCTGCAGAAATAGAAACCAGCCAGGCTATCAATAAACACAGCATCACACAGCCCAGTCATCACCAGGGGCACAGAAATAATTAATAAAAAAGAATATATTTCGATCAGAGAGAGAAAAAAATAGAAATAACATCAGCAAAGAGGCAGAATTCAGTCTCACCTCCATAGCTATGATGACGTCACCCCCAATCTGCAGATATTAATGATTTTTAATGAGGTTTGGTGCAATTGTTCTGATTTGACGCTAAGGAATAGCAGCTAGCTTGAAAAATAAGAAGTTTTTTTGCACTTTTTCTGGGTTAAAGAAGAACGAGACCATCACAGGAGTGCAAAGGGAGCTGGACCCAAACTCCAGCCCTTGGGACCCCACAAGCAGCAGCACATCCAACATGAAAAACCAGCCACTCGTGTCCCTCTGTGCTGCAGCTCTGAACCCCCAAAAAGAGTGGGCCCGCAATAATTCCCTAATAATTGGGATATGATGATGGCAGAGCCAGCCGGGGATGCTGTGAGGGTGAGCTCCGGGGGTGCGGGGGGAGGAGGAGGAGGAGGAGGAGGAGGAGGAGGAGGAGGAGGAGGGACGCAGTGACACCAATGTGACCGTGTGTCCCCTGTCCCCTCAGTGCTGCCAGCCCCCAGAGGAAGAATTTGGGGTGGCAGCAGCGGTGGCACTGCCTGAGGGCTCCTGGAGCCTTTTCACCTGCTCACAGCATCCCTGCTCTCCCAGCCAAAATATCCCCAAAACCCCCTCCCCAAACCGCAGCCCTGGCATCCCCCAAAGGCTGGTGCCGCCCTTGGGGACCCCAAAGAGTGTCGCTGTCCCCCTGAGGCTGCACAAGGACATGGCTTTGCCAGCATCACCCCGAGGTGATGCATCCGAGGGATGCTCGGAGCCGCTCCCGCCTCTCCTGTCGCGATAGGAGCAGCCAGCCGCTCCATCCATCGCGACAGCAACCACCATCCCTGCTCTCTCTTCCTTCCCCCGGCCCAAAGCTCTCCTGCTCGTCCCCCCTGCGCCCGCCCCTGCCACATTCGCTCCTGTTTTTCGTCTATTTGTGAAGGTGCCCAAGACAGGAGCTCACTTAATACGTTCCCTTACGCTTGTGGCGCAACAGCCTATTCAGGACAGATAAGCCCCTTTAGAAATGAAGGGGAATTTAATTCAGTGCTTGAGTGACAGCAGGAAGATTTATCCCCTCAGTAGACAATACGGCTTTTGGGGCTTTAATCTTGCCCAGACAATGGGCTGGTTCTCGGCCCTCATCTTGTGCTTTTCCCACGATGTTCGGTGATTAACCGGGGCTCCATTGGATGGAAGCCACTATCTCTCATTTAAGAGTGTTTGCGCCTCTGTCAAGGAGCAGCGGAGGGAGGGAGGGAGGAGGGAAGAAGAGAAAGGAAGGGGAGGGGGAGAAAAGTTGAACTCATCTGGCAGAAATGCCGGGAGGCTGCGGGAGGATGGCAGCGCTATCTGCAGGGCAGGGTGACAGCAGAGGGACACTGGCACTGTCACCTCTGGGTGAAACAGCAGAGGGACACTGGCACTGTCACCTCTGGGTGACACAGCAGAGAGACACTGGCACTGTCACCTCTGGGTGACACAGCAGAGAGACACTGGCACTGTCACCTCTGGGTGAAACAGCAGAGGGACACTGGCACTGCCACCTTTGGGTGATACAGCAGAGGGACACTGGCACTGCCACCTCTGAGTGACACAGCAGAGGGACACTGGCACTGTCACCCCTGGGTGACACAGCAGAGGGACACTGGCACTGCCACCTTTGGGTGATACAGCAGAGGGACACTGGCACTGCCACCTCTGAGTGACA
>JANRGV010000055.1:4432011-4443950 GCA_024734035.1 Alethe castanea
TTTTTTGGTTTTCTGTTGGGCTTTTTTGTTGGTTGGGGTTTTGGTGTTTTGTTTTTTTTTTTTTTTTTTGCTGTTGTTTTGTTGAGGTTTCTTGGTTGTTTTTTTTTTTGTTGGGGGTGAAGGGGACAGTTTTTGGGGGTTTATTTAATTATTTGTTGTAATTTGACCCAAATCAGGCCACGTTTTGGAACAGATTGGGAACTTCCAGCCCAGCATTGCTCACCTGCCAGCAAATTTCTGTGAGCAAACCTCCAGGAACCTTCAGGGCAGGAATCCCCAGTTTGGGGAAGGAAAAAAGTCTCTAAAGCAAATGAATTTGAACACCAAATCCAGCTCACCCCAGGAGCTCCCTGTCTACCCTCTAGATTTTGTCCTCCTGGAAGATTTTCTCCACTTTGCCTTCCCAGCTGCTCCAAACAGCGTTTTTCTGTTCTATTTTAGCTGGTGAGCACAGGGAGGAGGGGAGGGAAGAACAGCAGAGGAACGAAAATAAGATTAAAATAAAATAAAAGACCATATAGGGACCTTGCAGAAAAACAAATGTCACAACCCAATTCCCATGTTGGCCTAAACACCGTGAGCCCAGAGCTGCCCCTTTTCACTTGGGGAGATCAAACTGTGGCTTATAAATTTACAGCACCTTTGTCTGACCCATTTACAGGAAATGGGGAAAGTAGAAGGAAAATTATTCAGCACAGACCTCCTGAAAACTGGGAGGGACTTTTGTGGTAGGAGCAGGAGGGCAGGACAGCTCTGAGTTAGAGAAATGCGCCATAAAAATCAAATTTATTAAATCAAATTTATTCTATCAAATTTATTTTGTTGCCCCTCTGACCACACTGGTGCCCACAGCCAGGCCAGCACCTGTAAGGGACACAAGACCTGAAGGGAAAATTCACCTTGACCTGGGATTTGGGGCTTGGATTGCTGATCAAGGGGAGCACTGCAGCTTTGGACAGGCTGTTCCACCCAGCTGGGGTGAATTTGTGCTGTAGGGATCCCCAGAGACCTCCAAAGGACACTGAGAAGGATAGAATTTGTTAATGAGAGGGTTCTTTCCCCAAAAACGCTGCTGAATTTTACATTGCAGGGCAAAGAGAAGATGTGGCCACACCAGGGCATCCTGCAGGGTGGTGGCAGAGGCAGAAACCCAACCTGAACCCAAACCCAACCTTCCTGAACCCAAACCCTCCTTTCCTGAATCCAAATCTTGGACTTGTGCCTTCCCAAATCTGAGCCCTGCCTCCCCAAGCCAGTTTAGCTAAGCACAGCCCAGTGCAAAGCACACCCTGAGCAGGAACTGAAAGGTGTTAAAAAAATAATCCCAAAAACAGCCTCAGCTCATCCCTCACCGTGGGGCTCATGTCAAACCCAGCTGGCTGGGCTGTTTGCTCAGCAGCACCAAGCTCTGGGAGCAGGAGCACAAACCCCTCTGCCCTTCAGCAGTCTTTGCCCAGAGCCAGCAGTGACACAGCAGTGATTGCACACCCAGGCTCAGCTTGTTTCTCTAATGGGTTTTTGTTCCAAGCACCCAGAACTTCCCCAGCCCCAGGTCAGGCTAACATAAAAGTACAAAGCATCCAGGAGTGCTTTCAAAGCACTGCATTCTGGCAGCAGCACTAGCTCTTCCTGGAATTACTCCTTTTCCTCTAATAATCCACTTTAAAAATATAGAGGGAACTTGTCTGCCTAAGCTGCAAGAGCACAGCTACAGGGAGCAGTGGCAGGTTTCTATTTATAGGCCTTGCAGGTGTGTGTTTGCTCCCAAATTCCTGCAGAGTGTCTATAAATTGTGTTTGTTTCCCACCATCAGCTGCTGGACAATCCAGGTGAACTTGGTTAAGGTTAAATATCAGGAATCTTTTCTTCCCCAGAGGTTTTTTCCCCCCAAATAAATCCCCCCAGGCACAGCCCTGCCCAGCCCACTGTGGCTGTTCCAGATGTAAAACTTCAGGGGCAGCAGAATCCCTTTGTTGAGGGAAATATCCTGAGACTTTTGTCCTGGCCCAGCACATGAGGCACAACTGACAGGCCAAGGGATCAAAGTCTCCCCTTTATCACCATGCACTTGGCAGAAATGTAAACTTCCCCATGTATGGCCCAGAAATGTGTTTGAACTCACTCAGAGGGAGCCCAAAGGCGTCTCAAGGAGAGAAAACTCCCTGACCCCTCCTGAATGAGAAAGGTAGGACAGGTGTATTGGGCTGGGGAAGGGAAATTTTTCTTCCATTTTGCTGTTTTGAAGTTTTCAGGGGAAAATTGTGTTAAGATTGGTGTATTTGGTATCCTTTGGTAACAACAGAGAGGCAAAAATAAAAGTATCAAAGGATATTTTTTCATATAAACATAGTTGGTTTGGTGCTTAAATGATTACAGAAATATCAACTGGTGTGCAATTCCACAAGAAAAATTCACCTCCCATCCCAGCTGCAATGAGTGAGTGAGGGAAGAGCAGAGAAGCCAGGCAAGAAAGAAAGGAAGAATAACCTCAACAGGAGGAATAATTAACAGCAAGACAGAGAACCAGCAGTGCTGAACATTCCCAAGTAGAGATCACCAAGATCTCAAAGGCTCTGGAGAGTGAAACTCCTGGTCTCACCCAGATCTGCAATTCCTGCAGCATTTTAAGAAGATAATTACTCCAAAAGTTTAATTTAAAATTTCCCTTGTGCCATTAAAAAAAAAAATCTGGTGAAAGAAAATGTCCATTGTTTGATACTATTTAATGAAATATTTTGAATATTCCTTTCTTCCCTATTTCTGCAGCCATCCTTGGTGTGACACTGCAGGACAGAAGTGCTGGGGGAGCTGGAAGGGTTGAGTGGGTGACAGTGACCATTGGGACAGGGGTGACCAAAGCTCCTGGGCTGGGCTTCAGCCCAAAAACCCAGCTCAATCCAGAGGCTCCCATCCAAAACCCGAGTGTGTGTCCCAGGCTGAGCCTAAAGACAAAGTGAGGGGTTGCCAGTGGCTGTAAAAGCTCAGAGCCAACAACAACACTTTAGGTGTGTGCTTAGATTTCATACCTGCAGAGAAGTGGGTTTTGTTTGGCAGCAGAAAGAGCCTTTAATATCCTCCTGCTGCAGGTCTGGGGCAGGCACACTCAGACACAAACACCCAGCACCCCTCCCAGCTGGAAATGAGAGGAAACTGAGGAATCCTACAGACGTGGCTGATAACATCACAGGGGTGGAACTGGGGGCAAGTTTAGGATGAATTCAAGCAGTCTCCTGCAAAAACACCCTTTTTTTTTCTCTGAATAAAGGGACTTTCAAAGCAAAGCCATCAGTAAATAGAAGGACCTACCCGAAATCTGCCAGCAGCCAGCCTGATCCAGAGCTCCCCACGTTCTAGATGGAATCTGGTGTGAATGGCTCTGCTGAGAAGCCTGGGCTGCTCCTCAGAACTCAGATCCACAGCCCTCAGGTAAAGCAAAGAGCAGAGCCTTTTCCTTCCATAAGGGACTGATGGAATTGCTTTACCTGAGCAGCTTCAAAGAGGAGGAATTTGAGATGTGGGTTTTGTCTGTAAAAAAAAGGCAAGACAGCAGCCAGAGCCAGAAAGGGGAAGGAAAGAGGGGAAGAACCAAGAAGGAAGTGCCAGTTCTTTGACACCTTTGTGATGGAGTTTGATTTGTAAAGCAGAACAGAGCCCCTTCCCTTCCCCTGGCCTGCCCTCTCTAATCTGATTTTAGGAGAACTCTCTGAAATGAATCATCCCTGCCTGCCCCAGCAGTTCTGCCTCCAAGGGGTTCTGAGGTCACCTCTGCCCTGCCCTCTCCGTGCACCCCCTGCACCCACAGGGGCTCACCCACAGGAGCTGCTGGGACCCCAAACCTTGGCCAAACCTGGCCTGGGGGTGCCCAAAATGCCACCATGAGGGGGGACACCCAGTGCCACCCAGAAATGATTCCAGAGCAGGCTGAGCTCCCCTCCAATGGGGATGGAAATGCCTCAGGTTTGGCTTTCCCTGCTCCTTGCAGTTTGCCAGCAAGCTCATCTGATGTGCTGAGCCTGCTTTCTCCCCTTGATGCCCCCAAAACACTCAGGGGTTTTGTTTTTCCGAGGTGCTGAGCAGCCACAGCTCCTGCTCTGGGTGCTGAGGCTGGAGGAGCAGGAGGGAGGGATGCTCAGCTCAGCATCCCTGAGAGCAGAGCCCAGGCAGGGACATCCCTGAGGAGTGCTCAGACTGGGGACCCACAGCTGGAAATTCATCCAGTTTCTGTGTTTCCCTGTGTTGAAATCCCAGATCTCTCCTTTTTCCTTGGATTCTGCCCACTCTGTGCTCTCCAGGACACTGCAGAGCAGGAGTCAGTGCCCAGGACACCCAGCCCTTGCTGAGCATCATTTGCACCTTCCAAAGGCCCAGAATCCAAGGGGAATTATTTATGGGCACCTCAGGGGAAAAATAAATATCTCAAAGCAGGCCTAATCTATTTTTGATGCGTGGAAGTTTGTGAGACCCAGCTACAGCTGAGAGAGGAGCTGTGCCTGTGCCAGGTCACACAGGATGAGGAGACTCCAGGGGTGCTCAGGGGGTTCAGAACCCCCACAGGAGCAGATCCCAGCTGTCCCAAATCCCAGCCCTCCTTGGCAGAGGTGAGAGGCTTCATTTCCTTGGTACCCCCTGAAGGTGATGGATTTCAGGGGGCACTGCCTCTCCCAGGTGCCAGTCTGAGGTTCCTGAGTGGGTGAGGGAAGCAGGAGACATTTCCACACCCAAAGGACCAGGGAAGGGTTCCAGAGCTGAACCTGACAAGTCCCTGCATGGATGCAGGGGTAACAATTCCATGGACAGCACAGTGCAAGGGGTTGGAACAAAATCATCTCTAAGGATCCTGCCCAAACCAGATCCTATAACCCAAATTTTTCCAACACTGAATAATTAAATAACAATCAAACAAATTAAATAAGCCACTTGTGTTATATTTGAACGTGTCCTGAGCTGAAATTAAATCAACATTAAAATAATTAAATAAGCCAATTATATTTGACCTTTATATTGCACCATCACTGAATAAAGGCTGCAGGCTGATCTCCACTGCCACGAGATGTTCTCTGTGCTGATATTTGATCACTTCTCCTCACTTTTAGTTTGCTCAGCTCCCTGCACAGAGGGAGGAGTGAGATTGAGTGAGCAGGGCACGGCCACTGTCGAGTTCCCAGAGCCACAGACCTGTGTGTGGCCACAGCCAAGTTCCTTCTCTCTCCACCACTGTTCCTTTTTTCACCTCTCTCTCCTTAGGTTAAGCTCATGGCAGGATTTGTGACCTCCTGGTTTGACAGATCTCACCCATCTAAGGTCTTCTCAAAGCACTGGTTATTTCCCTGAGCATCTCCACAGCACCTGCCTGTCAGGGCAGTAGTTTCAGCTGGCACAAACCCCAAAATACACATTTTTACTTCATCTAATTAAGAAATCTCCATTGAATAATTATTTTCCTTCATTTCTGTGTCATCACTAGAAAAGCAACACAGTAAACTGATTTAAAATGTCAATTACAAAAATGAAACAGAAGTCTGCAGCAACCCCAGGAAGAAAAAAATTTCTCTATGCTAAAATTTAAATTAAAAATAAAAAAAAAGGTGTTTGCCCTGGTAAGGCTGCAACTTTTCCCTCTGAACTTTGTAAACTTCATCCCCAAATGAGTTGACTTATACATTATCTGACATTTCCTCATTAGCTTCTTTCCTTTCTCCCTTTTCCCTGCAAAAAGGCCCTTGAATCTAACGATGTCAGAAGTCTCTGAAATTTGACAGATCTTACATTTCCAGCTCATTTTCTAATGAGTTTGTACATCAGGACTGATTAGTGTAATAAAGAATTCATGAAGCAAATAAATGTAACATGAAGACACCTTGAAGAGAGGAAAGAAAGAGCAAGTCAAATACGTTGAGAAAAGGTCTGGCCTCTTTAACCTTCATTTAATCGTTCTGACAAAGACACTTCATCAAAGAGCCTTGGCAGGTATTTGGACTTTGTTCGGAGGAAAATCAGGCTTTGAACTCCTCCTGCCCGGCATTAGCACCCATCATTAGCCCCATTTCGGCGAGTCCTTATCGAGGCAGATAAATTTTAAGAATAGAAGTAGGGCGTGTTCATTCCTGGGATCCCGTTCCTGGATTCAGGAACTGAATTTTATTTGCACTGTGTTCACTCTGTCACCTTTTCCTCAGCTTCCCACAGAGCTTCTCCCCCACCCCCAGAGCCAAATCAGTTTTGTGCTCCTTCTGCACACAAAGTTTTTCAGGGGAGAACTGGCTGAGCACAGCCAGCCAGATGTGCAGATCCTATGGGAAGGAAATGCCAGCATGTTGTAGTTTTATTTATTTTTATCTACAGCATTAAAAATAGGCTTTGTTTAAAATAGGAGCAGACTTAATATCTTCGCTGAGGAAACTATACATTTGAGATGTTTTCGTGGAAAATGTGCCAGAGGGCTTCTGACCAGCTTTAGCTTGGGATCTTTCCCACTCTGGACATGACTTTTGGCATCAGAGGCCTCAGGCAGAGCGGGAATTGCACATTCTCTGATGGCAGAAAGCACAACAATAATGAATATTAAGGGAGAATAATTGTATTACACATGTCCAGCTGAATGAGCACGATGAGAATTTCAGTGCTCAGATCTGTTTCACCACTGGGCACGGAACAGAGCAGAGCAATCCCGCATTTCCCTCAGGAATGCCTCAGTGTGCTCTGCCCAGTTGTAATCCTGTTCTCCCCATGTCCTTCCCCAAATGGAACATTGTCAGGGCTCCTCAGGAAGCTGCAAGAAGATTCTTTTGAATAGGGACAGTATGGAAAATAGTTCAAAAGAGTCCTTGTCCCACACAGGCCAGATCTGCATGGGAAGTTACTTTTTTGTTCTTCAGAAGAAAGCAAAAACCCACAAGGAGAAAAAAAAAAAAAAAAAAAAAAGGGAGAAAATGAAAGGAACCAAATAAACCACAAAGAGTTCAAAGAGTGTTTCAGCAGCAGCTCAGGCCTCGAGAGCAAGGCCCCCTTTGTCATCTTTGGGTGAGTGACTTCTCCCCTCAACTGGATGTGCAGGGAGCATCTGATGGGTGGGTACAGCCAGACCCTTGTCCCTGGGCCACTCTGAGGGTCCCTGGGCCACTCTGGGGGTCCCTGGGCCACTCTGAGGGTCCCTGGGCCACTCTGGGGGTCCCTGGGTCACTCTGAGGGTCCCTGGGCCACTCTGAGGGTCCCCTGGCCTTGGCACAGCCCCTTCCTGCCCCCCTGAGCTGTGGGTGAAGTAGGACTGATGCCCAGAGCCCCTTTTGACTGAGTATCCTCTGCTTCTGCAATGATTAATTCTCCTATTCAAGTGTTCAAGGAGAAAAGTCTCACTAAATATTAAAAAAATTGAAATCACTTTGTTCTTGGAATTATAAAATTTTTATCATTTCTGGGGTTTGTCCTGCTAATGTTTTAAACTGATGTCTGTCTTTATCTCACAAAAACTGCAGCATGGAAACTCTCCCCCCTCTGCTCCACTTCTTACTTTCTGTGCCCTTTTGACCCCTTTTGTCCCAGCTACCTTTTTCCCCTTATTCTCCTTTTGCATCTGATCTCACCCTGCATCCTCTTTATTCTTATCTCCCATCGCTCCAGCTCTTCTCCCTCCCAGTTCTGCAAACCCCAAACCCCCTCCTTTGCCTCCGTGCACCTCTCCACTGAACACCACAACAGAAAAATCCCTTTTTCCTTCGTGCTGCAGCTGCTCTTTGCAAGATTTCCAGGCACAGAAAACCTCGAGAGGCAAACACCTCCTGCAGGTCCATGCAGGCACAGAGGGATGCACTGCAGAGTGTTGGCATCATGCTGCACTTTAATCACCTTTTTTCCCCCCTTTTTTCACCCTTTCTTACCCATTTTTAGGGAATTTGCCCTAGCAGCATCGCTATGGCACAAGGTCACAGCCAAGATTTATTTTTTTTTTTTCCCCCAGAAATTGGAAAACTCGACAAAAAAACGAGAAGATGGTCAGAAACCTAAACTGGGAACGGGATACTGGGAGAGAAGCTGAGTCCAGACGTTTTGGCACAAGAAATCGTTTGTAACAGAGATGATAAAAACAAGATACAATATAATTAGCACAGCCTTGGCAAAGCTCCAGCGTGCTGAGCTAAATAAATGATTCTGTATTTGTTTTAAAGCATCCAGAGCTATTTATACTGTCAGCCCAGCGCCTGAGGGATCACTCTTTCTCCTCACCACTCTGCTGCAATATTGGCCCTCTGCTTCTCACTCAGCCTTGAATCCTGCTCCTTCCCTGCTTTTGCACCTCTCACTCCTGCAGAATCACAGAAATCCTCCCCAAAAATTCCCAGGTGAGCTGGAATCTCCTGTCCCAGCTCCCATCCCAGCTCCCACAGATTTAGGGCTCAGCCTGGACAGAGGCTTCCAGCAAGGCTTTGCTGAGAAAAGACACTTCCCAGGTCTCTTTGTGACCCAAATTGGCCAGGAAAAAAAAAAAAAAAAAACCATTGAAGCTTTTTCCATCTTTCCCCCTCCCCACCTTTCCAGTAGCCAAGTGGAAAAGGGAAACTCCACAGCGTTCATTGAAACGAAAATTTCCAGAAGTTTTCCTGAAGAGTGTCCAACTCCTCACCCGCCTCAAAG
Source organism: Alethe castanea (assembly GCA_024734035.1). Taxonomy (NCBI): domain Eukaryota; kingdom Metazoa; phylum Chordata; class Aves; order Passeriformes; family Muscicapidae; genus Alethe; species Alethe castanea. The sequence goes on from JANRGV010000055.1 coordinate 4,440,640, forward strand.
ACAGAAAAGCTTCTTTCCAAGACCTTATTTTTTAACCTTCAAAACTGCTCGGTTTTGGGGGGAAGAACCTTTTGGGGCTGATTGCAAGCTCCCCCTGGATGTCCATCACCCAGCCTGGCCCCAGGCTGTTCGTGCCCCTCTCTGGGCTCTGGCAGCTCCTGCAGGTCCCCAGCTGTGTGACCCCAACCCAGGAAAGCTTCCAGGTAATTCCACCACCTCACCACTTCTGTTAACACACTTCTTGATTCAGACTGACCACATGAAACAGCCTCACCACAGCAGCAGAAACTTTCCTTATCGCCCAGGAGAGGGGCTGGGGACACCTTTTTTCCCATGGAGGGGACAATTGGTGTGAAAGTGTCACTTCTGTGAGGCAGAGCTGGCTGTGGAATCACCCCAAAGCTGTCAGGGGCAAAACTCACAAAGGTTGGAGCCTCATCATCCTCACGGGCTGGCTGTGACCTCCACGTGCTCACCACTCCCATTTAAACCCCAGCAGGACCAAGGCTGCCAGGTGGGTTTAAATCCAGGGTTTGGAACAGCCATGGGTGAAACAAAGCCAGGGTTTTTCCTCAAATGTGCTGCAATGAGCTGGAAAAGAGAAATACCTGCACTGCCCTCTGCTTTAATTAGCTCTGATTTCAGCGGGGGCAAAAGGACACTTGTAGCTTCTAAAATGAAAAATATTTGGGAAAACTGATCCAAACTTGAAGTCCAAGGTAACGTGGCCTCACCAAGGGCAAGGTCAAGGGGCTGTGCTGGGGTTCTCTAGGTGACTTCTCCAAATTAATTTTCCTGTTTGTCAGGAGGCTCCAACCTCAGCTCTTGAATTCTCAGCCATGGGCTTGGAGCCTTGCAGAATTCTGGAGCAGGGAAATGTTGTAGTTTGGAAGAACACTCCGGGCAGACCCAGCGAGGTGAGCTTTCCCTTGCTGGTGTTTATGGGATGTGGGAGCTGCTCCTCCAACCCCTTTTTCCTCAATTCCTACTTTTTTTCGTTTTTTCTAATAAAGGTGTTGCCACACTTTTACCCCATTGACTCCAATTTTGCTGTAGGTAAGGGCTTCAAGGTGGCATTTCTGTCACCTTTCCACTTTCTCCTCATTAAACTAAGCAGATTAAGCTTCTGGGATAACAAGAAAACTGTTTACTTTGAGGTTTATAGCTGCATTTTTTCATTAGAAATTATTCATTAAGGCGCCCAAACACATTTTGTGTCGATCTTCTTTTAAAATTCCATTTCACAATGAAATCCAAGGGAGAATCACAAACCAAAATGTATTTTAATCCTTTTTTTTTTAATGTTATAATGAAATTAAATTTGGAGATACTACAGTAGGGCCTTCCCCACTGCTCCCAGCTGAAAGAGGGAAGGAATTAACTGACTTTAAAATGAAACAGGTTTTTCCTCTGTCTGACTGAAAGTTACAGGATGTTGGTAGTGAACCAATTAAAACACATCTTAAAACGATAAATACAAACCAAATGTACATTATCAGCATGTTCAGCCTTTTGTTTCTTGGTTCTATTTTGTATCAGCTTATTGCAATCAGATGTGTCGGGAAGGAGGGGGAAAATCAAATCATTTTAGGAAATAATAAATAAAGAATTCAGCGGAGGAAACAAAGGAGGGCTGCGTTTGTTCAAACATAAAATAAACCACGTTTCAGAGAGAACGCTAACTGAGAAGCCACAACATTCATGGATCAGTGGAGCTCAGGAACATCCAGAAAATGTAAAAATATTTAAAAGTCTGTCTCAGCTGAAGATAGGGATGAGGCTGAGCAGGATCAGGATGCTCCCATTTTGCTTCTCCCCAAAACATCGATTTCCTCTGACTCCTCCTGTCCATCTCTGCTATTTTGTCACCTGAAATCCCTGTGACCCACACAGTGTCCCTGCTCCAGCCAGGATTCAGCCTTTACTGCATCAATCCTGGAATCACTGCGGGTGGAAAATCCATCCAAGGCCTTCCTGTGCCCAATCCCCACCTTGTCCCCAGCTCAGGGCACTGAGTGCCACCTCCAGCCCTTCCCTGGGGACTCCCTGTCCAATTCCTGACAGCTCTTTCCATGAAAAAATCCTCCCTGAATTTATTCTCTCTTTTATTTTCGCTCACAAACAGTTACAGATTAACTCTGGATGAAAATTGCCACTTCTCTCAAGCAGCAGACTTTTCTGCAGTTGCAATGAGTGGAATTAAGTCTCCGTGTATAAATATATATAAAAATACACCCACTACAGGCGTTCACTCTTTTCACATTAAAATAAATGTCAACTTTAAAAGTGAAAATATTTCACTTTTTACAAGCCTCAGAAAAACTGATTTTTTTTTCTCCCATTACATTTCCCCCCGCCCAGCTTTTGCTTTCCCAGGACAGGATTTTTTCCTCTAGTGATTTGTTCCCAACCCCACACATCGAGTGGATCCTTCTTAATGAAAGACTGCAGCAAGTTTGCACAATTTTGCCATTCTTTGGGGCTGCAGGTAAGTAGCTGTGCTTAGGGGAAGGAAGTATTGAAAATCTCCTTTGCTATTCCTCATTTCACGCTTTATAACGTGATACCTACAAATACTTTGGTAGCAGATTAAGCTCCAGAGAAATGAAAACATTTCAGAAAGAGCACAAAGCCTGCAAGTGTCCAAATGAGGGAGCAGAAATTCGGCTTTGAGCTGCAGGAGGGGGTTTATGGGATGTAGTGCCATGTGCCATACAATACAAGATAAACATCTGTTGTTATTTCAGCAAACCTAAATCAGATGTTCTTTTCTTCAGGGGGAGAGTGGCACAAAGAGAGATTTTATGATTTTTGGGGGTTTTTTTTTCCCCTCTCTCTTCACCAAGGTGGCTGTTCCTGTGCCAGGAAGAGCAGGAGAAGATTCTGGAGGGGACTTAAACACCCTCAAAGTAATCCAGTGGTGATAAGGGGACCTTTTGTCACCTCCATTGTGCCAGAGACCTTCAGCCTTGGATCTCTGCCCGGGAAGATATTTATTAATGAGGCCAATAGTGCCAGGGAGGAGTTGTTCCATCCACACACTGAGGAGCAAACACAGAACTGGGTGAATCAAAGTTCTCAGGCTGAGAACATTGGGATGGTTCATCCTGAAGAAGGAGAGGTTTTATGGAGAGTTCACAGCACCTCCAGGACCTGGAGAGAGGACAAGGGGGAATGGGTTCTAACTGCAAGAGGGGAAGTTTAGGTGGATATTGGGGAGGAATTCTTCCCTGTGAGGGTGGGCAGGCCCTGGTACAGGGTGCCCAGAGCAGCTGTGGCTGCCCCTGGATCCCTGGAAGTGTCCAAGGCCA
>JANRGV010000055.1:4444050-4471746 GCA_024734035.1 Alethe castanea
TGGATGGATGGATGGATGGATGGATGGATGATGGATGGATGGATGGATGGATGGATGGATGGATGGATGGATGGATGATGATGTGGTGTGATTTTCCCTCCATGATTTGTCAAAAGCAACTTCTGAATGTCTCTAATGGGAAACCCTTAGGAAAAAAAGCCATATAAACATGAGGTGAAAGAAAGTGAAAAAAAACCCCAAACCTAGAATAATGGAATCATTGAGATTGGAAAAGACTCTTAAGATCATCAAGTCCAACCATTCCCCAGCACTGCCAAGGCCACCACTGTCCCCAAGTGCAACATCCAAAAGGCTTTTAAATCCCTCCAGTGTTGGGGACTCCACCCCTGCTCTGGGTAGCTGTGCCAGGGTTGGACAATCCTTTGCACGAAGAAATTTTTCCCAATATCCAGCCTAAACCTCCCCTGGTGCAAATTGAGGCCCTTTCCTCTTGTTCTGTGACCTGGGAGAAGACACTGAACTTCACCTGGTTACAAACTCCTTTCATGTAGCTGTAGAATGAGAGAATGTCTTTCCTCATGCTCATTTTCTCCAGGCTAAACCCCATAAAACCAAGGACTTTGTAGAAATGAAAAGGTTTTCAGCCACCTTACTTTATTTTAATTACTTTCCTGAGAAAGGTTTGAAACAAAGCATGGGATACTGCCCATGGCAGCATTTCATAACGAATTTCAGCATGGAATTTTGAATGTGGCACTTGTTGCTGTGCAGTTGGAATTTCCTTCTCTCTGGAGGCCTCATGCTGCCTGTGAAACACAACAACCTCCAGCTTTTCTCACCAGCTGGAGGCAATGCATGTTCATATTGCCATAGGCCCCAGAGCATCTAAAGCTTTTGCTTTGGAGCAAAGTCCTGCAGGAACACGGCCAGCCCAGAGGAGACTGTGAGAAATTCTGTCCTCTGGAGAGTCCTGTTTATTTTAAGCAAAACAGCTAGTTTACATGTTGGCCTTTAAAGCAAAATACTCCGGTTCATTCTGCCTTGGATTTAGTTATGTAACCAAATCGCTATGTTTTTTAAATAATCTGAATGGAATTTGCAATGCTGCCTCCCAAGGGAAAGGGCTCGATTCTGATTTTCCAGCTGATGCCCTCACACAGGTGAGACTTCACCTTCTGCGGGGGGACTGCATTGCTCATGTCTGCCTTGCACCCAGGACACCTGAGACCTGGAGGAATGGAAGGGGATAGACCAAAGATAGTGAGAAAATAACGTCAGAGCTGGGTCCTACTGGAATACCCCTGGGCTGTCTGCCTGGCATTGCCTCCTGCCATGACACTGGGATGATATAAGGTGATTTGAATGCTGTGTCTGGCAGGGTGACATTCCCAGGAGGTGCAGACTCAGCCTTGGAATGACCCAAGCCCTGGCCCTTCCTTCCACACCAGTGCCCTGTCCCTGTGTCACCTGGTAGGAAGTGCTATGTGGCTTAGAAATGTGTCATGTCTGGTTTAAATCCCCAGTTATGGAAGGTCTGTGTTTGGGGCTGAGGCATCCTGGGGAGGAGTAGGTTGGACTCTGGTGTCAGGAGTCCTTGGCTACGGCTTAGGGGCTGATTCACACTCTGGTTGTGAGTCCTCTTCATGTACTATCTAATGAAGTCACTATTTTGATCAAAAATCATTATTTTGGTTACTACAGGACAACAATATCATATTTTTCAGCCTCTGTACTTTTTGCCAGCCCAGACCAAGGTCTGCTGTCACAACTACCGCTGTCTGGGTAAAACCAGAACACAGAATTTCTGGAAAACTTGCTTTTATGAGATTTCCAACCCAAATTAATGAGTTGCGGAGGAGCACAGCCTTTGATGTATGTACAAACACCATCAAGCTGCCAGTCATCTTGAACTCAAAGAACTCCTAATCCTCAATCCCTTCCCTGCAATTACAGCAAGGACACTTGGTGCCCTCCATGACCAACAATGCCGTGTTTTGGCTCGGAATTGTCTCTGCCAGCAAGGAGCTGCTGTGTAAGTTAGAAGTCCACGTCTGGTTAGCTGCAACTCTGGATTTTTGCAGTGCCTATTTATACAAATTGGATTGACTTTGAATTCTACAGCTTAATTTCTTTTCTGTCACAGTATCGTGCGAGGGATCAAAGCCTCAGTCTTTTAACCAATCCTTACACTGTCAGTGCAAGATCCAGGGCTAAATTTCCTATGGATATATATGAATCCTGACATGGCAGATGGCTCTATCCTGTCTTGAATTATGGAGCTTACTGTGACATACATAGTTCCTTGATAGACCTTAATTATACCAGAGGAGGGAGCCTGTAGGATTTAGGCTGAAAATATGCTCCAAACAAATTTCCAGGGCCCAGAAAATATCAAACAGCCATTAACGCCACCGTAGAAGCCGGTACACTTGGGTGATGTGCATAAAGAGGAAATAAATATAAAATTCTGAGGTGGAAAACAAGGAATATGAATGACATGGATCAGTTTCTCTTGGATGGCGCTGTGGGGCTCTTCACCTCCTCCCCTGGGAGCCACGATGAGCTGATTTCAGCAAGAGGAATGCTGCTGCAAACCTTCCCTTCTCTCCATCTGCCCCTTCCCTCTCGTGCCTCTCTCTCCATCCTCCTCTCATGAAGGGACCAAATCTCCTTGGCAGGTAAAAGTGGAATGTTCTCCCCACTCAACACCAGTGGTCACTTTGTCCTCCCTCTTCCCATGCTGTGTCTGCAAGGCTAGAACCTTCCTGAAGCAACTCAACCCATCTGCCCTTGCTCCCACATCCATCGCTGTGGTCAAGCACTCGGGAAATGAGGATTTGGGGTGCGCCTGGCCCTGTGACAGACCTGGCATCTCCTGCCCTCCTCCTGGGCAAGCCCAGCAGCCGGGCCCGTGCTTCCCTCGCCTTGCCTGGCCGTGTTCCTCCAGGCCAGTGTTCCTTGGCTGCTGCTCTCCGAGCTCTCGGCTTCTCAACCCGGAGTTATTTCAGGCAGCGCTGCTCGGTTTCTCTTCCAAGGGCTTATGAAACGCTCTTCTGGGACTCTTCACCTGACTCATTGTTTCCTCTGCCACCCCACGCTGGGAAGCACCGCCTTGCCGATGACTTCTTTGGGAAGCTCCTGAGGAGAAGAGAGCAGGAGGCGCCAGGCAGAATCTTTAACCCCCGGGTTTATCTCCTCGGGCTCAGAAATGTGGGGATTTTTCTGCTTTTTCTTTTCTTCTCAGCAGTCGCCCGGCTGTAGCACCTTCTCACTTGGTGGAGGTTTGCTGCCACTGAGCTGACACCCTTTGCAGACCCTCTGGCCACCACACAGGCCAGACTGGAGCGCCACAATAGGGACCACTCCGTCGTTCGCCAAAATTGCTGAATGCCGTCTAACCACACCCATCATCAAAGGCCCCAACGCGCCCACTGCATCCGCTCAATTACAAACCACACAAGGACTTTGTTTCACTCAATGGCAAACAGTTGGACACGGAAGCCACCCACCTTCAAAGCCCTTCTGTTTGTTTGGTTGTTTGTTTGTTTGTTTGTTTGTTTGCCATCGTACTCAGGCTGGCTTTTCCCGCCACCTTCCCGCTCCAATTGTCGGAGCAGCCCCTCGTAAACGAGAGCACACTTCTCATTTCACATCCTTCCCCTGCAATTTCTGCCTTTCAGCTGGAAGCAAGGAAATGGCTGCTTGGTGCAGACAGGATTAACCCTTTTTCTTCCTTGCTGATTGTCTGGCATTTTCCCCCTACACACTATTTTTATTTCAAGAAGTCTTTTTTTCCCCTGAGACTCTCAAACAAATTACTTCTCAGCTTTGAGGCCAGTGATTTCAAAGTAAGGGCAAATATGGTGCCAAATCTACAAACTCTTTCCTGTCTAACATATTCTTCCTTCTCAATTGCTCCTCTTCTTATAAATCACGATACCTCTGATAAAGAGAACAACAAATTCTTCTGCAGGGAGGTAGACAAGGACCCATCTATATATTAATAAACACAGGCTTCACAAAGATGTCTTCTGACCTCCATCTACATGTTTTTAGCCCAGATTCTTGCAGGAACAAGGCCCTGTTTGATCAGATTACGTGTCCATCTGCCCATCACTCTTCACCAATTACTGTGGAATTCCCTGCCATTTTCTGTTTGGGTTTGATGAGATCTTCAAGATGTCAAGTTCCTACAAGGTCAGTGCAAAAATAAAAGGGTGGCCAGAGAGAAAAGTTGAAGCAGGAGATCAACTCTTATGAAACCTCATCAAATCCACATGGGTACTCACATTGAAATCACAAAGCCATAGGAAACCGAGGCTTATTAATCCCATTGCTGATGGAACAGCTCAGATTTTCTTTCCGTTTCTGTTTTTGTTTGTCTGCTTGTTTGTACATTTGCTAGAACAAATAACTCACTCTTGTGGAGCACTGCAAACTTCACAGATCCAACCCAAACACAGTTCTGGCTACAAACACTCAGGAATTTGGGAGTCTTCCATCCAGACCCACATCCAAACCATCCCAGCTGAGATCCATAAGAAATAACATGGGCAAGTAAAAACTTGTCTGGGTCTGCTCTGACTTTTGGTGTCATTCTTCTGTGGGGAACCTGGCTGTACCCTGATCCTGCTTTTCTGGTAGATCCCACTGGTCTGATTGTACAGCACAGGTGATTCCATACCTGGGATATTGAGTCCAGTTTGGGGGATTCCCTCAGGATTTGAAGCTCAAGGTGTTCTGATTCAACATTAATAGAAAAGCCTTCATTTGAAGGTGGTGCAGCACTGGACAGGAGGTGACGACAATCTCACCCCTTGGAGGTTTTAAAGGCTCAGCTGAAGCCATCACTGAGTAGGTCCCATTTCAATCAGAATCTAGAGACCTTCAGAAAAACCTTCCCACCAATATTTCTGTGATTCTGGGAAGACATCTAATTTGTTTTCCTCTTTATCACACTTGGTCTTGGCTGGATTGGTTCAGTAAAACCTCCTCCCCTACCTGCAAATTCTCTGTGACTGGATTTTCCAGTTTATAAAATACCTGTTCCTTGGATAAAGAAGACATCAGAGGTCAATTTCTGCCTACCCTTCCTTGGTACAATGGTGAAGAATATCACTGGGGTTTTTTTTATTCTTCACACTATTTGAGTGTTTTCACAGCTTCATTTGTAAGTGTGTGCTCAGAGTTCACAGCATCACAACTTGTGGCAATCAAGAGCTGAATACATCACCCATGTAAGCTCTCAGAATTATTATTTTGAGAGAAATGAGGCTCCTGCTACTTTCCCTGTCACAGGCTGTTCCTTAGCACTGAATTTAAAGTGGAGGGAAAGGGCCAGCATCATCTGTCAGCTCTGAGAGGCATTTTCAGCTCATTAATCTAACTTTTCACAGCCCAGCTCCTGTCCCATCTCTGAGGCATAAGACCATGTGTCATAGAAATCTTTATGCTTAATAGCAATGAAATCTTAAAAAGTGAAAATAATCTTAGACAAAGCATGCCCATGGAGACTGAATTTCTTTTTAGCATGACAACAAAACTGCTTGGGAGTGTGGAAATTGTGACTACTCCACTGAGCACATCTATGTCCATCGGTGCCCACCCTTGGACACCCTGTCCCTAACCACATTTGGAAAAGTCTTCCCATTTCAGCAAGTCAAGGAAAATAGCAAGGCTGGTGCTGATTCAAGGAGTATCTTAGAGGGAATGGAAATAGGTAACATAATCCCAAATCTCTGCTCGCTACATGGATACCAAGGCCGCCAGTTCTGATGAATAATCTGTATTTTTTTCTCTTTTACCTACTAAAAAAAGCAAATAGCCCCAGGGTGAGCTATGAGCACTTACTTTGCCCATAATCCTGATTTGTGAGGCAGATAGGCAATGAATTTAAAATTAGAAAGGGCTAAATAGTCTCAGATTCAGAATATAAATTTCATTTAAAGTCAGTTTGCGATTGCTAAAGACTCCGATTCATTAACTAGCTTGTCTGAATATTGTCATGAAAACCTAAGCTTTATTGAGTGCTAAAAGCCTTAAAAAAGATGGAAACATATGAAAATAAGAACATAAATTCCCTGCCACCACCACCACCCCTCCAAGTGCAAGAGAGAACCAAACCATAACAATGGGCTCATTACAAACGCTCCATCATTTTGCAATAACCAAGCACTTAAAATGTTCTTGGTAGCTGCTCCGAGGATGCCATTTTTTTTCATTATGAGTCTTACTTAGTGCATAATTTATAGCTGGCAGGCCAGGGATAATCCTACAGTGTGAATGTGCTGGGAGGCTGCTGTAATTACACCAGAGCTGTGGTTATGGGCCTCGTGGAACTGATACTCCTTTTTAATAGTGGCGGCGATAAGATCAAATCCAACACTGCGTATCTCAGAGGAAGGGTTGTGGATGTAACCATAGCTGCCCTCCTGGCCATCTGCTCTCCCTCCAGGAGCCTGTGGGTAAAGGGATGACTTTTCCCCCAGCCTTGCATCCCCCAAACCATCAACCAGTTGGAGCCTGGCCTCGCTGGAAACAGCAATACAGCACGAGCGAGTTGGAGGGATAAAACCAAGGAAAACATCCAGATGTTTCTTTTCCGTCCCCTTTGGTCTCTGCTCTGTTTTCTCCAGTAAGTCACTAAAACACTTTGATGTGAGAATTTTATACTGGTGATGGTTTTGCAGCAGCCAAGCCACCAGACAATAATCCCTTGGTGTCGATGTTCATTGGCTTTGTCATCTTCTTAGGACAAAGGAAAAAAAGACCTAAAACTGTTCTCTACCAAAAATAACTTTAGAAAATAAATATTTTGGCCCCATCTTGCAAAAAGTCAGTGTGACATTTAGACAGAGCTAAGAAAAGGAGTCTTTCCTGCCTTAGGAAGAAACTTAGCTTAACTTGGGTCCTGTTAACTTCGTCATACTATTACTTGGGCACTGTTTGGTATTAGTCACTAGCTGCTCCCTCTCAGCTTTATCCAATTTAATTTCAAATATAGTGCAAACAGATGCCTTTATGTTTCATTTTTAAATCATTTATTGTTCTACATGTAGCAAAGAAGCTTAAAAAAGAATGTGAAAGAAGTGCCAGAAAGGTTTTTTGGTTTTTTTAAATGATATATATATATAATTGCAGTTGTGGTTGCTGTGGTTTCTTTTGGGTGGATCAGAAAAAAATCAAGTCTTCCTTCCTCGGGGATATAAGGAGAAAAAAAAAAGAAGAAAGGATGGGGAGGAAAACTCATTCCCATGTCTAGTGCTTTTTATCAGTAATGGAATGAAGCAATCAGGTTTAAGGGCTTGTCTAGACGGAGGACTCTGGCACTGGTGTAACTCCCGTGGTGTAGTAAAGTCTGTGCAAGTCCCAAACACTGTTCACAGCAGCAGAAGAAGCCACAGGGATGTGAAGCCACCACACAGAGTGAGGGAGCTCCACGTCCTGCCCAACCCCAACTTAGGAAATGCAAATTGTTTGGACAGGGGACAACCAAACAAAATTTTTTTGTAAAATATATCAAAGTGCCCCAGAGCAGCATTACCAGCACAACAGAGATGTTGATCAATTGAAGTATTTTAACATCTTGCTTCTTCTGGAGGGGTGGGGGTTGTAAATGAAGAAACATGAAGGACTGCTGACCACAGTCCAGGTTTTAAAAGAGGCTTATTTTAGTGGAAAACATAACATGGCTTTAAACTGGCAGAGAGTAGGTTTAGGTTAGACATAAGGAAGAAATTCCTGGCTGTGAGGGTGGGGAGGCCCTGGCACAGGGTGCCCAGAGCAGCTGTGGCTGCCCCTGGATCCCTGGAAGTGTCCAAGGCCAGGCTGGATGGGGCTGGGAGCAAACTGGGACAGTGGAAAATGTCCCTGCCGTGGCAGGGGAGTTTGAATGAGCTGAGCTTTAACATCCCTTCCAGCCCAACCCAGCCTGTGATGCCATGATTCCATGAATCCAGTGGGAAGATCTTCACAGTCCCTGATGGGCTTTGGATTAAACCTTCCAAAGATGCCAAGAGCTGCTCTGGGACCCTGAGAGGACAGAAGGAAACACTCTGAACGCCGTGGTCACCTCGAGGCACCATGAATTTCCTGCTCAAGGAGCAGCTCTGCTTTGCTCCCAGCCCCAGCCTGTTCCCATCCTGATTCCCCCTGAGGAATCTTCCTCCCACTTCCAGTGGAACCTGCCCAGTTCCCAAACTGGCTGGCACCAGGCTGTGCCCTGTGCAGGGGCTCTGGAAGAGGTTTTGGGGTTCAGTGCTGGCCTGTGCTCCATCCCAGAGGGGAACACCCGAGGTGTGGCACCTCCTGCAGCCCTGGAGGGGACAGGGCCACTGTCCCCGAGCCACCTGAAGGGCTCCAGGAGCCTAAGGGAGGTCCCACACTAAATTCAAAACCTTGTTTTGCTGATTTGCTGCAGTGGTTCCCTGTCAGCACCACCCTTGGATGAAACAGCACCAAACAAGCCAGGTTTAAATGTGATATTCCACACTTTCAACTACCCAGGATTGCTCTGAATTGCTTGACAGCTCGTCCCCTTCCCTCATTACACAGGGAGGCACAGCCCAGTTCATGTTCCAGGCTGGTTAAAAGGGCCTGGATGCCCTGGGCTAAAGCTCCAGGGGTGTGCTGGCCACAGCAGGGGCTGGAAAAGGGGGGGTTTGAGGTTCCAGGGGGTCTCCCCTCACAGCAATTCCTGGCAAATAAAGCATGAACCCAACACAGAACTTGGAATTTCGTGCCCCACTCCAGATGTGTCTCTGTTCAGCTTTTAATTCGGAAATTTTGGGGCACATAGCAGTTTAACAATGCACTTTTAATGACCTAACATGCATAGATATATACATATACACACCTTTTGTTTCATTTTTATTTACCTTAGCAGCACACCCAGACCTGCTGCAGGTTTTTGCATTATATTTTAATTAGTGTTTTTATAGATGAAAGACAAAGACAGCTCTCAGCACAAGCACACACATCTACTGTGCTGCATTTCCCAAGGCACACACTTTAATACCCAGAACACCAAGGCTCTCTCCATCAAAATTAATATTCCCTTGCTGGGTTTGGGTCCATCTGGTAGCTGGGTTTGGGAGCTGTGTGAGGGGGGAACAATGTTTGTTGTTCTTGTTGAAGTAGTTAATGTTTTATAAACTCATGAAACTCCACAGAATTAGGAACACTGGGAAAGGAACCCAGGGCAAGCAGATGTGCCCCTCAATTAATTCATTTTAGGTGGGGTGAGTTTTTTTGCTGTTTTCTTTCTTTTTAATAGTCTCATATTCAACAGGGAAAATGTGAGGGAAGAGACCAGGACTTTTCCCAAAATGTGCAGGGAGTCCAGCCCTCCTCAGCATTCTGTGTTGCTTATTCTGCTCCACCTGGGAATTTTCCTATGGATTTTGGGAATGGAAACCTTTCCATCACCAGAGGGACCATCCCTGACTCTGAGTGAGGGTGACAAAGGTGCCACATCCCAAACCCTGGGGCTGAAGGTGTTCAGAACCATTCTGGGGGTGCAGTGCCTGGAAAAGCTGCTGGAGACAGGGGGGATTCAGCATGGAAACAACCGAGGCAAAACCCCCACATCCACCCAAAATATCCCATTAATGCCTCACTGCCCAGCAGCCCCGAGAGGTCTTTGCTTCCCCATCCTCCCCCAGCATCACCCCACACCCCTCTTGGGCTGGGAAAGCCTGGGAGAAGGAAGGGAAGGAAGGAGAAGGAAGGAGAGGGAAGGAGAAGGAAGGAGAAGGAGGGAGAGGGAAGAAGAAAGGAGTAGGAAGGAGAAGGAAGAAGAAGGATGAGGAAAGAGTAGGAAGGAGTAGGAAAGAGAAAAAAGGTGTAGGAAGGAGTAGGAAGGAGAAGGAAAGAGAAGGAGGGAAAAGGAAGGAGAAGGAAGGAGAAGGCAGGAGAAGGAAGGAGAAGAAGGGAAAAGAAAGGAGAAGGAAGGAAAAGGAAGGAGAAGGAAGGAAAAGGAAGGAGAAGGAAGGAGAAGGAGGGACTAGGAAGGAGAAGGAAGGGGAAGGAAGGAGAAGGAAGAAGAAAGAAGGAGAAGGAAGAAGAAAGAAGGTGTGGGAAGGAGAGGGAAGGAGAAGGAAGGAGAAGGCAGGAGAAGGAAGGAAAAGGAAGGAGAAGGAAAGAGAAGGAGGGAAAAGGAAGGAGAAGGAAAGAAAAGGAAGGAGAAGGAAGGAGAAGGAGGGACTAGGAAGGAGAGGGAAGGAGAAGGAAGGAGAAGGCAGGAGAAGGAAGGAAAAGGAAGGAGAAGGAAGAAGAAGGAAGGAGAAGGAAGGAAAAGGAAGGAGAAGGAAGGAAAAGGAAGGAGAAGTAAGCACAGACACTTCTCAAAGGCAAACTGTGGTTGGTGTTTCCTCCAGGCTCCGAGTCTCCATCCTTTAATCCCGTGCAACATTTATGGAACATTCCTTCCCTCCTCCTCTGGAGCAAGTGCAAATAAGAGCTTGGCAAAGAGGAACTGCCCACAGGGAAGGAGCTGCTTGCAGCAATTGCACCAGAACTTGAGCTAAACCATAACATCACACGTCTGAATAATGCCGTGAAAAATATATAAAACCTGTTATGGCATTAAAAGTTTAAACCCCATAAATCTTCAGCGTGCTATTTACTGGGCTGAGAAGGTGACAGAAACAACATTCTGAAGTGGAATAAGAGAAGAAAAGAAAATGGAGCGTGGGGAGCAGGGGAAGCCCCCGGGACATGGCCAAAAGCACTGGAACAGGCAGGGCTGGGGCTGGCAGAGTGACCCTGAGCTCTGTGCACACACCCCCCACAGCAAACTGCTTCATTAATGCTCTGGAAAAAAGGGATTTACCGAAATAGATAGGAATTTAGGAGGGGAAAAAAAGTCAGGTCAGGATTAGCAGGGAAGGAAACATGGAGCAAGTAAAATTCCCTTCTAGGAAGGGGCCATTGAGAGCCCTCATTCATTTCATTCTCCTGATGATCCCCTGGCTGGGAGGGGATGATTCTACAGAAAACAGGGATTAAACTTGCCAGCTACAAGGTTTGCTCCAGCATTTGTCAAATTTCAATACAAACTGGAAGTTCAAGTTGAAATAAACCCCCACATTCTGTCAGTTTTCAAGCTGGAGCTTTGCTGCAGCATCAGTCTTGTCTGAGCTGCTTCCCACAGACACAAGCCCTGAGTTGTGGCTCTCAGATCTGTGTTGCAATGCAAAAAATAGAATATTTCAGTAGCTACTGTGACAAAGATTTAAACAAGCCACTGCAAATTCTGCAACCTGTCAGCCCAAACCGTGGGGAAGTTATCTGGGGGTTCCAGCTGGAGCCTATCCCTCATTCAAACCAACTTTCTTTCACTTATAATTGAGAACAAATTCCATTTTCATCTGTGACTGAACTTTTTGAGCCTTTGTAGCTTCAAGTCAGCTCATTAACATTACTTAGACATCGGTTTTATAGTTGAATTATACCATGTTTATACTGTGGAATTCCATTACTTAATTGCTTCACTACTGGAAATTTCAGTGGGGTTCTCATTTTTCGCATAAATCTCAAGAATAAACATGTTTCTGTATTTCTCTCACTTAATTAAGTGCATGTTTCATAAAAAAAAAATAATAGCCAACATAGACAAATTAGGCAAAGACTCATTTGTTTAATCAAAGGGGAAACTCGCACCTCAAGTGAAGGGGGAAACTCCCAAAGCTTTGGCTCTTGCTCCCGGTGAGTGCTGAGGGCTCAGACTCCTCCAGATTATCCAAAAGTGGTCATCCTACAGCAAATGTGTGCTGGGAATTACTCCAGATTATCCAAAATGTTCATCCTACAGCAAATGTGTGCTGGGAATTACTCCAGATTATCCAAAAGTGGTCATCCTACAGCAAATGTGTGCTGGGAATTACTCCCACAGCGCTCTTGCAGCAAAGGGAAAAATTGGGAAGCAGGTCCCTGTGGAATGATGAGGTTGGGCTGAACCCAGGGTGGCTCCAGGGATGGAGGGAAAGGAGCTGTGCCAGCCCCCCACTCCAAAAACAATTAAATCATGGGGTCATTAAGGCTGGAAAAGGCCTCCAAGGTGATAAAGCTCAACCTCTGACCAAACCACGGCACATCCAACCATCCTGGAAAGTTGCAGCATTTCCTCTCCCCTCTCCCAGGAAATCTGCCCTGGTTTCACCTGGGGTTGGTTTTCCTGGGGTTTTTATCCAGGAAAGTGCAGAGGATCCCTTTGGGTCACTGCAGTGCTGGATTTTAGGGGGGTTGTGGGTTTTTTAGCAAAAATCCTTCAGCAGCCTTCCAGCTCCTTCCCTCTCCCAGTGTGGGAACACCAAAATCTTTCCTGCTCCTTCTTTGAAGGAGAGAAACAAGAAATGAAACCAGGAAATAAATGTCTGAATTTTAAGTCCTTGGTAAAACCATTTTTTCTTTCCACAAATTTGCTTCCCCCTCCATACAAAAGTTTGCACAGCTGAATAGGTTTGGAGTTTAGCAAGGGATAAAATAATACCTCAAAATCAGTGATGGCTGGAATTAAAATAATTAATGTTTTATCAGCTATTTTCTGTGATATGTGCTAAGGAAGAGAAGAATACACTTTGAAAAAAAAGATGGATTTGTTGCCAACAAATTGTGAAATATCTCATTTTAGCCACTCTTTCATTTTAATTCTACTTTCTGTTATTATGGATCTTTATGGTGTTTATGTCAGGGTACAGGGATAGAACCTGGGCTTTCCCTGCAACTGCAAAACAACTCTCAGAGTTCATTCTCCTTACAAAGAGTTTTGCCTTTTACAGCTGGAAGATGCCACCACCCCACCTGTCCCCTCCTGCAAAGCCAGTCAGACACTTGCTGTTTATCCCACCGTGCAAAATTCCAGCACTTGGCTCCCAACAACTCCTTTTGCCAGAAGCTGCTCCTACAATAATTGTGGGGATAAAATTCATTAAAAAAAAAAAAAAAAAATTTAGATATTCTCTCCTGTTGCCCTTTAGAGATGGCATCATCTGTCCCCTCTTCCTTCTCTTTCCAGGAGTTTGCCCTGGGACACAGCTCTATGTGGTTAAGACACAAAAATACTGAAATATCCTATTTGAGGCAACATTTTACTCAAATATTTTAGGAATTATCACCTGGCAGCAGCAGCAAAAATCCATGGGAGCATCAGAACTCGGTGTCAGCACCTCAGTTCTGGAACACAGTCAGGGCTGTACTTCCCAAATGAAATCTGCCACAGTTCACAGCCCCTTCCCTCCCATCCCACAGCTATCAGGGCATTTACAGCCACCACTCCATCACATCTGAAGGCTGGGCTAAATAATAATCAGTAATTTAACAATATTTTTAATATGACATTCCGATTTTCCTCCCGTTGAGACATCTGGGGTGTTATAAATGAGGTTCCTGTGACACAAGGGGAAGGTTTGTCCACAGGAGTGACCTCTGGCAGAGCCATCTGTGCCACCTGCCCCTGGGAGCAGCAGGGAAACACCACTGCAAAAGCTGCAGAGAGGGAAATGCTTCCACTGGGCAGGTCCAGGCAGCAGGGGAAAATTAAAGGTATCATTTTTGAGCCAAAAGAGAGGACATTTGTGTTAGATATACAGAAGGAATTGTTGCCTGTGAGGGTGGTAGGACCTGGCACAGGGTGCCCAGAGAAGCTGTGGCTGCTCCTGGATCCCTGGAAGTGTCCAAGGATGGAGCTTGGGGCACCCTGAGATAGTGGAAAGTGTCCCTGCCTTTATCAAGGATTTAGAACTAGAAAATCTTTAAGGTCCCTTCCAACCCCAGCCATTCTGGTTTTATGATTTTCGACCTTCACTATGGTCTGAGTGCCCCAACTCACATTTCAAACAGCAGGTTTGGGGTTTAGATGTGTAGATGCTTCCAAATTTAGCTCACACATTCCCACTGATGTCTACAACACAAAACCTTCTCTTCCATCCCAAACCAAGTGGGATCCCACAGCTCAGGGAGTTCTCTGCAGCTGGAAGGGTTTTAGGGCAGGTCACCTAAAAGATGAAGGGCATCACTTGGCTGCCCAGGAGTGGCTCTTCCCTGCAGAACCTGGAGCAGCCCCAACCCACCTGCAGCCACAGGAGAGCCCTGGAGCCCTGAAGGGAGCAAGGCTTGGGTTTCCAGAGCTGGGTTCTCCTGCCCATCCCTGCAGCACAGGGGGGCTACCCCGGCCTGGCACCTTTGATTCTTCTGGCAAGGCCCAAAATCTTTCAGGTGTTGGCACAGAGAGGCCTTTTAATCTCATTTCACGTGCAAAGTCCTCTCCCCTGGCAGCCCAGAGCCCTCTGGGCGTGAAGCCTCCCAGGCTTTGGGAGCAAACCCAGCAGCATTTATTCCATTTTCTGCCGAACAAAAGTATTGAGGTCTCTTTGTCAGGGAAAAGCCGGGCTGGATTCCTTTATCCCCCTGCCCTTTGAGCTCACAATGCCACACTCTGTCTGCTGGGCTGAGGAGGGGAGCCTCCCTGGAGATCCCAACAGGATTCAGTCCTCTGGTAATGGACCCCTGGCCCTGAGTGGGACCAGCAGCCTCCTCCACGCTTCTCTTTGAACGAGGCTAGTCTGTCAGGGCTGGGGAGCAACTTAAAACCACGGGGAAAGGGAGAGCTTAGGTGGAGAAGAATGATTTCTTATCAGAGCTGCCAATAGAGGAGAACCAGGTGGTCGGGCTGAGGGGGATCCCAAAGCCTGGAATGAGCAGATGAGGCTCAGGAACAAACGGGGGCTTTTAGCAGCTCGGGAGGGGACAATCAACACCTCTGGCAGGGACAGAGCAGGGAGGCAGGAGCCTGGTGTCCTCCTAGGGCGTGGCAGTGCTGAAATTTCCTCCTAGGAAACACGAGATCCACAGGTACAAGCAATCCAGAGGGGGCTGGGGTCAGAAATTCCGTGAAATATTTCACCCACATCCACACGGGACAGAGGTGGGCAATGGGAAGCCACAAGAACACGCTCACACACTGTGGTTAGCAGAGCTCCCTAAAGCTGCTGAGGCTGATTTTGGGGTGCAGAGGGAGAACACAGAAGATTTAGCAGTGTTTTGGGTGATTTTTCAGCTTTGGGCCCTGTCAGAGGTGGGTCACTCCCACCCTCCCAGACCTGCCCCATTCTGCTCCGTTCCTCATCTCCTTATCTCCAGAAATTCACATTTCTCTGTTTTCTGGGAAGAATAAAAGCAGTTTGTGTAAGAAACAAACCAAGTTGCACGAATAAAGTTGTTCTCAGGCAAGGAAACTCAGCAACTGTTGTCACCAAAAAACTGGGGCTTAAAAAACATTTAAAAACCTGTTTTAAAGCACTGTCTGTGCACAGGAAACATCCCAGACTTGGGTGAAGACATTGAGAGCCCTTCTAATACCTTGAAGTGTGCGGGGGGAAGCGTAATCTGTTTTGATAACTCCTGACATTAAACAGTGATAAATAATTAAATCTGTTTAACTGTTTCATTAACTAAAGATAGATGGGGAGAGCTCCACAGATAGAATATAGATCAAAAAGATTGAGGCTGGCTCTAAATTCCCCTGATGTTTTATGACACCATTTGTATTCTGTCACTCACTAGCTTTATGTATAGTCCAAGCTGTGAACTGAATACCCCATTCAGAAAGCCACTCACTCTGCATGTTATTGCAATTTAATATTTTCACACACAGACACATCATTATCTTGGAACCCGACACTGCAAGGAGAATTCAGTAATTTTTCAAGAGTGCTGGTTGTTGGGTTTTTTTGTTCTAATGCAAGCACTGAGGCACAAGGATCTAAAAGGCCACTCTGCCAATATTTAACCTCTGCACAGATACATCATCGGGTTGGTACTGGGCTGTTTTGGGGGCTTTTTCTCATTTTAAACTTGCCATGTTGTTGAAAGAATTAAAAAGGAAAATTAAGAATCAGCCACTGTAAACAAGAATAAAACTCCTTGCAGAGTTATAACTAGAAATAGAGATATAAAATATATATATTGACATGAAAGTCCTCCAGACTGTCTCTTCAATTACCAAAGCATTGCCTTGCAATGGGATCATCACACCTACCCTGGGATTCTGAGGGGGCAGAAGTACACATTGCTCTGGGATATTTGAAAAGAATCAGGCACAGAACTCCACAAATTAAAGATTTAAAATTAAAAAAAAAAATAAACCAAATTAGCAAACACATTTACAAATATTTAAAAGCCAAATCACACCAGAAGAACTTTAGAAGTAGAGACAAAGGCAAGGCTCCTGATTTTTTTTTTTCCATAGAGATAAATCCATCTTACCCCAGCCCCTTGGTGGTTAATCATTTACCAGAACTACACAGGGGCTCAGAAAGAAGGAAAAACTCTTTATATGGAAACACCACGGGTGTCCCAAAGATTCCAGGGCCCCCAAAACCTGCTCCAAAGTCCATGGGAAGAGCACCAGGATCCACCAAGGCCCTCAGCAGCTTTGGGGCTCCCAGCAGTGAGATTTTGATGGTGAGCCCAGCCTTGGGGAAGGTTCCCTCGAGGCCCAGGAGAGCTGCACAGGGGGAAAGGCAAAATTCCATCCTGGAATTCCCAGTTCCTGCTGTTGAGCTGGACATGAGTCCCAGTTTGCCCTGTTGTCCCCTTGGGATTTTCACAGGAGAGAAAAGAGAGCTCAAACCAAAGCAGGGCTCCAGGAATCTCCCACAATTTCACTTTCCCCCACCTCATTTACCAAAGCTCTGGATTCTGCACTGAATGACCAGGAATTCTCAGGCAGGGAAGATGGGCAAGGACATTTCTCTGAGCTTTTTCTGCAGGGGTGGGATTGGGGCTGAGCCACTGACCCACCAGAACCCCAGCCCAGCCTGCAGGTCCTGATTCCTGGCCTGAAAAACCAAATGCCCCAATATAACACAAATAGGACACAAATATAACATAAATATAACACAAATAGGACACAAATAGGACACAAATAGGACACAAATATAACACAAGTATAACACAAATAGGACACAAATGTTACAGAAATATGACAAAAATACAACACAAATGTAACACAAACATAACACAAATAGGACACAAATAGGACACAAATATAACACAAATATAACACAAATATAACACAAATATAACACAAATGCAACAGAAACCCCCTGGATATCACAGCCACAGGAACACCAGGGAGGTGCTGAGTGGAATTAATTCTGCAGCAGGGCTTTCTCTGCTTAACGACTTCAGACTTATTTCCCAAACTGTTAAACCACAATACTTAATAATAAAAAAAAAATTAAAAAACCAACTTGTTTGGTTACTGTCCATTGGGTAAAAATAGATTTATAGATGGGTGTTAGGCTCCCTCCCCTGATCTACTGCAACAGACACTGCTGTTCCACAAACCAATATTTAGCTGGGAATCGACTGCAGGCCATGGGAGAAACCCTCTGGCTGTGGCTGGGGATGGTGTTGGTGACACCAACCTTGGCTCCCTCCAGAGCCACCCAAAAACGGCTTCTTTATCTGAAATGGGACCTAAAAAGCCAAGAGTGAGTTAAGAGAGGAAATGAGAAACATGCTGGGAAGTGTGGAACATCTGCATCACCCACCTGCTGCTGGGAGCAGCTGTGGAGCCCAGCAGGGATTCCCTGGGGATGGCTCAGGTTGGTGTCTCTTTGCTCCACAGGTGCACCCATTTTTTATATAAATAATCATAAACCCCAAACAGTCAATTATTTCAGGAAGCACTAGAATCACCTAAAAGGTCTCAACTGCCCAATTGTTGTATCTGTGTGGAAAAGCAGGAATGTCTGGGTGTTTGAGGGAGCATCAGTAGCTCCTCAGGCATTTCCTTGAGGACGCCAGTGCAGATAACTTGGATTTCCTGCAGGCTCACCTGAGAAAATCCCTCCCTAATAAACACTATCAGAAGCAGAGGACAAAGGACCAAATTCTGTCCTGAACTTTCCCTGGATAAAGACTTGCAGGGAATTCTAGCAGGAAACGTTTAAGAACTCCCAAAGTAACCAAGATCTGGTTTTATTCTCCTGTATGGGATACATGAGCAGAACTGTTGCTGAGCAAAGGGCTTTTCAAAGTTCTCCACGAGGTATCAACTCCTTTTAAATCTGCCTATTGTGCCATGTAGGGATTGAAATTTATTTTATCCCTATGTGATAATTCTGAAATAAAATATATGATCACTCGCAAGTTGTGCAGGTTCTTTATTTCACATTGAGGCAATAAAATATAAAATGAAACCAGTCCTTTTCTATAAACAGAAAAAATAAATGGTGGAGCGATTTTATACTACATGAACTCGCAGCACAGCCATTTAAAAATTCATTTACATGATTGAGCCCAAAAGGTCCATTTGCCATGAAATAAGAAACACTAAACACTGTCCTGAAAGCAAAGAAAATGCCAGACTACAAGTAAACAAAAGCTTTTTTTTATTAGTGTCTGAGATGGAATGAAGGATTTTAAGCCAAATATGAAACTTGTTTTTAAAAAAAGGGAAAAATCTGGGGCAGCAAATTCAACAAAATCATCCAAAGGACCTCAGTGGGAGCTGGACCAACACAAAGGTGATTAATGAGACACTGCTGGTCCAGAAATCACAGCGAGTGCATCCCTCCCATTTCACAGATGGAGCAGCTGAGGGGAAATTATTTTTTTAAGCTGGGAAAGTTACTTTGTCAGCTCAGTGAAATGCCAAATTCCTGCTTGTCCTGCATCCTGGAGCAGGTAATGTTGTTTCAGTGTGCTCCAAGTTGGTTTTGTTGTAATAACAGGGCACAGGGGCTGCCCCCACTCCACCCCTGCTCCGTTCTGCAGCTTTTCCATGTTCAGAGGAAAACTTTGGGTCAAACTTCCTGCATTTCTTTCCAGCCAACAAATCCTGACCCCAAAGAAAGAGGAGAAACAATTCTGCTAACACAGCCCTGGAGCTGGGGGCCAGTCCTTGCCTGGAGCTGGTCCCAGCCTAATCCTGCACCTAAACTCAGGTAAAGCTGCTCTGTGGCAATGATGGAAAAATCTCTTTTTTCCCCCTCTCATCCTGCAGTTTTCCTGACATCCCACAGAGCCCAGGCAACCAAGAGAGAGCTGTGATCCCAACCCCAACCCTCCACAGCCACTGGCATCACTCTGTGCCCTCCAGACCTAGGAGAGAAACTGCCCCGAGCTTCTTTATTCCCCCTGAAGTGATTTCATACTGAGTAGGAAATAAAGCTGATTTTTTTTTCCCATCCCTGCCACACCAATAAAACAATAAATTGGTATCACTTCCAACAAGGTGCCGCTGCTGTAAAGTTAAAGATAGGGAAAGAAAATGAACTACTGGTTATGACAGCAGGGGAAGGGAGAAGAAATAAATAAAGCTGAGTGCGTGCAAGGGAGCAGATGGCTCATGTCCAGTGTGGCCCATCCTCTGTGGATTACTCCCCTGGAAAGGAAGTCCTTGCCACTTCAGAAAATAGCAATCTGTCTAAAAAATGCTGAGGTTATAGAATTGATCATTCCTTAAGTTAAGGAGAAAAACCAACCCGAGCCAAACTGCATTTCTGCAGCAGATATTGATCTGCAGGCACTGGAAGTGAACCCCCTTTAAGCAGTTCTAGACCCATATTTGTACATTTTATTATGCACATGCACACAAATCTCTGGGGCCGTGTCCTCAGCTGGTGAAAATTAGGTTCATTGATGTTGATGCTGATTTACATGAGTTGGGGATCTGGCCTCTCATTTTAAAAAAGAAATCCTGAGTTTTACCAGTTGAAGCTCAGGATCAGGCACGGGTGCTGTGCCCGGCCTTAGGGTTACACATCTCTTAAACCAGCCCTGGGTGCTCTTACACAGGGAAAATATTCATTTTAAAATCAGAAAGAGCAGTTTTGTGGCATCTGAAGAATACCCTGGTGGGGTGAGGGGGTACAGTGTGAACCAGAGCAGCAGGATGTGTGTGTTGAGGATTTGGACTCAGATGGGCTGTGCTGGCCTGAACCTCGTGGAATGAGGACTGAGGGCTGATTTTGGGAACACAGAGTGGGATGGGCATGGCCTCAGCTCTTCCCTCCCACCTCAGAGCCCAAAGGAGCACTCAGAGCTGGTTTAGGGTGCTCCCCACTGGGTCTCATGGAAAGAAAAGCTGGAGGAGGGGAGGTGGTGGTAGAAGTGATGCTGAATTTTTGAATATTCCTCATCTGCACTGCTGATAAAGCTGCTCTTTGCACTTGCCCTCCTGAAACTGGAATTACAACTGGAGCAACGTAAATTTGATTCAAAAAAACCCTGAGTGCTGAGAGTCCATCTCCAAACCAGGGAGCTTCAGGCAGACAGGAGGGGATTTTCTGCTGGGGAAGCAACCCATGAATCATTCAATAAAGCCTCCATGCGATAATGAATAGCCAACCTTCTCTGGTGGTGATAAGATATTTTAACTGAAAACATCAGGCCATGTTTAAAAAATGATTACAAATTATTTTAACAGTGTATTTGCAGAGGGTTATAAAAACAGCTATAATATTTTTGTCTTGGATTCTAGAATTACCAGGGTGACAGCTAATGCAGTAATGATTTGTTTCAAATGCCAGTGTTTAAGCTGTATAAAGCTGATTTTATACATTTTTCCAGTAGGCCGCATTGTAGTTAATGAAATTAAACACACCAATCGCATTTGTCCCCAGGGGATGAGGAACTGAACACGCCACTGGTTTATTTTTTTATTAAAATAAATTGCAGCCGGCAAGATGGACTAATTGCCTACAGAATTGAAAAAGAAACATTCCATTGATATAATTAAGCCAATTTTCATGGACAAAAATAGTTATAGTGGATATAAAATAAGCAGAGCATTCAGGGCAGTTTGACTTCTCCCCACCTCTCTGTATTTTGTCCAGAACATTAACTATTAAACAAATATGGATCTCAAACGGGCTGACAGTGTTATCTGGTAATGATGGCTAAATTGATCCCAATAGCTGAGGCCAGGGCATTGTGTCTCAGGGCTCTGCTGGGAGAGTTCCCAAGCCAAGAACAACAGAGCAGTTAAAAAAAAAAAAAAAAAAAAATCCACCACCTCCCAAACTGGACCTTAAAGCAAAACACCTGAAAGATGTAAAAGTATCGAGGCAAAAATAAATCAGCACCTGGTTTTTCTTGGGCTGACACTTCACCCCCAGTGCCTGTGCAGCCCCTGCTTTGGGGAGGGCTGTGATGCAGCCAGCCCCACTCTTGTCCCTAATATAATTACAAAAAGGGAATGGTGAAGAGAAGACAAAGTCTTTCCACACCAGCTCGGCACAGAACAAGATTTACCATGATGGGAGCATTATTCTGTGGCCTACTGGAAATAATTTGGCTGTCTCAGTCCATTTTCACCTGGCAAATGTCTCCCCAAGAGGACCAGTGGCCTCGTTTGCAGCACAAAAGTGGGTTCAGTGGTACAGAAAACCCCACTTTATTAACTTTTTTTTATAAATTTGGGTAAAACACCTCTTTTAGAGCACATGATGGAAGTTCAGTCACCCTCTGAACAGAAACTTTCCTTCCTCCCACTGTCCTGCACACCTCTGCACAGAGAAGAACTTAAATCCATGGAAAAGGAGCTCATTTTCCAAACCTATCCACCAAGACACACCTTGCTGCAGGGAAATTTCTTCCCAATTACAGAAAAAAAATACTCCAAACCCAAAGATAAAAAATCTCCTTATTCAGGGTATGAGCACTCAGAAGCATGATGCACACTTAGTGCAGGGATGAAAGCCTCATTTCATTTTTATGAGCAAAGAAGGTGCCATCACTCAGGGAAGGAAGAGGAGGAAGAAATCCTCCTCGGGACAGGGACACTCCTTTACAGATTTGGATGCTGCACAACACAAACCCAACTGCAATAAAAATGAAAATAAACAGCCATGAGGAGCTAGCGCTGATGCATGAAAATCCATTAGGAAAATAAAAGAAATAATAAGGTCGTAGATCTTTTCCACTCCAACATCCCTGACCTGAAATTCCTCCGGAAAAAAAAAAATCAATAAAATAATGTTTTAAAAAACAAAATTTAAAAATTAAGATCAGAAAGCCCAGCAGGAATTTTGGGGGGGGATGCCATATCAACAGGCTGTTACCCAGAGTGGAACAAATGTGTTTGCACATCCCCTTCAGATGAGCCCATCCCCAGCTGCAGACAGACAGACAGACAGACACTGTGGACATGCATTTCTTGATGTGCTGGGCTCTCACTCCCCTGGGATGAAGGATATCTTTTGGAAAATAGGCATGAGAAAATCATTACTCAGCCAACATTTGGATGTTTCCCGTTAGCGTTCGGAGTTGCACGAGTTTGTCATTTAAATAATCTCTAACTGGGGAAGAAAATAAACACCTCCAGTAATAGGGGAGAGGCAGCAAGCCTTGGAAACAAAGCCTGAGCTTGTCCTGCCCCACAAGCAACCCCAGGTGCCATCAGCCCTGTGCCACAGAATGGGTCTGGGCTGGAAATGCAGGTTTTTCTTCCACTAAACCAGTTCACACAGCAGAAGTTTTGATGCAACAAGAGAGGGGGGAATAATGGCAAACAGGTAAAATGTAAATTTTACAGTTAGAAGGGCAAAAGCAGCTCTGAAAAATGTGGATTCTCCTCCTGGTCCTGTCACCAGGAGCGGGCAGGGCTCCTGCAAAAGCCGCTGCACACACCTCCTCCCTTCCCCAGCGCTGCCGGAGGATAACAGCTCGTTCCCCACCATCCAGGTGGCTCCTGAGCCTCACCTCCTTCATGTTTGCAAACTTCTCAGGCCTTTGTCTTTAAAGCACCGTATTAAATAGCACAGAGCTTTTATAAAACACATAAGCCGTAATAATCATAGCCATAATCACAATAATAACACTTCTCACTCAACAGGGCCTTTCCTTGCGAGAATCTCCGGCTGCTTTGCAAACACGGCTGAGCGCAGCCGCGCCCGGCGAGGCGATTTCCCTGCGGCACGGGAGATTCCCGTGGCATTCCCGTCAGATTGCGGGGTCGGAGCCCGCAGCCCGGCGGGCAGGTGGAACCGGGCGCAGCGGGGCCGGGGGATTCCGGCAGAGCTCCCCAGCATCCCGAGGAGCCGGGCTATCATTCCAGCCATGAATTACAGCGCTGTGAAATCCAAGCTTTTTGCCTGCGAGGGAGCGGGGACTGTGCGCGCTCAGGTGCGCTGCGCTCCATCCCGGCCGCCCCTTCGCAGCCCTGCTCCTTTCGGGGCTCTCTGATCCCGCTGAACACCGCGCAGAAGTGCTCTTCCCGACCTCAGTGTCCTCCCCAGGTATTTTTAATAGCAGGAAAATGCTGGTTTTACTTTTATCCCCCCGGCTCATTAAAGACCTCATGTGCTATCCCTGAGCTGGTACAGCAATACCAGTGCAAAGCCTGAAAATAAAGCGGGTTTAGGTGTTCGAGGAAGTTTTTTCAAATACAGGTTCAGTCCGATTTCTGCACAGAACGTTCTGGTTCGT
This sequence comes from Alethe castanea, assembly GCA_024734035.1. Classification (NCBI taxonomy): domain Eukaryota; kingdom Metazoa; phylum Chordata; class Aves; order Passeriformes; family Muscicapidae; genus Alethe; species Alethe castanea. The sequence goes on from JANRGV010000055.1 coordinate 4,467,451, forward strand.
CACCATACAGTAGCTGTGATTTTATTGCGTGTTGTAAGACCTTTGTATGTGCGCTGCCAGCCCGACAGACAAATGCCTCTGCACAGACACGTATTGCACCGGAGGTTTTACAGGAAACGGGAATTCGGTGAAATCGGGAATTCGGCGAAATTGGGACAACGTGCCCTTCTCTGACGCACTTTATAAACTTATATTTCCATGCAGACGCGCCAGTGCCGCGTGCTGTGAACACGCGTGGATGGACATCACACGCACCTCATCCGAGCTGCTCGGACACCCACGAGCGCTGCCGGGAGCGAGGGCCAGAGCCCAAACTCCGATCCCTGCAGCACTTTGGCACCTCGGACCTGCTGCAGAGCAGCCAGCGCCCCTCGCCAAAGCCCCAGCTCGGTGCCCCCGCTTGCCAAGTTCCTGCCCAGGCCAAGGAGAGGACGTGCCCTGCAGTTGTTCCCTCTGTGCTTTTTCCCAAATAACCCACGCGGGACGAGTGGGGGAATTGATACATCATATTTGTAGAATTTAGAGGAGAAAGAAAAAAAAAATTAAGAGTAAAGTGATCTCAAATCCTCGGCGATTTTTGTTGAAGCGCTAATTACGCATCACCTTAATTAGCGGATCAACCCCCCCTTCCCTGCCCAGCATCCCTAATTGCCTAATTGAACAGATCCGGGGCAGCACGGGGGGGACCCAGGCGCGGCGGGGGCCCGGGGTTGGCCCCGGCCCCGCACCTGCGAGGGGCTCCGCACCCGCGGCCGCCGCTCGGGAGGGCTTTGGGGACATCCCGGGCACCGAGGGCAGGGCACAGCGCGGCCTCCCTCCGCTGCTCGAGCTCTGGGTAGGGACAGGGCAGAGGGAGAGCTTTGGAGATGGGGAAAAGTCTAAAAGCCCGAAAGCGCCATAAATTTCCCTCCTCCGTGCGTTGCAGCTTTGGAAGCGTCTGCGGGAGCACAAACGCCACTTCCCGGCGCGTGGGCTCCAGCTCTGCGTTCGCTCCTCTCCCTCTCTCTTTTCCCTTCGCTGTCTCATCAGCCTTAATTAAAACCAAATTAATAAAGTATCAGTGAACGGGAAGTGTGTTCTCTCCTCGAAGGAGAAGTCTGAAAAGGAGGAATCGGTGCCGGGCACGGCAGGGTTGGATTCACAACCATTTTCCTGCCAATCCAGCCTGCCCGGAGGATGCCCCAGCGCTGCCTGAAAACTCCGGCCCCAAAGTGTGCCTCGGTCCTATTCCTAACAGTGAAAAGCAAACGGGGCTGCAGAAATATCAGCCAGCGTTTGCCAGCACGGGCATTTATTTAAGAGCCTATTCTGCCCAGCCGTGTGTAACTTGGTGCTGTATTTGTACACTGAAATTCAGGGATTTCGAAAGGAAACGAATTCGCTTTCGGCGTGCAGCGCCCAACTCCTGTGAACTCGGCTTCTCTTCATCCTCTGCCTGCCAGCAGCAGCGAGAACCCGGCTGCTGCAGAACCTTCTCCCCGCTCACCCAGATTTTACTTTCTCGCGGAAGGACGAGGCCTCGGAGCCGGGGGCACGGCGTGGCCTTCTACCTGCCCGTGCCCCTGATGCCCTTCGGGGCTGCGGCTGGCACAGCCCGGCCCTGCGGGGGCAGCGCTCACCTGGGCGCCGGCACCCCCGGGGCTGCTGCGCCTCCCCGCACCCTGAGCGAGCCTCGTCTTTTGATTTACAGCCATTTCTAAAAGCCCCCAGCCCGGCCGGGAGCCGCAAAGCGAACGAGAACCATTCCCGGCTCCGGTTCAGCTCCGCTGCCCCGGTACCTGCCGCTCTCCCGGGGTAAGTGGGGCCGAAATCGCCGAGAATTCCGCTCCCACCCCAGCGCACACGCCTTCGCCCCCTTTCCCAGGCAGGTAATATTGTCGAATTCCCAGCGGAGCCTCACATCTGCTTAAAATATTGTCCAATGAAATGAAATTCTGCAGCACAGCGTGTTTTTAAAGCCCCGCTCGGCTCGGCGGCCGCGCTCCGGGGCCGTGCGGGCTTTCCCCGCAGCCGCAGCCGGGGCTGGAGCACCCCGGAAAGCAGCTGGGAAGGGACCTGCGAGGTCCCGGGCGGTGAGAGGAGCTGTCGCTACCTCACCGGGTAAAATACAGCGGGATCCCACACTCGTGTCCGTGTTTAATCTGTTTGGCAAATAAATACTCCTGGGATATTGAAACCTTAGCTCCGGACTACTGTTTTGAAGCGTGATCCCTAAAAAATCCTCGGCTGAAACCCCATAAACCGTAGGGCCTTGTATTGTATTAAACACCTGATTTTAATCAGGGCTCAGCCTCCGAGCAGGCGCTTCCAGGCGCGTTCGCGGGGCCGCGGCCGCAGCTCCGGCCGCCGGGAAGGGCTCGCGGAGCTTTCAGCTCTTCCCCGAGCTCTTGAAATACTCAGGAACCGAAAATCTTTTAGCCCTTAAGTGCAGGGGCTCGCTGAGTGCTCAAGGGGGGAGCTGGAAGGTCCCACCCGCGCTCAAACGCGGCCGGATCCGCATCGCACCCATCGGGGACACATCTGTAAAAACCCGCACTGAACCCGCCAGGGCACATCTGTAAAAAATCCGAGGCCTTTTCAAGAAGTAAAAAGAAAGAGAAGGAGACGGGAGGGAAAAAGAAAAAAAAAAATTAAAAAAAAAAAGGAAAATAAAAGTAAAAGTTAAATATTCCGCCTTATTTAACGATTGAACTTCGCTTTTCCAGCCAAGAGAACTCTCTGAAAATCATTCCTCGCTTTAACAATCGAAAACAATGAGTGACGACTTTTCAAAAAAGTTATTATTTGAACAGAGACGCTTAAAACGAATGTTTATTGAAAAAAATAAAATAGAGTAAAATAAAATCCCTGGATTAATTTAAAGAACTTCCCGAATGACGCCCCAGCGATGGGGCGACAATGTTGACTAAAGAGTGACCCATCCTGCCCTGAGCAGCGCTGGTGCCCGCAGAGCCCAGGGAGGTGTTCGGAGGACACACGGACACTCTTTGGGGACAGGGAGACATTCCTAGAGCGGGATGGAAAATGTCGCGACACCAAGGAAAACGCCGGGGCCTGGGGCCGCTGAGTGGCGGCCGCAAAACAGGAGCGGCGGCCGGAGCTCGGGGACAGACCCGGCGACAAAGCGACTGTGTGAGCAAAACTGGCTGGGTTTGGAGAGGGGTCCCCCCTGGAACCTGCGGCTCATCCCGGGGGGCGGCACCAGCGCAGCCCGCTGACCTTGGCGGGTGAAAGTCTCCGAAATGACGAACTTGAACGACAAAACCAACCTCGGAGCCCACGTGCGGGAGCTGCGGCGCCCGCGACCCCTCGGAGAAGCCGAACCCCGCGGGGTTTTGCAGGGGGGAGCTGCTCCCCATCACCTGCGGGGATCCCCCCGCCCCACGGCCGGCTCGGAGCGGCCCCAGCCCCCCGGGGGCTCCCGTGGAAACCACGCGAGGGAAGCGGAGCGGGCGCCGCTGCTCGCCCGAGCCTCCCCCGAGCGCTACGAGCAGAGTTTCCAGCGGGGCACGGACTGCGCTGGAACTTGTGCAGCTCCAGATATTTCGCACAGAGGCAGAGCGAAACAGAAACTAAATATTATTATTATTATTATTAATAATAATAATAATAATAATAGGACAGGCTGCTCGGGCTCCGGGATCCTGCGCTGCCACCGGAACCTAACAGGGAATCACCGAGGAGCCATCCCGAGCCTTTGCAGCGGGACTCTGCGGGAGCGGGGGCAGAGAGGACCCGCTCTTCCCTACAAAAGCCACACTCTCCTCCTCGGAAAATCCAGTCTAAAAACGACTCGGAAGAAAGAACGAACCGGGAGAGGGTCCGCTGGAAGACGGAGGGAAAAAGCTGCGCGAGACTTACGAGCTGCAATTCCACCCCCAAGTAAATTTTAAAAAATTAAAAATTAAAGACACTCCCCCACACTCCCCTCCCCCAGACCTTCTTAACCCCCAGCTGGGACACCCGAGCTGCCTTCAGGATCTTCCCTCTGGACCTGCGACTCCAAAGCCCCTCACTGAGAGCGGATCCATTTTTGCTACAAATTCTCTTCCTTCCCTCTCCTCGATAATTGTTCCCGAGACCAGAAGGGTTTCTCCCACTCCCCCCCCGCCGTCTCTGCCTGTCTCTCTCCCCCCTCTCTCCAGCGCTCCGTCTCTCGGCTCCCGCCGGCAGATGCCAAACGCAGACCTCTAGCGCCCACTATATTTCAGATCCCGGGAATATTATTTCACAAGACTTGGAACGACTCAATAAAAAAAAAAAAAAAAAAAAAAAAAGTTGATCGCTATCCCCTTT
>JANRGV010000055.1:4481573-4500657 GCA_024734035.1 Alethe castanea
GAAACTTCCCTGAAACTTCCCTGAAACTTCCCTTCCCTGAAACTTCCCTGAAACTTCCCTGAAACTTCCCTGAAACTCCCCTTCCCTGAAACTTCCCTTCCCTGAAACTTCCCTGAAACTTCCCATTCCCACCTAGGTTCCCTCCATTTTCCAGCAATTCTTTTTATTATTCTTATTTCACATCAGAATTTTTTCTGTGCTTTTAAAAATAATTTTATTTGCCTTAGATTAAACACTTCAGCCACTACACGTCCCTCCCCAGACAAAACTCAGGGAGCTGTGAGATATTTAATCTGTCCCCAGCTCTCCCTCGTTTGCTCACCCTTTTCCAGCAGACTGCTAAAAGGTGACACCCCAGACTGCAGGAGAGATCCAAGATTGCTGATCCTGATTCCAGAACAGCTCCTGAGCGCTCTGAATTCCTGCATTAACTCAATGGGATAACACACATCTCAGCTTTGGGAGGCCTCTGGAGCAGGAAAGCCTTGTGGCTTTGCCTAAGTCTTTGCTTTACTCTTGATCAGGGAGAAAATGAGATTTGGTGGGGTTTGTGGTGTTGTCCTAAATCCCCTGCCCACGTTCTTGCAGCCCATTTGATTTTCCCCTGTGCCCTGCCAGGGCTGGCTGAGCCCAGGGGTGGCTGTGCCTCCTCCAGAGTCCTGGAAATGTCCTGCAGGGGAGGAAAAGAGTTCTGCAGGAAAGGAAAAGAGTCCTGCAGGAAAGGAAAAGAGTCCTGCAGGAAAGGAAAAGAGTTCTGCAGGAAAGGAAAAGAGTCCTGGAGGAAAGGAAAAGAGTTCTGCAAAAGAGGAAAAGAGTCCTGCAGGAAAGGAAAAGGGCCCTGCAGGGGAGGAAATGAGTTCTGCAGGAAAGGAAAAGAGTCCTGCAGGGGAGGAAAAGAGTCCTACAGGAAAGGAAAACCCCTGCAGGAAAGGAAAAGAGTCCAGCAAGGGAGGAAAAGAGTCCTGGACGACGGGAAAAGAATTCTGCAGGAAAGGGAAAGAGTCCGGCAGAAAAGGAAAAGAGTCCGGCAGAAAAGGAAAAGAGTTCTGCAAAAAAAGAATCCTGCAGAGAAGGAAAAGAGCCCCGCAGGAAAGGAAAAGAGTCCTGCAGGAAAGGAAAAGGGTCCAGCAAGGGAGGAAAAGAGTCCTGGAGGACGGGAAAAGAACTCTGCAGGAAAGGAAAAGAGTTCTGCAGGAAAGGAAAAGAGTTCTGCAAAAAAAGAATCCTGCAGAGAAGGAAAAGAGCCCTGCAGGAAAGGAAAAAAGCTCTACAGGAAAGAAGGAGAAGAGCCCGAGCTCCTGGGCAGGGCGGGGAGGAGGTGCCAGGGGACTGCTCGGTCCCAAGGCAGCAGAGGGCATCCCTGAGTTTGGAGATTCATCCCCGCAGCTGCAGCAGCACAGGCAGGCCTGGAGCTGAGTGATGAGCACGGCAGAACTCACCTCTTTCCCTGTCAGTCCTGAGCAGATTCACCGAGTTCTCGGTGTATCTTCAGGGCATTTCCCCCAGTCGTTCCTGAACAATTTATAAATGGCAGGAAAGCAGAAATTCAGATGTGATTTCTCTCACCTGCATGGAAGCGGTGCACAGATGTGGCACGTGTGGATAAAGAGCTCTGTAAACTCATAACTTTCAAATTATTTAATTGAATTTAAATTTAATTGCTGCAAATCCACACCTTTCCTAGGAATTCACTTAGCCAGGATACTTACACCAGTGGAATTATTTATAAACACTGAGCATAGCTGGGCAGATTTGCTTAATATTTTCAGCAAAACTTTTCAGGATCATCACTTTCCCCAGCACGTGGTGATAAGGCAGAGAGATAACACTTCCTCCAATATATTCAGTTTTTCCCAACGAGGATTGATGCCAGCTTGGGATTGATCCCTCAGATCCCTGAATTTAAATATCTCTTGAGGAAACCTCTAAGAATAACCCCAAGACAGGTACCTCTCACCTTGCGCTCTCTAATTTAATATTTTAATGAACATTATGATCTAAATTTAGCCTCACACGGTTCTGATGTTGGATTATTGGTGAAACTCCAGAGATGGACAAACAGAGGTGATGTTTTATGGGATGTGCCACAGCACATCCTACAGGAAGGCTGCACAGAGATGTGAAAGTATCTCAGGGCTGTGAGAGCTCTGCTTTAACAGCCACACCACTCATTCTGTGAGCAAAACCAACGCTGGAAACCCAGCGCCCTCTGAGCTCCTGCAGGAGATCCCCAGGGCTGTGGGGAAGGGTCACAGCCCCTGAGCCCCCTGGTTCCCCTTTTCTTTCCAGTCCCTGGCAGTTTACAGGGCGTGGCACAGAGCCAGTCCCCTCGGGCACAGCGTGCAGGGGGCTCCTTCCCAAGTGTTTAAAAGTCTGACAAACTGTTTGCAGTTCTAGCAGGGATCAACACATTTCTAGAATTAAACCCAACATCTTGGATGGCAATAATGCTCTGAACAAGGACTCTTTCTTCAGCCCAATGCACAAGGGACCTTTCTTTAGTAAGCTATAAAATCACTTACTATAAATCAATTATTTTTGTACTGATTTATTAACTGCTCTCCAGCTGGTCAGATTGGCACTTTAAAAAAACCCAAAAAACCCTCCTGGATGGTCCTACTGAAATTTTCAAAAGGATTTTTCTCTGGAGCACTGCTGGTCCAACCTCATTATGGTCTCCCCTGGTAGTCCCCCTATTCCTAAATGCTCTTAAAGTGCCAAGCATGGAAGCACCAACCCACATGGAGCACATCCAGCCTCGGGCTGGAACAGCCTCCACATGAGCAGTGCTGGGAACTCCTGCCTGGAGCTCCTTCAGAAGCCTCTCTGAAAATTTGGAAAGGAGAGGACCTGCCCAACAGGAGCACATTTCTGGGCTGGACATGATCCCAACACTTGGTGATGCTCCAGAGGACCATCCTCCCAACCCTGGCTCTGGGATTTCTGCCTCTGTGGGTGTTTCAGGAGCTTGGAGTAGCTGCTCTGCTGCCTTGACAGCTCATCCATCAGGGACAATGTCCTCACAACTCCATTTTTCTGGCTTTTCCTGCACATTTTGGCTGGGATTTGAAGCAACACTGCCCTGGCAATTTCCCTGTGCTGTGCTGTGCTGTGCCCGGTGTTTGGGCACTCCCCAGGTGTTTGGTGACACCTCTGCCTGCAATCCAGGCTGGCAGTGCCACCTGGGCAGGGATCCTGGTGGCCCAGGATCAGCCTGGTCTGGACAATTTCAAACTTCATCTCAGCCATTTCTTCCTCAAGGCACAAAGGACTGATGGGCCCCAGTCAGCACTCAGCTTCCTTGTCCACACAGACACCTCCAAATCCTGTCCATGCCCACCCCAGGATGCAACTGCCCCAATTTCCATTGGGAAAGGAAAAGACAAAATGTCCCTTTAGGATTGACTTCCTTTCCCATCCTTATGGCTCACTCCAAACATGACAGATTTGCATTTGGAGAATCCCAAACCAGCTAAAATAACCCAAGAGAGAGATCAGCAGACCTTGCAGTGTCCAGAGGCAATGGCTGAGCTCATGGGGCAGATTCCTGACCCCACAGAGCAGGACACCCTGGGTGGGAATGGTGGTGACCCACGGTGGCCCCTGGTGCAGAGCTAAGCCAGAACCTTCCAGATCCTCCAGTCACAAACAGGAATCATTCCACTGAGCTCCCAGTACCCTGTGATCTCAGTCTCCTGTGATCCCTAGCCTCCAAGACCCCAGTCCTCCAAGATTCCAGTTTCCCATGTGCCCAGTCCCCTGTGATCCCAGTTCTCTGTGATCCAGACCCTCATGTGCCCAGTCTCCCCTGATCCCAGTTCCCCTGATCCCAGTTCCCCCTGATCCCAATTCCCCCTGATCCCAGTTCCCCATAATCCCATTTCCCCCGACCTCAGTTCCCTGTGATTCCAGTCTCCCCTGATCACAGTTCCCTAAAATCCCAGCCCTACAAAATCCCAGGCCTCCATGCTCCTAGGCCTCCATGATCCCAGTTCTCTGTGATCCCAGTTCCCTCTGATCTCAATTCCCTGTGATCCCAGTTTCCCATGCTCTCAGCCCTCCAAAATCCCCGTTCCCCCTGATCCAAATTCCCTGTGATCCCAGTTCCCTGTGCTCCCAGGCCTCCAAAATCCCAGTTCCCCACACTCCCAGCCCTCCAAAATACCAGTTCCCCTGATCCCATCCCTCCAAAATCCCAGTTCCCCTGATCCCAGCCCTCCAAAATCCCAGTTCCCAATGCTCCCATCCCTCCAAAATCCCAGTTCCCCTGATCCCATCCCTCCAAAATCCCAGTTCCCCATGTTCCCAGCCCTCCAAAATCCCAGTTTCCCCTGATCCCAGTTCCCCATGTTCCCATCCCTCCAAAATCCCCGTTCCCAATGCTCCTAGGCCTCCAAAATCCCAGTTCCCAATGCTCCCATCCCTCCAAAATCCCAGTTCCCCTGATCCCAGCCCTCCCAAATCCCAGTTCCCCTTGATCCCATCCCCCAAACTCCCAGTTCCCCTTGATCCCATCCCCCCAAAATCCCAGTTCCCCTGATCCCATCCCTCCAAAATCCCAGTTCCCCTGATCCCATCCCTCCAAAATCCCAGTTCCCAATGCTCCCATCCCTCCAAAATCCCAGTTCCCCTGATCCCAGCCCTCCAAAATCCCAGTTCCCAATGCTCCCATCTCCCCAAAATCCCAGTTCCCCTGATCCCATACCCCAAAATCCCAGTTCCCCTGATCCCATACCCCAAAATCCCAGTTCCCCTGATCCCATCCCCCCAAAATCCCAGTTCCCCTGATCCCATACCCCAAAATCCCAGTTCCCCTGATCCCAGCCCTCCAAGCTCCAGTCCCCGCAGCTGCACCGGCAGCGCTGCCTGTGATTCAGGGCTGCTCCTTGCAAGTGAGGCAGGGTGTTCCTGCTTCCCAGATAAATTACAGCAGAGAATCAATGGATTTTTGCAGCCCCCGAGGCACAGAGGAGGGGGGGCTGCAGTAATTGCATTTGCATTGATTTATATTTGGACTCTCTTTGGGGTTTTGCTGGGTTTTGAAAGGAAATGGTTTTAATGAGGTCAAAAATAATGTTCAGAATCCAGAGCCCAAATATTCCAGAGACCTCAGAGGGAAGGATCCCCCAGTGGAGAAGGTGCTGCTCCCACAGGACTCAGGTCCTGCATCCCTGCACACCTGGGAACTCTGGGAGGAGAAGAGAGATGAAAACCAATGAGATTTTTCACTTGTGCCTCTGGCTTATCTGAGCTTCTTCAAATATTTCCAAGAGCTGGTGAAGTTTAAGACCATTTTTTCTCCTAAATATTAACTGAGTTATTAGTTTGCTTTTCTGAATAATGTGTGCGCTGGAATCAGTTTTTTTCCAACTGATCCTTTATAGGAAATTCCTAAAAATTATTTTTAAATAGTTAGAAGTAAATTTGGCATTGATTATGGCATTCTAGAATATTTTTGTCTTTCCTTGTTACCTCATTGAAACACTAACTTTTGATAAAATCATGAAATTGTGAAATAATTTTATTCTGCTTCAAGAGAAGCAAAACTCCCAAAGAAGGAAATCTCTACAGCTTTAAAATCCAATCAGATCTGACAATTCAAATCCTTTTACTAAGGAAATTTCCTTTAAAAAAAATAAATAAATTACTCTCTCTACCTTCAGCTTAAATCCGTGGCTTCTGGAGTTTAATTGTTTCTCCTTGTGGCCCTAAAACCAGGGCAGCTTCAAAGCAAGGGTGGCTTCTATTAAATTTAATTACCCTTCCCTGCAGCTCACATGGCAAAGGTGCTACAGCGACTCCAGGAAAGTGCTGATGAATCAGGGGCAGATTCCAAACAAAAATATGGATTAAACAGCAACTTCAGTGCCAGCAAAGGCTGCCTGTGTGCAGAGATGTCTGTACCCCAGGTAAATTCCTAAAACATGGAACCAGGGGGTGTCTCTGTGGGTGTTATTTCCATTCTGCTTCTCCAACACGTGTTCAGTGTCAGCAATCTCCCAGTCCCCTCCATAGCTGTGAACACCCAGCCTGGATTTCCCCCACTGCTCTATTAATGCCAACAGGTGCCCTCAGCATTGCAAAGGTTGTTCCAAACATCCCCCAAGAAGCTCCATTTAATCCTGCCTGGCCTGCACACGGAGCACTCTGCTGTCAACATGAGGTTCAGCATTAAAACAAGGGAATCTTGACTGGGATGATTAAACCTGGACACGGGAATGCTCATCTGTTCCCTCAGACTGGTTGTGTCACCTTAAAAAAGGACATGTGTGAATTAATTTGGGTGCTGTGGGCTTTGCAATAAGGGGAATGGCTGGCTGTGTTTAGCTCAAGTGCAGTAAATTGGATTTGTGGATGAGACAATGTGAGACATCAAACCCAGCCTGTGCTCACCTGGTGCTCTGGCTCGTGCTGATGTGACAGGATCTCATTTGGGAATGGAGATGTGGCTCATTTTCTGAGGGCTCTGGAGAGCCTTAAGAGGACACAGTCTTCAGCTGTGCCAAGGGAAATGTAGGTTGGATGTCAGGAAAAAGTTTTTTACTGAAAGAGTGATAAAGTACTGGAATCATGTGCCCAGTGGTGTTCTTAAAACGCATCCCTGGATGTGTTTAAAAAAGAGGTTGGATGTGGCACTCAGTGCCATGGTTTAGGTGAGGTGGTGTTAGGGCATGGGTTGGACTCAACCTTAAAGGTGTCTGCCAGCCTTGTGATTCTGTGATTGATTCTGTGATTCTGTCATTCTGTGATTCTGTGATTGATTCTGGGATTCTGTGATTGATTCTGGGATTCTGTGATTGATTCTGTGATTGATTCTGGGATTCTGTGATTGATTCTGTGATTCTGTCATTCTGTGATTCTGTGATTCTGTGATTGATTCTGTGATTCTGTGAGACACCAGAGGAACAGGAGTGAGAGGAGCAAATCCACCCCACATGAGGCACTGACCCCTCTACAGCTCCTCCTGAGGGACAGCTCCGATCTCTGCTCTGGGACAGGGACAGGAGCAGGGACCAGCTGGAGCTGGGCCAGGGAGGGTTAGGTTGGATTTTGGGAAAGGTTCATCCTCAGAGGGTGCTGGGCACTGCCCAAGCTCCCCAGGGAATGGGAACAGCCCCGAGGGCTCCAGGAGCTTTTGGACATCACTCCCAGAGGATGACTGGAGATGCACAGGGTGGGATGTTGGGGTCCTGTGGATGATCCTGTGGGTCCCTCCCAGCTCAGCATATTCCATAATTCCATGCCTTGCCTGGGTGGTTCCCACTTGGGGTAGACCATGAACTCAAAGCTGAGAGGCACCTTGGAAATGCAGGGAAAACACAAAAACTCCCACAACATCCCCTGCCTGGATGAGCTCTGTCCCCAGCCAGCCCACGGGGACAACCCTCAGGCTGTGCCACCTGCTCCAGGTACACCCCGAGGCTGAGATTCCTGCTGGGAATCAGGCTGTCCCTGTCTGGAGAAACAAGCCCAGGCTGAAGGGGTGAGCCTGGGCAGTGAGAGCCAGCAGTGGGAGAGCCAAAGCAGCAGGTCAGGGTGGGAGGGGAGGCAGCCAGAACGTGAGCAGGGGCTGGGAGCAGCAATAATCACCCTGACAGATGCTTAGCTCTAACAGCCTGACAAGATCCCCCTCTCCACAGAGGAGCTGCTTGATTGCTCCCATACTTGTTTCCATCCCAAATCCCCGGGTTGCAATGTCTTTGTGACACTCTAAACATCCCCAGAGCTCTTTGAAGTCGAATTTTAATGTGTTTATTGACACCGGTTATGATATTTCAAAACACATGGGCTACAAATTGTTACCATGCACTGCGAGTGTTTACAGTAATCCCTGTATTAAAACAAACTCAGCCTTTCCTGATGATTTTATATCTTCTTACTGACTCACTTGCCTGTGTTTATTTAAACTCCTGTTGAGGTTTTTTTTTTTTTTTAAATATTCAATACTTCTCAAACATAAAAAAAACCCTCGACCCTATCTGCAGATCTCAGATACTTTTGAAGGATTTTGCCTTCATTTTTATGGGCGCCACATGGCCCAAATCTGCCTTTTGAATTTTCACTGCATGAAAGAGAAATGGTTTAAAATTCCCTGGATTTAGTGTCTATGCTAAGAGTGATGTCTTAGAAGAATCCCTAGAGAGCACAGGGCTCATCATCCTGCTCCAAATTTCTTGAAGCACCAAAGTTCCTTGGAGGGAGCAGGACCCACTCCCATGACTGCCCTCAGACATTCCCTCTGCAAAACAAAAACAAAAAGCCCCATTAATTGCAGCAGGAACAACAGCACTGGGGAAAAAAAAAAAGGAGCAAAATCAATGTTTGCTAAATGAAAAAAAAATCTAAATTAGGGGAAATATATTTCCTTAATAACTCCTAAAAGATAGGGAGGAAGGGACATTAAATTTGCAAACAAATTATAAAATAGAAATAACGCACTTCTCTTTAAAAGGAAACTTAAATTTCTGCCTGGCTAAATTGGAGCAGCTCTGGGGACTCCTCCATGCTCTCTTTGTCTTTAGGCTCCCAAAGTCCAACCAGTATCTCTGGGGGGAGCTGGATTTAATGGTATCCTCTGAAATGTAATAAAACCTACAAGTGATGAACAACTGGAGAAGTGCAGAACCCACCAGGATTCAAATTTCATTCAATGATTTGGAATTCAGCATCTGAGAACTACTAAGAACTCACAGGTTATTTTTTCCCATTCTGGAGAAAAGCAGGCAGGATCTAGACATAGGAAGTGATGTAAAGTGTGCCTAAACAAAAATCTTAGGGGAAAATTTATGTATTTAAAGTAATAGTCTTGCTTATTTGCAAAGGAAGAGGAGTCCTGGAATATACTTAAAATTTTTAATTGCCTGAATGTGCTGAATCAGGTTAAATGACTTCACTCACCTGGGATCCCAGCACTTACCCACAAATTAACAAATTTCCTGGGAAATGGAAAAATTGAGGCCTTGGGAAATAACTCTGCAGCTCTGTGAGGCTGAAGGGACCACCCCAAAACCTCTGGAATCACCTCCCAAATCATCTCCTGCATCTCCAAAGGGGAATTCCAGGCTACACCTGGTCCCTCTCAGCAAAGAACTGGCATTTGACAGGAAAACTAAAAAAAAAAAAAAAAAAAAAGCAGCACCTTTTATCATCTTGCAAGGAGTATCTGGGATGAACAAGTGGCACAAAGACGTCCCCAACATCTGCATCCAGCTGTGCCAGCCCCTCCCTGCCACACCCACGGCTCAGGGGCTCTGCAGGTAAAAGGATCAGAGTTCCTGGGAGCCTTAAGGGTGTGAGATGGTGGAACAGGGAGAAGCAGGGCTCTCTCACCCTGTTCAGCATCAAACAGGAGCTCTGCAATCCCATTGCTGCTTTCCTCAGCCCAGCTCTGAGCGTGTTCTCAGGGATGTGGGACCAGGGCTCATGGGCAGGTGGATCAGAGCTGGGGTGAGGTAGGGAAGGGGCAGGTGGAAAACATTCCCATATTCCCACATTCCCATATTCCCACATTCCCATATTCCCACATTCCCACATACCCATATTCCCACATTCCCACATTGCCACATTCCCATATTTCCACATTCCCACATTCCCACATTCCCACCCACATTCCCACATTCCCATATTCCCATGTTCTCACATTCCCACATTCCCATATTCCCATATTCCCATGTTCTCACATTCCCACATTCCCATATTCCCATATTCCCATATTCCCACATTCCCACATTCCCACATTCCCAGCTCTTCTTTTGTAAATAGGAATTTGATCCAGCAAAGGGCTGGGAGAGCCCTGAGCAGCCAGGGATCCTCAGCAAACAACTTTGGTCACTCTCTTTAACTCATCTTAGCAAATTTCTGTTGGGAAATAATACCTTGTTTTGATTTCTGTGTAAGAAGCACTTGCAAACAACATTTTTTTTCCCCAGTACAAGCTTCCCAGTGATCAGTTCAACCCCAAACGCCCACTCAGAGGCAAAAACCAGCACCCAAACTGAGCTGACAGATGAGAAAGCAGCAAATCTCAAGAGAAGCTTCCTCCCTTGGGTCTGCTGGGAGCAATTCCAGGCAGCTCTGCCAGGCCTGGACACCCATCCTCACTGGGAGCCAGTATTTGGGTGCAGCAGGAGAGCAGGGCAGTGTTTGTCTGTCTCCCAGTGCTATCCATCACTGTGTTTACCATATTTTCCTTTTCTTTCCATAACTCCTGGCTTCACTCATGTCTGGGTGTTTTCTAACCAGCCTTGAGGTAATAAATCAAAGCTGTCAGTGTTGGAAGAAAATTAATGTGAGAAGTTGTTCCAAAGGCCACCAACCTTTTCCCTACTCCCTGTGTGCTGTGTTAATCCAGGATTCCTCAACAGCTTTCAAAGTTTTCCTATTTTCACAAAGTTTTGAGGCTCCAGATGCCTTTTTTTTTTTTTTCTTTTTTTAAAGGTGGCTTTGTACCCTGTGTTAGCCCAAGTTGCTGGAGTTTCTTTGGGTTTCAGAGAGAAATAAGGGTGCTCAGCACAGCTCCAAAGCTGGCCCTGGGCTATCTCCAGCCAAGCCACAAGCAAAACCCAGACCCTGAGCTGGAACACGTCAGGAGCTGAGTCTGGGTTGAACTTTTACAGAGGAAAAGGCCAAATAATTAGAAACCAGTCCTGCTGCTGTGCCCTGTAGTGATGACGCCGGTTGAATTATTCATCGGGAGTTATTTATCCCAGGAATGTGGCTGGCATTTCTGCTGAATACATTACTTGCAAGTTTTGATTTCTGGTTTCATTACTCACCCTGCTCCAACCCCAACCTCTTCATTTCTGAAAGTCTCTTTTCCAAGGCTGAGAAAAGGAACACTTGGGACACAACCTTCAGCTGATGTGATCCAGCAAAACGCCTCCCTGGGAACGGGCAGCCTGGCAGCTCCAGCATTTCCCTGCAACTCTGGAAAAAGCAATGTTCTTACCCCATTCAGCTGCAGATGAACTCGGTAACCCCAGGCAAATCACTTTGTTCCCCCTCACCTCTGGCTGCACATTTATAAAATGGACGGAGTATTTCACTGTAAGATACTGTAAGGCCAGATATGTTAAATGCCCAGTTACTATGGAAACTGGGAAAGCTCCTAATGCAGATGGATGAGTGCAGGAGCAGATGCACCTGACTGAAAAACCATGAGCAGTTGGGAACTTTATTAGGTAAAATCATGGTGTAATCAGAAGGATTGTGGGAGGCACCAAAAATTCCTTTAATAGAAAGTACCTGCTTATTAAATTTGACTCTGGGCAGACCCTGATGATTTTCCCTCGAACATTTTTGAACCCTCACTTTGAATTGTTCTGCTGAAATTTCTTCTGAGATGTTTAGGTAGCAACTAAAATTCTGTCCTACCAAACAAAGATCATTAAAACCAGAAGAGCTATTGCAAAATCAGCCCAGAAGTCTGAAGACTGAGACATATTGAGAAAGAAGTTTAATTCCAAAACTAAAAATCTCATGAGCCACTTAAAGAGAAAGTACCAAGAAACTGCTGTAGGCAACTGTGGCAGTTTTCCCTCCACTGAGAGACTGCTGTTTTAATTAAATATCCACAAAACATTGCTGCTCCCTGCTTTTGGATCAGAATTCAGCTGTCAGCTGTCCAGCTGGACATCTAAAGGTAGCTCAGAGCTTTTTCCAAGCACAAATGGAGCAAGGACTTCAACACCCAGGCCAGCATGTGCCAGTTAATCCCTGCAGCAGAACCAGCAGAGAGAACTCACTTGTTTCTTCTGCTAATGTCCTAAATAAACACAGGATTTGCTTTCTTAGCCCTCAAAATGTGAATGGTAGATTTGGTTTTCAAAAAAAGGTATTTCAGATAGGGAGGTTCCCTCCTTCCTTCAACACATCCAATTACAACAATTTTGAGGTATTTCAAACTTCAGAGCTCTAGCTACTCCCTGTTGTCCTATCAAATTATCTGGGTTTTTGACATGAGAAATCATGAGGAATCCTGGAGGCAGCATGAAAAATCAAATGAAAGCTCAGGCATGACAGTGAACCATCAGTAAACAACTTAGATTCAAGGGTTTTTTCCCCCTTTTTTACACACACCTACAACAGTATTAGAGCTAAATAAAAATAACAGAGCTCACTGAGTCTATTCAAACATCATTTATTTTAGAGCCTGTGAATAATTTTCTGTAGCCTTGATCAATTCATATAGTCACACATTAATTATCCAAACTGGTTGCCTAAATCCCAGCCAGTTCTTTGGCTCCAAGCCTGTAGTTTTTCACATGTTCTTCATGTAAAAATGAAGAAATGCATAAATGAGAAATTAACTACTTTTGTACTGCTTTTAATCCAAAAAATGTATCAAGAAAAACCTGACTTTCAAGCCCCTACACACTGTCTTTAATTATTTGCTGCAATTAATTTTGTTGGGGCAGCCCTATGGGAGAAGATTCTTTTTTGATACAAAACCAGAATTTTCTTTGGGTAAAATTCACAATTCCTTCCATTTTCTTCCAAAGCTGGGGGTGACTGGCAAATCCTTTTCCCAAGGAGGCCAAATTCAATTCAAGTCCCTTTTGGGATGCCCCTCTTGATACCCATCCAGGTGTCCCCTGCCTGCCCTGTGTGTTCTGCCAATTAATGGGGGTGATTTAAAGACCACAGACACCAATGGAAAGAATGATCTTATTTTACTATGAATATAAAGGCAACACAAAAGTGAAATGATACATCCAATAAAAGTGACTGCTTGGCTTTAGCAATGAGCAAAAACAAGCAAGGTAATGCAGCTAAACATTACGAGATGAGAGAAAGGACAGGGACTGACAAAGATACATCAACAACTGCTTAAATACTTTACTGTGAGAAGCAGGAAAAGGTATAGAACTCTAAGAAAACTGTGTGAAAGGAAATCTTAGAATGGAGAAATGCAAGAATGCTGAAAATGCAAGGATAAGAAACAACAGGGCTATGAGATGTGTAAAGACAGGACTCAGGAAAAAATGTTAAGCAAGACAGTAGAAATATGTAAGCTTAATAATGAAGGTTTATCCATTGTTTTCAGCTATTACAAGAAAGCATTGTTCAAAGCAAGATGTACATGTAGCTTTATTAATTGGCCTAAACAAATGCTTGTCAGCTTTTAATGTTATCCTATTGGATAGAAAGTTATTAAGAGGCTTTGTGACAAAGAGAACTTCCTCTGCTGTGCCAGCAGCTGAAGCTGTTCCATCTCTCTTGCTTGGTTCTGTAAAATGAGACTAAAAATTGTGATGGAATAAAGCTTCGAGACAGCTGCTCCAGCAGACCCATCCTGTTGTTTGTACACATAGATATATGTAAATATAAAATAAGAGAAAAAAACCCCAGGAAAACCAACACTTTACCACCATCCAGAGTCTGCATTTTCGCTGTGAGGATCTGGAAAACCCTTCCCAGCAATTGGGAAAATCCTATACAGTGCCTCCACCCGTAACTGAGGTCTCCAAATTCACCCCAAAAGTAGTTCCAGGTTTTATAAGCCCAAAGCAGCAAGTCAAAGTGACTCATTATATTTTTAGCACAGAAACTCCTGGATCTGATGGCACATCCCAACCAGCCAGGGCCAGGCCTTGCTCAGAGCCCAGGCCTCAAATGGAGAGGTTTTTCCCTAAAATACCCTACAACAGGCCTTTAGTCAGGTCAGTTGCGAATATTTATCAAAATGCTACATTTCTTGCAGATAACTACACAAGATCAGAGTGCATTTGTCATCTCTTTTTAGCTCAATAACACTGATGGTGTTAATCCCTCAGGCCTTGGCTGCGGTAGGTAACGAGCAAAGCCTTCCTCCATCATCACCTCCACCCCCAGCCCTCTTCAAATGTCACAATTTTCACCACACCTGAGGGGACAGAGCCTGCCCTGTGCCCAGGCTGGGAGGCTTTGCTGGGAGCTGTGGGTTTGTTCTGTTTGGGACACACCTGAGCAATCCCCTGGATAAATCATCCCTGGGATGGTGTGGGATGGATGGAGCAGCTGGGGAGCCTGGCCTGGCTCCCTCTGCCTGAAACCTGAGTGCTCCAACCCCCCCAGCTCCCAGCCCTGCATCCCAAAGCTGCTGTAACCACGGCTATCCCACTGTCCCTGATGCTTTTTCGGCCACACACAATTAGGAGAATAAAAAGCAGTTTATTTATATTTATTGTAGGGCGTTCAGGTACATTTCAGGCAGACAGAGCCCCCCAGGTGCTGCACCCAAAATGAACCACAGGTCACAGGTTTTCACACTTTTATAAGTTTGGTCCATTTGCAGATTGGGGGTTAATCTTCCAACTACAGCTTCAGATAATGAAGTCATTTACCCCAAATTTGTTCACCCCCAACTCTCATTTCTCAGGGCCTGTGAGGCGTCCTTTACTCCCAGGCTCAGAGAGGAATTGTTTTGTCTGACTAAATTGGGAGAGCAGCAGCTCACACTCTGTATGGAATTTAGAGTTCTACACTAAAGAACTGCAGGATTACAAATACATGAAAAATAGAAAAGCTAAAACCCTAAGGCATCATCCAGCCCTCCTTCCCACTCTCCCTGTGCCATCCCCACATCCCTGGCTGTGCCTCCTCCAGGCACCACAGAACACACCCCCGTGTCTAAAAAGCCTCTTCATACTCTTGCAAAGCCTCAATGAGAGCAAGTTCTCCAAATAAAAGCCAACAAGAGCCCACAGATTTGAAAACAGGCCCAGAGCCATCTCCTGTTCTTCTCTTGCTTGCAATGCCTCTTGATTTTGACTGAAACAGCATCTTATGCCTGCAGTCAACTTCAAATATCTGTGTCTACACACATAAATATAAATATATAAATATTTTCCAATTCCAAGTAGCAGCTACTGAGGGAATATTTGCCTACACAGACCAATAAACTAATCCTGAGTGCCAGGTGTGCCATAATAAATTTCTCTCAGCTCTGAGTGGTTTTGATAATCTTGCTGCTATCAAATAGCTCACACATCCTTAAAACAAAACCGATTTGTTCCAGAAAAATCACAGAACAGTTTTATTCTTAGTATAAAAAGCATTGTATTCTTTATATCTCAGACTCCCCCAGGCCAAGCACTGCCACAAAAAAAAAAAAAAAAGTCCATGGCTGGGAATGGCTGAGTTCTGCTACAGCAGGTTCCAAAAGCAAGTAAATCCCCGTCTCACACACACATACTTACCAGGATTGGGGATTTATTTGTCCTAATCTAACCTGAATGCCTGTTTGTAATGGAAGTGAATATCTAAACAGATTATTACATGTAACAGTAATAGCTTTCTCCAAAAATCACCAGGATTATTCAAACCCTAGAAGGGAAGAAAGTAGAGAGGAGTGTTTGAGTAACGTGATCTGCCAAAACAGGACGGAAACTCTTTAATAGCACCTTGCCAGAAACAATGCAGGGCTGAGTCTGTTTTAAACAAGATGATTTTTCAGAATATTGTTACTGACTTTTTGTATAGTGTTAGTGAGGTTTGTGTACACTAATAAAAAATGAAAGCTGCTATTAAAAACAAATCAATGGGCTGGGCCTGGTTTTGATCACACCAGAGCTGGCCATTTGCATCGGTATTTGCAGCATCTGTTCCAATTAAGACTTGTTTTCTAGTTTAAAGATATTAGTGCAATCACTAGAGTTCTGTTGAGAACATGAATAGAGCATTGTTCTGGCAGAATGCAGTTAAACAGACTCCACAGACTCTATTAAACAGCTTTGCTGCCCAATTAGAATGGGAAGGAGTCAGGCAGACAGGGCTGCACTGGGTACCCTCTGTTCCACATGGATTTTTATGGATTCATAGTCAATGAAAACGGCTAACGTGGAACATGTGTGGGGAGAGCACGGGCTGCAGGCTGGCTTGGGGCAGGGCAAGTGCAGCATCCAGCCCTTTGTCCAGATTTAATGGGCACCAAATTTAATGGCTGTGGCCAGCGGGTGTAAAACAGTGCCCAGGGATGGCACTGCCTGCAGGAAGGCAAAATGTGGGAATGATGCAGCAGGGGCAGAAATCACTCCAAAGGCTGGGCATGGAGCAGTCTCAGTCCCAAGAAATAAATCCATCATCACCTCCCAGCACACTGTGCCCTGGGGATGTGCCTCAGCAGCAGTTCAGAAGGGAAGGCTGTGGTCAGAGCAGGGTGAGGGCACTGCCCACGGCATTTGGGGTTCCACCTCCAGTCCCACAGCTGCTTTCCCACCCTCATCCTCCCTGCCGTGCCAGCTCTGTGCCAGCAGGGATTCCCTCAGGGCTCCTGTGAGTCAGGATTGCCAAAGCCAGCAGGTTCTGGATGCCTGAGCCCTCCTGAGCAGCTTTTTGGGGAAATGTTCCCTGCATCCCTGCTGCAGCTTCCTAAGGTATTCCACACCCGAGCGTGCGTCCCAGCCCGGCTGCCCTGACTCCGGCTAATTAGCTCTTGGAGCTTTGATGGATGGATTGATTCCGCAGTTAAACAGAGATAAATTAACTGTCTGTCCAAACAGAGTTTGAGGGAGGAGGGAATTCTGATTAGAAAGTTATTTCATGCAGTGCTGCTCTTCCTTCTCAGCCAGGGCTGAAAACCTCTTGCCTCCCTTGTGGAGGAAACTCATGGAGCCAACCCAGACCTGCAGAGTTCCCTGATAATTCAGCACACTCAGACCTGCAGAGCTCCCCCAAAATTCTGCACACTCAGACCTGCAGAGCTCCCCCAAAATTCTGCACACTCAGACCTGCAGAGCTTCCCAAAATTCAGCACATTCAGACCTGCAGGGTTCTCCCAAAATTCTGCACACTCAGACCTGCAGAGCTCCCCCAAAATTCTGCACACTCAGACCTGCAGAGTTCCCCAGGAATTCAGCACAATCAGATCAGCAGAGCTCTCTTGGAATTCAGGATACTCAGACCTGCAGATCCCCCCAGAAATTCAGCAAAATCAGATCTGTAGAGTTTCCCCAAAATTCTGCACTCAGACCTGCAGATCCCCCCAGGAATTTAACAAATTCATTCCTGCAGAGCTCCCCAGGAATTCAGCACATCAGGCCTTCAGAATTCCCCCAAAATTCTGCACACTCAGACCTGCAGAGCTCCCCAGGAATTCAAATTTGTTCATCAAACCCACAGGGGACACCCTTGGCTCGGGCTGTGCATTGGTAAAACCACTGATTCTGCACTGATCCCTGCAGGTTGAAGAACTCACCTCTGGAATTTAATTTCCCCGCACTTTCAGGAGCATCTGAAATGTGTTTTATTGTGAAACCCATCAAAACACCTAAAATTCAGCAAAAAAGTTTGATTTTCTCCACACTCTAAAGGACTTTTATGTTAAAATGTTGCTTTTTCTCCTGAAATGAGAAATACCCAAACATGTTTTTAAAAGGTGCAATTATAGAAGTAATGAAAAAATCTTTAACAACTGTGATAAGGGCTCAGAGAAAGATGGGGTTTGTTAGAATTTAAGTACCTTAACGTGCAAATAGTTTAAAAAAACAAATGCAGCCATCACCTAAATATGTTAAACAAACAGGCAGCGAGCAAGATGAATTGGAGATCATTTCATGTAAATATTAACTTTTAAAGCTTTCCAACTGACACAATTTAGGCAACAGAGAATGTCCCTTTACTTGCATCCTTGTACACTCAGCAGTCCTGGAAGGGAACCAGGAGGGGAAAAGAAACAAAAACAAGCAAATGCAAGGTGAAAAATAGAACTTAAGGTTTCTGCAGACGTGGCCAACGAAAGCTGGCACAGGGCTGGACTTCCCTGGATGCCTCACCTCCTCAGAAAGGCTCTGGGGATGTTGGCCAAGTCCTAAACTCCCCCTCTGTTGTCTCTTCCCTCGAGTGTTAGAACACAGGGCCCCAGCAAGCAGAGAAAAGTGCCTTGTTTTATGTGGAAAAAAACTCTAAGAAGAATGATGAAGGAATAATCAGCCTCTAAGCAGGACAAAATAAAGGTTTTTCTTGTCTTTTCCTGAAATACTGCCTTTTTTTTTTTAGCCACCCTACCTGAAAAGTCTTGAAGAGGCCTGTAATTTCTGAAGAATAAGATCTTTTCATGGTAAAATCAGGAGCCAGACCCCACTGGCCAGGCCCAGGCCTCATACAGATGGTGTTAAGTGTCCTCTTCCTGATCACCCAGCTTCCATCAAGCACAAAATTCACTTTTTCCAAGGGCCAGAGCTCTCCACCCTGTCTGGTCCAGGCAGCAGGAGCTGAGGCTTTGTTCTGCTGAGTGCTAGAGGCACCTAAAGGCATCTTCTCCCAACCCCACAGGCCTCTTCTCCATCTCTTTCCCCCAGTTTCACAAGGCTTTTTCTCCCATATTTTTCCCCCCAGCCCCACAAACCTTTTTTCCCCATTTTCCCCAGATCCACAAGGATTTTCCCATCTCTTTCTCCCCAATTCCACAAGTGTTTTTTTCATCTCTATCCCTCCAGCTCCACAAGCCTTTTCCCATCTCTTTCCCCAGCTCCACAGTCTTTTTTTTTCATCTCTTTCCACAAATTCCACAAACCTTTTTCCATCTCTTCCCTCCTAACTCCACAAGCCTTTCATTCCACCCCTTTCCCCCAGCCCCACAAGCCTTTTCCCTCCATTTTCCCTAGATCCACAAGCCTTTTCCCATCTTTCCCCAGCTCCACAGCCTTTTTTCCACCTCTTCCTCCCAACTCCACAAACCTCTTTTTCCATCTCCATCCCTCAGCTCCACAAGCTTTTTTTTTTCTCCATATTTTTCCCTCCAACCCCACAAACCTCTTTTTTCTATCTCTTTCCCCAAATTCCACAAGCCTTTTCTCCATCTCTTCCCCTCAGCTCCACAAGCCTTTATTCCCCATCTTCCCCCCCAGATCCACAAGGGTTTTTCCCCATCTTTTCCCCCCAACTCCACAAAACTTTTTCCCATCTCTTCCCCTCAAATCCAAAAGCCTTTTTTCCACCTCTTTCCCCCAATTCCACACTTCTTTTTTTCCATCTCTTCTCCTCCAGCTCAACAACCCCTTTTCCCCTCTTTCCTCCAGCTCCACAAATCTTTTTACATTTCTTCCCCCCACCTGCATAAACTTTTATTCCCATCTTTTCCCCCCAGTTCCACAAGCCTTTTTTC
>JANRGV010000055.1:4500757-4520474 GCA_024734035.1 Alethe castanea
CGCATTTCGGGGGAATTCCCCCCATTTTTATGGGGTTCCCCAATTTTGGGGAATTTTCCCGATTTGTTTGGGTTATTTTTCCTATTTTTGGGGTTATTTTTCCTATTTTTGGGGTTATTTCCCCCGTTTTATGGGGTTCCCCATTTCTGGAGTGTTTTCCCTATTTTAGGGGGATTCCCCCTATTTTGGGGTTATTTTTCCTACTTTTTGGGGAATTTTTCCCGGTTTTATGGGGTTCCACTATTTTGGGGTTATTTCCCCTGATTTTGGGGTTATTTCCCCTGATTTTGGGGGTTATTTACCCTAATTTTTGGGTTATTTCCCCATTTCTTATGGGGTTCCCCTATTTCGTGTTATTTCCCCTATTTTCGGGGTTATTTCTCCTGATTTTGGGGGTTATTTGTCCTTTTTTGGGGGTTACCATGTCCCAGGACAAATTCCTGACACTCAGTCACTGCTGTGATGCCTCTGCCCTGCAAATCACCCCCAGCTTTTCTCTGCATCGTTGGTGTTCTGCAGGGAGAACACTCAGAGGGATCCAAATGCCCCCCAAAATAGAAAAAATGAGAAAAACAGGTAAAAATAAAGCAGAAAGGGAATTCTCACCCTCACACAAAGCACATTTCTTTTTATCTTTTTTGTTTTTTTTCAACTTCAGGGACCTTAATGAGGCTTAGTCCCATCAAGGAGAACCAAGGGTATGAGATTTTTCTTCTCCGTTGAAGAGGCTTTAGATACATTAAAACTAATTACTCCTTGTTTTATGCTCCAGTAGGATGAGAAATTCCCTTGAAGCTGGGATGGGAATTAAAGTCAGTGGGCAAATTTTTACTGTGAGAGAAGAAAGGAGCAGGCAGCCTCCAGTGGAGAGCTCTCTCCACACATTTTTTGAACAGTCTCAGGGATGGTGACTCCACACTTCCCTGGGGAAGCTGTTCCAGTGTTTAACCACTCTTAAAGTGAAGAAATTTTTCCTAAAATCCAACCTGAGCCTCCCCTGGCCAAACTCAAGGCTGTTTTTCCCTTGTCCCATCAGTGCCTTGGGGAGCACAGACAGGGCTGAGCATCAGCCAGAGGGAGTCACTTTCATTCCTGGGGAGCCTTGAAAGAGAGATTTTGGCTTTGCCAAGTATTTCCAAGGTCTGAATGCAAATTATTATTATTAATAGGACATTTTAGCCTGTCTGGGTAAACTGTGCAAACAGCAGCGACATTACCCAGGGCTTCTCATGTTTGTGCACTTCAAGCAGATCACCTTTCTCTCTGTAAGCAAGGAACTCTGTCTTTATATCACATTTGGCCTTTTTTTTTCCTTTTTCTTTTTTCTCCTTGGTCTTTCCAAAGCTGTTTAGCCTTTTGTTATTATTTTAACTGTTTATTTCTTTAACAGCTCATTATTTTCACTGGGCTCCTGTGTCTCATTACACACAGTTCAGCTTTAAGGGGAAATGTGTCCTTTATACAGGTTTATTCTGCCTAAAAACATAATCAGAAGTGTTTCCTCCTCTGATAGTCATCTCTGTAAAGACTCTTCAGTGCTTTATGTTGGATTCCTTTTGTAGGAAGTGCTTGACTTTCTTGAAGAGGAGCAGAGAAAGTCACAAAAACCTCCAGAAGACATCCTTGATCTGTTCTGATTGAACCTATGGGCAAGAATTTTCATTCAAGGCTGGTACTGGGGGGAAGAAATAATTCTTTCCTTGCTTATATTTCTGCTGTTATTTCTGCAGGATAGAAGGACTCAGATGAAGGGATGTGATTCCATCAGCTCCCTGACTGCAAGTGGTGGGGCAGGCAGGGAATCTGGGCTGCCATGGAGAGCCTTGGGCACTTCAAAAAATCAGGAAAAAAAGGGAGAGGATGCAAATAAGGCTGGGAGAGGAGATCCTGGGTTCTGCCTGATGCTCTGCTTTCTTCCAGGTGCCCAAAGATGGGTGTCCCACCTGCACAGTGTGTCACCCTGAGAGCAGCTCAGCTCCCAGCACATCCCCCAGCCAAGAAGAGAATTTAAAGAACCAGAGCTGCCAGCAGAGCCCAGGGAATGAGGCACCAAACCTCAGATTTCTTCATAAATAACTGGGATGGGCCATCACTGAGGAGCAGCCCTGGGGTGAGGCCACACAGGGATGGGAAAGAGGATCCATCCATGGGAGGAGCCTTCATCCTCTGGAGCCTGGTGACCTCACAGTGCACAGAACTGCCCAGAACTCTGTCACCTCCTCTGCTCTGAGTTAGGGATACCCCTAAAGACCCCCACTAAAGCAAAGTGGGAGCATCTGGCAAATTCCTGTGCTGCATCATGGATGTTTCTTTTCAGAAGAAGTTTTTAAACTAAAATTCAGAGGCTGTTTTTTCCTTCAGCTCACTGGGACAAACCCCAGCGTCTCAGGGTTTAGTTTGCTACTGAGGACACTCAAATCAGGGTTTTGTTGGGGTAGGGTCTCACATTTGAGGTCTCTGAGCCAGATGTGCACCAGCAGGTACCAAATAATCAATGAACTCCTATGAAGCTGAGGGTTTGAGGGCTTGAGAGGATAAGATGCCTCTGCAGTGCTCTCACCTGCACAAATCATATTTAGCGAGAATTTGGGTTCCATTTATCAAGACCTTGGACCGAGTGAAAGGCTGGGGGACAATTCCAATTTTAGGGTATTTCCAAGTTTAACAGCCCCTTAAATCCAGAATGTATTTGGAGGGGAGGGTGGGATTTGCTTTATAAATAACAGTTTTTGTTATTTAATGGGTGGCAGCGACACACAGACACTCTCAGAAGGCACAGGATTTTCACCACAGGTGTCTGTCCCCCAGCAGGGCCAGTGGTGTCTCTGAGCATCCCCAAAAAGCAGAGATGTCCCAAAGTCAGAGCCAGGGTCTCACAGCACCATCAGTGACAGGTTCTTTGCCCTTCCCCTCTCCTGCTCCTTCCCAAACAGCTCCCACAGCTGTGGGGTGCTTGGCACAGGCCCCGAGTGAAACCCCAGCTCAGCCAAAACACTCCTGCAAAAGCAAACTGGCTAAAAAAAGAAAAACAGCCCTTAAAGAATCTGGGAAGCTGATTTTCAGCCCAAACAAATTACAGGGAGAAAGAGGGGCTGGGGAGGGCACGGAGGAGAAGAAGAAGCCAAGCTCTGGAACCACTGAATTACCCTCAATCCTCGGAGCCCGGCCAACGCAGCATACGAAGGATTGCCCAGACAGTTCCAAAAATGACACATCACCCTCTTCCTGCCTCACTCGTGGCAAACCCACAGCAACGAGCCCTTTTAATTTTTTTTTTCCCTTGTAATGCCCCATAACTGCCATGAAAGCAGCGAAAGGAGCCAAAGCAAGAGGAGCTGAGGTGCTCAAACACCGCAGCAGCGCCCCGTATTTAAACAGCTCTCCCAACCCCGCGCCCCCAAACGTGACCCCAGCCAGAGCCAGCCCTTTGCCCCATGCCTTCCTTCAAAATAGAAGCCCAGCAAAGGCTCTGACCTGCCAGCCCCACTAACCATGAGTTTATTTTTTTTTTTTCCCAGTCTAACCGAGCTCTCTGATACTCAGCCCCTCACAAAGGGGGTAAGTCTCTGCCTGGCGTTCTTTTGGAAGGAAAATGTGGCATGCACCTATTTTGTTTCATTCTGTGCCAGGACCTATAAAGTTACTGTGGGCTGCAGCTCCTGCCAAGTTCTAAAGGTGACAGGGCAATGGGCACCCAAAGGACGCTTCTATCAATGCCCTTTTATTTCCCTCTCTTTCCCCTTCCACCAAACCTTTTTTTTTTCTAATAGAATTACTCTTATCTGCAAGTGATTTAAACTCTAAGGTTTACAGAAGATTTAAAGAGTGCGAACACAGTTGGAATGTTTTAAACTAACAGTACAAGTTGCATTTTAAGAAAATAATTAACTCCCAGGGGAGGTGTGGTTCTTGGAGTAATGACAGATTCAAGGCTGGCTTTCCCTATATGGAGTTTCCAAATAATAAAATATCTTCGGTTCCCTACTGGTGTCAGATGAGAACCTGTTAGTGTGCTAGTTGCTGGTGAACTGTCATGGGTTTGCTGGGGTTTTTTGGGTGTTTTTTCTTTTTTTCAGTGGGCCCATTAGTGTTTTAAAGACACAGTGCACAGTAGGTAACCTCCCATGCAAAGCTGCAGCACAAAGAGTTGTAAATGCAGAGTTTGTGCATTTACAGCCTTTCCCCATCCCTTCTTCTGGCTAAAAAATAAAAATACAATGTTTGCTTCTTACTTTGCAGCCTTAATGTGTCTGTTCTTGCTGGGGACTTCTCACAGGCACAGATAAGAACCAGCCCAGTCTCCCTCCTGCCCACTGGGAGGGGTGGTGGGCACAGCCACCTGCCAGGGCACAAGAACAGATGCAAACCCTCCTCTTTTTAAAAGGTGAGTGCTCATTGTTGGAGGAAAGCCTGCTAAGAAGATCCAACAATGAAAAACTCCTACTCAAAGCACCACTCAGATAATTCAGCATTGCCTCAGCCAGCAAAGATCCCGTGTAGAACTCTGCCAGGAGCTGAGATGTTGGGCAGAACTGACACTGATTACTTGATTTTATTTTATCTGTGACATCTCCTTCTGAACTGTGGCCACAATAATGGAAGGGAAATGCTGTGGCCTCTCAGGTTCCTGAAGGATGGCACAAAAGCTTAGATAGAGAGAAGAAAAATTTCACAAAAAGCAGAATGGTTGCAAGATTACAAGAAGAATCTCTATGACTGGTGCACAGATCCTAAAACAATGCACATATTCAAATTTTAGGAGTGGCCTACAAGACACACGTGGTTCATGCCTTCTCTTTGTAAAGTGTGAGTAACTTAATGGATAATTTGCACGACATTCCCAACCTGAAATTTAAACCTGGAATTCCCAACCTGAAAATAAAACCTTTTTCTGTGATGTCAGTTACATCTCATCTCATTTGCACTCATGTCATTTATTTTGCCCAAATAAAAAACCCCAGAGAGTTATATTTATAATTTTATTTTGTTACTAAATTCATGAAACAGCCACAGCAGTGTGTGTAACTCATAATGTAGATTAAAAGAGCCACCTGGACTGATGAGTCTCAGCCCCATCCCCGTTCCTCACAGTTCTCCTACTCAAGTTTAAGACTCCAGCACCACACAGGCACCAGCCTGTTCTCAGGAACGCTCCCAGCCTCTCAGGGACAGCTCTTTCCACAAATTTAATTACTTGCAAAACCTTTGGTCATTAACACCCAACCTAAATTCTATGGCAGGTCACAGGCTATTAACAAAATGAAGTGTCCATGCTCCCTAAACAATGATTTGTTTAACTGGAGCTTGGATTAAACCTGAAGCCACAACAGCCCAGGAATCCCATTGCCAATGTCCTCAGCCTGTTCCAAAACCTGCTGGGAACCTCAGGAGCGAATTATTTCCTCCTGAACTTTTCCTTGATGCTCCACAATTCCTTCTCCAAAGCCAGGTTGGACTTGGAGCAAGCTGGGGTAGTGGAAGTGTCCCTGCCCATGGCAGATGAGCTTTAGGGCCCCTTCCAACCCAAACCACCCCAGGATTCCAGGATTCCAGGCTGTTTTCCAACCCTCAGGCCACTGAGTGTCTATGGGGTGGATAAATGGGCCAAACCATCAAATTCCCAGGAGGAAAGAAGCTGATCCAGGTGCCCATTGCTGCTGATGAGCATCACAGAGCTGAGAGGACACCTCTGCTCCTGAATGTTTATTCACCAGCCTGGCAGTGCTGGAGCAGCTCTGGAAGCCCAGGACAAGCCCCATGGAGTGTTTGTCACCTGCCAGCCCTGCTGCTCCTCACTTTCCTTTGCTGAGGCCAGGTCTGGCTCTCCTGGAAGGAGGCTGGAGAGTGACACGTAGCCAAATCCGAGCGTGTGTACTCACAGAGGCACAGCCCCTGCAGCAGGGATAGTTTATTGCTTTCATAATATTTCCCGGGTTTTGAAACACAAACCACATGTTTAATATTTACTCTCTTCTTTTTTTTTTTCCAAAATTCACACATTGCACTTGCTAGAGAGTTTTTATTCCAGCACCCACAGCGTCAGACCCTTCCCAAAAGTTAGGAGAGGGAGGAGAAAGACTCCAAAACCTGCTGCCAGAGCTCTGGAACAGCCCAGAATCCCTGGGTGTGCTCCTCCCCTACTTTGATTTTACAGAGCAATAAAGAGGTAATTTGGATTATCTTGTCATCAAGGAAATCATTGACATCCAAACAAAGGAGAGAAGTTGGACAGCTTGGTGCACATGGAAGGAGAGAGAGCAAAGAGTGAGGAAATGCTCTCAGCAGAGTTCACCTGGGGTGTAAAAATCCTCAAAATTCCTTCAGTACCACCACAGATCAGCTTGACCAGGGGCAGAACAAGCCCCTCTTAGTGGGAGTGGTTGAGTACTTGAGTCAAGCCCTAAACTTTTGAATATTGTACCGGAAGGAAATGGGAGGATTCCCAAATTTTTGAAGCTCTCCATTAAAATATAATGCAAGAATTTTTCAAAGCTGAGCTCTCCCTTGGGCCATACCTTCAGTAAAACTGAGTTTGCTGAAGTTGTGGGTGTTGTAAAAACCAAGGAATGATGGAGAATCATGTCCTGGAAGTGGAGGCCAATTTACTCATGTAAAATCAACGGGAATTAGACACACAAGTGCTTTGGAAAATCCTGTTAAGCAGCTGTGGCATCATTAGGATCCCTTTAAAATCTACCACTCTCCACTTGAGCCTAAGGGGTGTGGAATTGAGCTCTGGATGTGAGAAGTGAGGGAAAAAGTCCCAAAGCATCTCATGAACACCTCCACAAACAGGATCCACACTTCAGAACCCAAAGGGGACAAGGATCATGGGGTAACATGGAGTGTTCTATGCAGGGATGGGCTGGGAATGCTCCTGGAACTCTTGGTGAGAGCCACCCAGCCCCTCCCTGGTGCCTCTTTATTGGTGCCAAATAAATCCCTAAAGACAGCTGCTGCTGTGAGGAAGTGGCAGAAGAATACAGCAACACGACTTTTTTCAAGCAGCAAGAAGGAGTGATTTATTGAAAAGCCATGGCATTTATAAAACAGAGTAGAAAAGACTCTTGGTTAAAGAAGGCAATGCTTCTTTGAAAACTTGCTTTTTGCAAAATATTACGAGACACTCACACAGCTCTGTGGTCAATACCAGGTGTCTATCTGTGTTTTCTTTCTACCTTTCCTTGTTTTGTCTCTGAGAAAGATTCCCAAACTGGGAGAGATCCAGGCTGGAGCTGAGAAAAGTCAACAGCTTGGGAAAAACTAGATTAAGTTCCCCACGAGCCTTCAGCAGTGTCCACAGACAGGCACATATTCACTGCAGAAAATGGTGATACTGGACATGCTGTGGTCAATCAAAGTTCCAGGGAGTTCAGTCTCTTGGGACACATTTAAAAAGCAGGAGCTCCACGTTCCCCAGGCAGGCCCAGCCCACACCGTGCTCTGTGTTACCTTCATTAGGACTCATTTAAATGGGATAAAAGGTTAAAAATACACATAAAACTCCCTCAAAGGGCCTATATTTGTGTGTCAGGGCCACTCCAGTGTGACACTTTCACAGCCACCTCTCTTCGCTCTCATTTCCTTGCAAGACAAAATGAAATTGGCAGTTCTGGCAGAACTCCTGCCAGGCTGCAGCATCCCCAAAGCCCTGCAGTTGTTGTCAGAGGCACACTTGGATGCTGAGGTGGGAGAAGGCTCCCTGACAGACGAACAGCATCATCTAGGGGCCAGAGATCAGCACTGGGAATCTCACCCAGCCAGGAAACCCAGGGGTCTGCTCCTCAGCTCTCCATCCCTGAGAGGCCACTGCTTTATTCCTGTTTAAAACAGCACCCCGTGCAACAGCACAAAAGCAAAATGCAGCTGAGGTGGTTTAGTGTTACAAATCATCTTTATTTTGGTGGGTTTCCAGCTGAGTGAAATCACCCTGGAGTAAAGGAAGCAGCCCAGAGCTCTGCCCTCAGAGCTGGAGGGATGCACAACACCTTTTTCAGGTTGCAAAATCACAATAACATCACTGAACTTGCTGAAAAAGCCTCTGGAGACGTGGCCAGGGTGAGGATAAAACACCCAAATTGGGGCTGGCACATCCTGTGCCTGTGCCACCAACTTTGTCCCTCAAGGGGACATCAAAATCACCAAGCAAGGCCCAGCCTGAGGGATCCTAAAGGCATCCACAGACATAAATATGACATAAATATAATTATAATTTTTATAAATCTAAACATCAGGCACTGAAATCAGTATAAAAACTCTCCTGGGGTCAGCAGGGCCCAAGGTGGCTCACAGAGCAGGTTATGGCCACCAGCTCTCAGTGCCACAGCCACAACTCAGTGGCCCTTTGAAATCCTCACCTCCTGCAAGCTGGATCTGGACTCTCAAACCAACAGGTTTCTGTAAAAAAGCAAAACACCCTTAAAAATGGTGATTCTGAACCACATCGTGGCCAGAGGGGAGTGATGGTCAATGAAAATTGCAAAACCAAGTAAATTAATGAGCCAAACTCCAGGGGGAAATTCCAGTTTCTCGCTCTTGTACTCACACCTCATTCTCTGCTAAGGAATTGGAGATATCAGGAATTATGAGTTAATAATCCCTGTGAGGCAGGGATGTCCTAAATAATGCCCAATTCAATTGTATGAAATTGTGATTTGGAGCTGAAATTCTCACCCTGAGACCAGGAACTTATGCAAACTTCTGCTGACAGGGATCCCATTGTCACAAGTGTGAATTGAGCCACTTGTCTGCCATCACCAGTTTGAGATATTTTATGAGTGAGCGCTTTTATCACAATAACACGATGAAAAATGTGATTTCCTTGTCTTGCCACAGCAGGGACAAAGGATTTTTCTGGGTAGATGATCACACTTTCGGAGAACAAAAGCCTCTCAAACATGGTTAATTGACATGTCATGAAATGTGGTGTCCAAGAAGCACAGAAACAGAGCAAGCCAATGTCAGAAGTTACTTTTAGAGACTAAAAAATGGGCATTTTCTGGGAAGTGCTGTCAGCTAGGGGCAAAAAAAGCAAGAAACCACACAAAGGAGGGACCTGGGCTCATGTAAAACCCATCCTAACTGTAAATGCTTTGCTGAACTGGGGGTTAACAGAAGAGAAGCTGTTAGGAAAAAAAAGAGAAAAAAAAAGAATGGGCAAACTTTGACAAGGTCCTTCCCTTCAGATTCCCAGCTTGGCCATGGAGAGGCTGGAGGGGACACTACAAAGACACCCTGGGCACAAAGGAAACTGCACCAGAAAAGTGTTTAATGCCCCTAAACCCACCCCAATAGAAAACAAATGAATGATGAAATAACAGAGGGCCCGACAGGCCCTGCTCCCAAACGTGGAGTTTGGGGCAATCCCTGGCTATTATTTTCACAATACCTTGCATTCATTACTTTATTTAAAAATGGTGTACTGTGTCTGGAAAACAGGAAGTAAGCCATAAATCTCTAGTTTAAAAGCCATCTGAAGCCTGTGGACCAGATATGTTCTCAATCAGTAGTCAGGCAGTAAATAAACATTTATATACAGCAACTGCTCTCAAGCAGCCTGACCTCCGGCTATTACAGGGCACATAAAGAGGAAATTTGTTTAGTCCCATAAAAGCCCAGGCAATATATCAATAGATTATTAAAAATGGAAACAAAGTAGGCTAATGGATTATATTGATTTTAATAAACATAAGTATATGGGATTCAAAGATAAGAGTCAGATATGACATCCTTCCAAGCTCACCTTTTGGGATATCTCCTAAAATCAGCCAAACTACAGCTGTCAAGGATAGCAGGGGCTGCTATTTTTTCCTTTGCAAATTGACATATTTTTGGCTGAAGGACTTAAATTGGAGGGTTTGCATTTTTATTTCTGTTTGTGAACGATGAATGCAGTCAAAAAATAAAACTTGCACATCTTTTAATATCGTTGCCATGCAGAAAAAAAAAAATCAAGCAATGGCAGGCTCTCCTCAGGCATCTTGGCTGGGCTGGAATTTTTAGGTTTTGCTACACTTTTGCTAGATCAAATATTGGTGCAGACACTGAAGGCAGAATCTCTGATGCTCTGAAAGCCTCCATAATGCTCAGTGCATCCCTCTGACTTCTTCCAAACCTGAAACTTGTTTTGTTTTAAATAATTGTGTGCCCTGAACACGTGGCTGGTGGTCACAACCCCAATATTTATCCACTGCTAGAGTCTCTTTTCCCTCCTCTCTTCTCCTCTGGCTTGGAGAGATCCCTTCCATCCCCATGAGTTCACATTGCTGTGAAAAACCAACTCTTGTTTTTAACTTCAGGGGAAGGTTTGTGGGAGAGTCAAACTCTCCAGCAGGAGTTCTCAGGGATGAGGGAACAGAGAGGAAAATCCAGGCCAGGGTAGATCAAATCACATCAGTGACACAACTGTCACAACTGGAGGGAGCTGCACAGTCTCTGAACACTTCCAAACGTCAGAGGAGGGAAGCAGAGTGTTCTGAATGATAATTGGCTCAATGTGATTATGAGTTTAATTTACCTCAGCAATCAGGCCACATTAAAGCAACTCTTGGAGCTCAAGAATGGAACAACAGTCAAAAATCAAAGCTGGTTTTCCATTGTTGTTTTTTTTTTCCCTTTGTTTTCCCTTGTTTTTTCCCTTTGTTTTCTCTCAGCAGCAAGGCCCAACTGCACACCCCCCAATTCTTTACCTAAATTCACCCCTCTCAAAGATCCTATGAAGTAAATTCAAATCCCTAATTATGAACTTCCTTAAAACTTGGACTAGCTCAGCTGTAATCTCTGTGGAAGGTTAGGACACTTCCCTGGTTTAGGGTAAGAACCTGTGCCCTGCCTTTTGTCCTACCAACAAAATGCTGCTTGAAAAAAAATGAGCTCAGGGCTGAGCTCAGACACTCCTGAGTTTGGATGCACCCCCAGAAGGTGAACACTGATTCCATTCTGCACTGCCCAGGTTTGGCAACATTGAAGAATGGTTATAAGGAATTATTTATTGAGAAATTATTTATTATGTAAAATTATGGAAAATCAAGGAACTGAAGGAACTGTCACTAAATTGCCAGAGATGAGCAGGAAGTTCTGATCCAAAGGACAGACCTGTCCTCCTTTGGGCATCACCTGCATTTGGTGAGAGTCCTGAAGGAAGATGCCTCATTCTTATCCTCCACATTTTTAATTAAAACAAGCAAATCCTCAGGAAGGGCTTGGAGTGCAAATCTTTGAGGAGCAGATGAGGGAGCTGGGAAAGGGGCTCAGCCTGGAGAAAAGGGGGATCAGGGGGGACCTTGTGGCTCTGCACAACTCCCTGCCAGGAGGGGACAGCCCCAGGTCAGGCTCTGCCCCAGGGAACAGGGACAGGAGGAGAGGGAACAGCCTCAGGGGAGGCTCAGGTTGGACATTAGGACAGATTTTCTCGTGGAAAGGGTTGTAAAGCATTGGCACAGGTTGGCCAGGCCAGTGGTGCAGTCACCATCCCTGAAAAGTTAAAAAAATGTGTGGATGTGGCACTTGGGACATGGTTTTGTGGGGAACATGGTGGTGGCACTGGTTTGACAATTGGGCTTGATGATCTTACAGGTCTTTTCCAACCTTAATGATTCCATGATTCCATGATTCCTTTCCTTGCAAGAGGAGGAACTAAAAACAGGACCTAGAAAAGTCTGGTTCCCCCCAAGCCAAATTTAGTGAATATTTATTGGGGTGCTTCTTCTGATCACAAACCAGAGGCTGAAGTCTTCATTTGGTGTCAGTTGGTTGCTAAAGAAGAAAAAAATTACTGAACTTACATTAATTTCCCCCACCACTCATTAGCCCCCAACAAGCAGAAATAACACCCTTGCTAAATCCTGAACCCACCACAAATTACAGTAATCTGCAATTATAAACTCCAGTGTTAATGGGGTTTGATTGCCCCTTCTTTGTGATGCCACCTCTAAATGCCACTTACATTTTCCAGCACGTTGGGGCTCACAATCTGCCCGGGGAAGATCGCTAAGAGAACTTGAGGAACACCTTTGGTGATGGCAATTTGTTACCTGGAAACCAAACCCGGCCACGAGGGCTTCCCCCTCCACAGGGACCCTCATCCCTCCATCCCCCAGCCCACATTTGGGACTGACACTGATCTTTGTGCACGAGGGCTGGGCTCTCTTCGTTAAGGAGAGCAGCATCTAATTTTTTTTCTGCTTGACCTTTAATCAGCTGTGTTTTGGGAAGTCTTTGAATGATTGTGGCGTTCATACACTTTGGGGATCAGAGCAGCACCGAGGGCAATAAACAGCTTTTACAAGAGATTAAACGCCCAAGCATTTAGATAACTGCAAAAGCCATTTACTGACACTGCTCTGATGCCCAAACCCACCTGTCTCAGACAGAAAAAAGCAGCAAACTCCTCTCACAACCATTCCTCATCTCCCTTCCTAAGAGCTCTCTGTGCTTTTGCCCCAGTTTTTCTTCAGCAAATCCAAATAACTTTTTTGGGGGTGGATTGCTTAAGAAAGAAAAGCAAAGCTTGGAGGATGACTGAGAAATGTTATTTTCAGGCATAGGATTCAATTGCTATAGCATGGGAAATATTTGACCAAAATCAAAGCTGGATTTGTCCTTCCTTGCTCAGCAGCAGCACTGATCCAATCCATGAGAACAGAATATCCAAATCAAGAAGTGACAGCAATATTTGGGCTGCTTGGTGAGCCAATGAACCCAATTGTCCATGGATTTGGGGAGCAGTGTTTAAAAAATTGGTGGGATAACACAAAGAGAAGCTGCTGTAGAAAAGAGGGAATGAAAGAGCAGGAAAATCTGAAGTATGATTTAATTTCTGTGCCTCACCAGGCTGGACTCTCAGCTGTGGGCAGCAGTTGGGAATCCCTGAGAAATCCACATTCCCTTGGGATCATTTACCTGCAGTGTCACACCCCCAGAGGGTGTCCCTATAAGATCTGGGTCCAGTTCCTTTGAGTGTCATGAATCAAGTGAGTTTTTCTTTTTTCTCCTCCAGTCTTTAAAACTGACTTAAACTTAAAAAGTCTGGACAGCCATGAGAGCTCACATAAAATGTTCCCTGTGTCATCTCTCCTGGAGTTTTTCTCTAAATCAAAGGGAACCTTTCCTGGTTGGAAGCAGGAGACCCAAGGCAGGCAGAGATATTGGGGATGTTGGAAGTTCAGAGGGAAGAAAGAAAAATAAACTTTTTGTGCTGTCTGTTATTGTCTCTGCCGTGACAGATAATTCCCAATAAACACAACACAGGGAATCTAAACCCAGCACTGCTCCTAGGAACAAAGAATTCCCAGAGATGTCCTGAGCAGACAGTCTGGAGAAGAGTCAGGAATCTCCTGCATCCTGCTTCCCATCGAGGTGTTCCCTGTGTTGTGAAAAAAAAGAACTCAGGAACATGAGGAAGGGCTCTGGCACTTCAGTTTTAAGATATGTGGGAGAAAAGAATGGGAAACTCCAAAAAAACCCCAACACCTGAGATGTTTCTTTTATCTAAAGTCCAAGCCCTTAACCCCAGGGTGGGATTGTTGGGGTGTCTGTGCAGGGCCAGAATTTGGTCTGGAGGATTTTTGTGGGTCCCTTCCAGCTCAGGATATTCCATAATTCCTTCTCCACCAACACCTGATGTCCCTGCAGCTACTATCCTGGGAAAACCAGGATATTGCTGAGTCCCACAGTGGGAAATATCTCCTGTACGTGGCAGAAGGAATGAGATGCTCAAGTAAATGCATTTCTTAATTTCCCTCCCACAAACCCCATCTGCATTTACCCTCCAGACCTCTGGGAAATTCGTCTTCCTCTCACAGGTTCCTGCCAGTCCGTCACAGCCAGGAGAGGAGAATTAATGTGTCTCCCACACGAGTTAAGTACATAAACTGTCACAAAATATTAACACAGATATGAAGCTATTAGAACAAACCCCACTCCATAAACGGACTCCAGATAGGGGCAACCAAGATAAGAGCAGAATAAAAGGACGCATTAAAGTTATATCCCTTAAAAAAATTAAACAAATCACTTTGATAGCGATAGGCACTTCAGAAAGCTTCGCTGGGGAGTCTGAGGGCAGTCAATAAGGCAGAGCTAATTGGAGAACAAATTGACATTCATAAGCTGGCATTGAACAGGGCCACGGTAAACAAGGTAATAGAGAGTTAATGCAGGGAACAAGGGCGGGGAGCAGGAGCCACCCAGCCTCAATAATGGAAAGGGCCCAATTGAGCAAATTCGAAGTGCAAACACTCTGATCTCAGCCTGCTTAGCAGGGCTGGCCCAGCAGCTCCCAGCCCTAATAGACTCATTTGGGTTGTTGTCTTTAGAGAATGAGTGTGTCAACTGCCAGCAGCCAGCAACTCTCCATAATGGCAAAGGGATCCGGGAGAGCGAGGGCAGGCACTGATAAGGCTCAGGTGGGTAAATACTGAGGGCTGCTTGGCACTGAGGGGTGCCTGAAATGACAGCAAGCATCAGCCAGCCACTGCTGGAATAATGGGACATCAGCTTCATGGCAGAATTGTAAGGAGCCAAACCCAAAGGAGTCACTGCAGTTAAGCTCTTCCTTCCACAGCTCCCCAAAGGGAGCTGCTCTCTGCAGGGCAGAGCGAATCTGGGAGGGCTTGGGACCTCTTCCTCAGCCAGCCACAGATATGAGCACTGAAAGGTTTAGTAGAATTGTGTAATTTAATATTTCACCATGTCCTGAACTCTCCTGATGCTTCCTGCCCACATTGTTCCCTCTGGATTCATCAATGCCTGAATCGCAGCATCACAACCCAACTCCTGAAAAGTTGTTTTGTGGGCTAGGGGCTCACCTCAAGTTATTGTGACACTGCTGTTGCACAAAAATGGCACAATCTGACCCTTTAGAGCCTTTTCTTTAAAGTGCTGGGAGGATTTGAGAACACTGACTGAAACAAGCAGAGAATTTTCTCGCTTTTCACCTGTCTGATGATACAGACAGGTCTAGGATGGGACAGAAGACAGAGAAGAGGGAAAGCCAAGGCTGGAGTTCTAGAGATGAGTTTAATTCTCTGACTACAGGCCTTCAGATTTAGAGACTGTGTTCATTCTAATCAGTTATGAACACAAATAATTTGGCAATCAGAAAATTCTTGATGTCTCAGCAAGGATCATCTCTCCCACATCTTACCAGAAAGTCAAGGCCTGATCTGAGAAGTAGAAGTGAAATCTTTTCTGTTAAAGTTTCCATCAGGTTCCATGCTCAAGAAGACTCAACCAGCTTTTGGAGTGGCTCCAAAAGGGGCTCATTACCTGCTCGTGTACAGCCAATTTTGGGCACCTTCATGAATGACACATCAACCAAACATCTTCCTCCCAGCATTATTCAGGTAACAGCTGGGAATTCTTCTGTCCAGGGGTGCTGGGATGTGTCTGAAGTTTTCACTCAGCCTGCCTGGGGGGAGCAGACCCCCACCCAGGCAGGGTGTGCAGGGATTTACCACCCAGCAGCTGCTCCTCAGCCAGACCTCCTCATCCTCAGCCCTGACCTTCAGCCAGCCCTGCAACAACCAACAGTGACATTTCCATGGTGTCTGAGGCATTTGGGCTAAAATTAATGAAGTCCAGTCACCACCAGTTGTGCTTTTTACTCCTTTTCAATCCATCAGTGTTTAAAGTCTCCCCTGGCCCACGAGTGATTCCCTCTGCCATCCCAGTCTGGATCAGGACAGTTATCCTGGCTGTACAGCTTCCAGGGTTTTGTCTGGGTTTACTGGGGGCTTGCAGAGCAGAGACACTTTGCAGGGGTTGGTGATGATCAAGGCCATGATCTCCAATTCCCTTTGATCCCTCAGCTCCTCTCGAAACCAGGAGAGCCTTGGAGCCCTCAGGGAGTGATTTCTTTGGCTTCGTTTCATCCATTGATTAATCCAGAACTGCCAATATTGGGCTGCACAGGATTTTCTGCAGAGTTACCTCCTGTTACCTTCTCCCACAGAAACATCTTCGTGGAGCCTCTCTCGATTTCCTCTCAACTCCCAATTCTATACCCAGAATTCAAGGCAACTATGACACAAATTAGTGACTCTGCTGCTAAAAGTGACCCATTTTTAATATCTTCCTGTGCTTCAGATGTTAAACCTGTTTTTTATTCCCATTACTCTGATTTCAATTACCATCTCCAGTAGCATTTTCCTTGTTTGCACCCCAGGTTTTTTTGTTGTTTGATTTTTTGGGTTTTTTTTTCAAGCCTGACATATTTCCTCGTTGCCCTCTCTACCACACATTGTACAAGCTGTCTTCCCCAATGCCTTTGCTCTGCAGAGTCCTGGCTCCCATCCAATTCCAATTTAGCCCTTGAAGACTCTCAAATATACCAACAAGCCACTTTTTTGTCATCAACGAAATATTTATGCTCAGACAGCCCTCGAAATAGATCTGGGAAGATTTTTAGCTATGTCTATATTAGGGGGCACCAAACCAGAAGGGATATAATAAGCAGCAGCTTTTTACAAGTGAATAGGCAGCTTTTTTTTTTTTTTTTTTCTCCCTTCAAGCAATTCAGAGCTGGATTTGTGATATGGGATGAGCAGCCACATCCCTGATAAAAATAAAGATTTTCCAGTGCTGGAGATGCATTTCCTCAGTGTGAGGACAACCTCCAGCACAAAGAGTTTTCCAACAGACCTCACTGTATATCCATGATAACCTCATTTCTTTCTGCTGCCATCCAAGGTGCTTGCAAGGCTGATACTGATCATTGTCTGAGTCTCTTAAAGGCTGCAAATGAACTGACTGCACACTAAACCTCAGCAGCCCAGCTGGGAAGGATGCTTCCTCTGCAGCACTGACTCAGTAATTGATGGCAAGAGTTTCCCTTTTCTCCTGGTTGCTGCTCTGTGGGGTGGGAGCAGCAGGAATTGTGTCCTCCATCGCTAAGTGACAGCCAAGACTCAGCAGATGCTTGCTGGGGTTTGATCCCTTCTGCAAACAAAGGATCATTTCCTTTAGAAGCGACCTGACTCGGAAGGAATTGTGTGGCCCAGCCATTCTGAGTTTCTTTCCCCAGCAGACAGGACACCCAGAGCCCCCTGTGGGAGGCCAGGTGACACTCTGGGCTGTGTGGAGTAGGGGCACCCTTGAAATGAGAGGCAGCTCTGTTAAATCAGCTGCTACAACTGGGATACACCCTGTAGTAGAGCACCAGAGGAGGAGCAGTTTGGAATTGGAGCTCACAGAATCACCAAGGTTGGAAAAAAACCTCCCAGATCATCAGGTCTGAGTGTCAGCCCAGCCCCATCACCATGTTCTCCATTAAACAATGTCCCCAAGTGTCACATCCACAGGTTTTTTGGAAACTTAGAATCTCCTGAGCTGGGAGGGACCCACAAGGATCATCCTGATGCCTTAGGGTTTTAGATTTTCTATTTTTCATATATTTGTAATCCTGCAATTCTTTAGTGTAGAACTCTAAACCCCATGTACAGTGTGAGCTGCAGCTTTCCCATTTTGCTCAGACACAACAATTCTTCTCCAGGCTGGGAATCAAGGACACCTCACTGCCTCAGGCCCCCAGAGATGGAAACAAAAGTGAGTTTAGGGGGGGCAGGGCAAATTTGGGGTAAATGACTTCATTACCTGAAGCTGTAATTGGAAGATTAACCCCCAATATGCAAATGCATCAGACTTATAAAAGTGTGAAAATCTGTGGTTCATTTTGGGTGTAGCCCCTGGGGGGCTTCCTCTCCTTGAAATGCACCTGAAGGCCCTTCAATAAATACAACGATTTTTGATTCTCTTAATTTTTTCTAGCCTCTCTTTTTAGGTAGCCCCAAAAGGCATCAACCCAGCCCAGCTCCTGGCCCTGCATCCCAGCCTGAGCCTGGGAGCATTGTCCAGGCACAGAGACTCCCCCACTTCCCTGGCAAGCCTGTTCCAGTGCTTGACAAGACTTTCTGTGGGCACTTTTTTCCTAACATCTCATCAAAACCTCCCCATCACAACCTGAGGT
Source organism: Alethe castanea (assembly GCA_024734035.1). Classification (NCBI taxonomy): domain Eukaryota; kingdom Metazoa; phylum Chordata; class Aves; order Passeriformes; family Muscicapidae; genus Alethe; species Alethe castanea. The sequence goes on from JANRGV010000055.1 coordinate 4,518,723, forward strand.
GGCTGATCAGCCCCAGTTTGGTAAGAGGCTTCTCTCTCACCCAAAACCTGAGGAACAAAACCCTCCCAGTGGTCACCCTCAGCCCATTGCAACGATGGGACCAGCACAGCTCCTGCCATCTGCACCATTCCTTCCTCAGCACCTCAAAATGGGTAAAAAAATCCCAATATTGTCAATATGAGCAGGGAATCTCTTCCCTCAGAGCCTGGGCTGCCACAAAAGGCTTTTACCCCAAATAATTTTTAATTTAGCAGACTTCCAGATGGGTTTGTGCCTGGGCACAGACACCCTGCCCCAGCTCAAGGCATTAATGAGTTTCTGAAGACAGTTGCACACAACAGACCTGGCACTTAATGAGCCTGTCTGCTCTGGGGGGTGGGGGAACAGCAGAGAGGCAACTGTTGGGAAAGAAAGAAATGCACGAGGATATAAAAGATGTCGAGGTTTATTTTAGCCAGAGTTGGAGTCAGGGCTGCATAGGGGCAGCTCATTGTTCTGTTTTCATAAAGTCATTTAAGTAGCAAATGGCCCCTGAAACTGATACTCTGATTTGAGTCATGTTGGAAGACATATTGAATTAATGATGCAGGTGTGGGTTGTTGTTCCAAAAAACTTTTTTATAGCAACGGTGGGAGAGGAGAAGGTGGAGGAGGGGGGGGGAGAAGTTAAATGAAAAGATTTGGTCTATGTTATGTTTTTCTAATATTTGAATTTTAGCTAAGATTACTCTTTCTCCTCTCTTTAATATATTGTTTTAAATAAAAAATGCTAATAAATCTTGAGAGAAATATGTCATAGCAGAGTTTAAAAACTGTAGTGCAATATATAACAGTTCATAAAATATTCTATTCAAATAGCCAAAATTGTAGTGCATTTGGACCAGAAGTAGTTAACTGCAGGAACAGCATTTTATTAGCTACTAAAATTAAGAAAGAGTACTGCTGTTTCACAGCCAGATAATTAAGTACCGTTTTCTCTTTTTTAATACTATAAAATTAAACTTCCTGTTTAAATGGCCTGGTGGGGACTGTAGGCAAAGGGTCGTCTGATGAGCCCTCCGGGCAAATCCAGAAACACAACATAGCACTTATTCACACAGGACTTTAACAGGGTGGAAAACACTGATTGAGGGGGGGGAAAAAATGCTGCAGTAAGCAAAAAATTGCAGGTCATAAATCAGAGATCCATTTTTTCACATCATTTTGGCTAATCCATTAAATCTCAGTGCAAAGGAATCTATCAGAAACAGAAGCCACGGCCTTGGGTTGCCTGTCTCCAGATGTTATTAAAAGTGTATGAGCAGTGAAAGAGCTCAATTAGAGCCAGAGCATTGATGAGATGTGCCAGCCATGCCAGGCCCACCAACCTTTGCTGGCTCCTCTTTTGTCAGGGACAGTGGTGCTAAGCCCCCTTTCACAAAGGGATTTCACTCCCCACTTCATCAGGGGACAAGGTTTGCTGCCTGTTAATCTAAATTATGCTTTTTGTACTCAGACTCTGAAGTTCTACACCAAATTAATGTCAGTAGCAGAATAACACACAGGTCAACAACCTGGAGGAGCTGCACCTCAGACACCCAACAGTCGTGTCCTGCTGTGGATCTGTAATCTGCAGAATTATTCCTGTTCTGGCTGAGGAGCACAAATACGGCAGAGAATCATCCCAACTTTGCAAATATTAACCCAAATCCTGCCCATCTCTAATCCCACAGGGAATTTACAGTGTGTAAATGAAGGATTTCTGGACAAAGCA
>JANRGV010000055.1:4520574-4541599 GCA_024734035.1 Alethe castanea
TATTAACCCAAATCCTGCCCATCTCTAATCCCACAGGGAATTTACAGTGTGTAAATGAAGGATTTCTGGACAAAGCAGGTGAGACTTTGCCCATGAACCCTCCAGCCTCTCTTCCTGGAGGTTGTAGGGTGAGATTTATTGGTCAGATCTGATGTGAAACCTTTCATCCCTAGAGCCACTTTTCTGTCCTTCACACCAGGAATCTCCACACCCAGCATGTTCTGACACACAAAATCATCCAACACACTGTCACACACCTTGCTCCAGCTGCAGGTTACTTTTTATTTAAGGCTGGAGGTGAAATCACCTGTGAAGGCTTCTGAAATCAGAAAATCTTGTCTTTGGTTTCACCAACCCCAAGTGCAGCTGCTGCTGCTGCTCTGCTCAGTTCATTATTAATTACCATAAAACATTTCCAAACACCACCAAAATGAATAATACTGTTGTGGCTGAGGCACTTCATTAGGATTTGGGAGATTCAGGATCATTCCTTCCTTTGAAGGTGAGTCCTTTGTACCTGACAAAGAATACTTGGTGGGAATTCATCCCCACCCCAGGTGAGCAGGTACCTGTGTAAAATACTCACTGAACTATTTAAAGCCTTTTGCACCACCTCACAGGAAGGGAAAATCAGGTCTATGCAGAAAAGGAGGTTCAAAAAGAATTCTAGGATTTTTAAATTCCTGAGTTTCCAGGCAAGAGCAAAATTCCAAAATCAATTTGGTAATTTAAAAGCCAAATGGATGGAAATATTCTATTACATACAAACTTTACTCTAGTTTCAAATTTCTAAGGGTGTTATGTTCATTTTACAGAAAAAAAATTTAGAAGAAATCCCTGAAAATCCAGAGTGACACTTGATAACAGCATGACCAGGATTTACTTTATTCAGCTACAGCTTTTTTTTTTCCTTTCTGAAATGAAAATTCAGGAAAATCTGACTGAGCTCTGTGAAGCATTTGGATTCAGTGTGGTTTTGGCAACAACCAGAGCATCACATTTGGGTGGCAAAAAAAAATTCTGAGCACAATGTGGGATTTGTTTTGCTCAGATTCTCCCATGGGAATTTAGGATCCCTGGAATCCTGGAAGTGCAGAAACCTCCAGAGCCTGAAGGAATGGGTTCATTGGGGTTTTTTCCTCCCAAAGCAGAAGAGAACAGGACACAGTTTGTGTCAATATTGTTGTTTACCTGTAGATCCTTGAGATTCAGGTAGAACTCATCTGACCAAGCATCACTTAATTCCCTCAGTAGACCACTGAGAAAATTTTCATGGCATTTTTCTTCAGAGAGGGTGAAAATTAAGAAAGACACCCAGCATTCACCAGCTCTGCCACAAGCAGAACAACATTTAGATCCCAGGGAATGTGTCCCGTTGGCAAGCAGCAATTCCTGCTGGAAGGAACCAATTTTCAGTTTCCCAAACAGACAAAGCAGAGACAAAACAAAACCTCCTCCTTGCAGAGCCTCATCCCACACACTGAGCACACACTGCCGGCGATGCCCAGAGAGCTCAGCCAAGTGTCATTGCCAGGGAAGCTTTAGCACTACCCAAACATCTTTTCCTGCTTTTTAGGTGGGTGTTTTGGTCCCTTCTCAAGCACCCCCGTTCCCCAACAGGAGCTGTGGAACTTTATTGGGGGCTTTGCTTGCAAAATCCTTTCGGTGCGTTCCGGTAACACAACACCGCATCTTCATCGGGAAATCCATCTCAGCCCTTAAAGGGGAAAATCGAGTCTTTTATGTCGCTATTAAGCCTGAGCAAAGCCCAGTTCTCGGGTTTCACCCCTCGGTTCTGCTGGGGCCGTGCAGCAGATCGCTCTGGAGATAAGCCCCGAAATTCCGGGATCCCCCCGGAGCATCCCGAGCGCAGCTCCCGGGGAGAGACTAAACACTGCAAAGGCTCTCCAGCAAAGCAGTGCTTTGCATTAGGGCAATAATGAACCACTGGGAGAAGGGAAAATCACCCTCTGTAGTGTTTAGTCTCATTTAATCTAATATTGGTGGCTAATGGGCTCTGATCTCGTGTGTGTACGCAAGGAATTCCTTCCAACCGGGCCGGCGCTGAGCTCAGCTTTTGCATTTCATTTGGAGCACTCAGCACTTGATACCCGAGGAGGTCACTGAGAACTGCTTTTAAATCAAATATCCAGAGCTGGAAATACACAGGTTATAAAGCAACAGTCTGAGATTTTATTTATTTCCTATTGACCTTAGAAATTATAGGGAGCATAAATAGATGGGCACACCATAGAAGGGGTAAATTTTTAGGAAAAGCATCTTTAAGTTCTCCTGGACTTTCTATTTATTTATTTTTAGAAAGTCTCAGAACACAACATAAATATAAACCCTGTGTTAAGGTCTGTGAGAATTAGTAAGTAGCAGAACACCATCTAGATTTTTTTTTTTTTTGGCTGAATTTCAGGAGTTTTAGACAACACTAAAAAACACTGACTTAAGGAAAAATAAATTATTTAGGCTCCATACTAAGGGCCACAATTGCTTTTGTCCATAGGAGCATCCTCTCATCACAAGTTCAAATGAGACCAATGAATGAGTCTGTCTCAGATTTTCATCTCCCACAATTTCACACAAGTATTTCACTCTTCCTTCACTCAGATAATTCCCCTCCCAGATTAATTCCCATAGTTCTCAGCTGTATTTAACTTTTTCAAATTGCAGTTGCAATACTGCACAGAGTGATGAAAATCTAAGTTGGTGATATTCATCATGTTTATAATACTTAGAGCAGCTTTTTGGGTGTAACAGGTCACGTGGAACACTGGAAATACAGTATTGGGAAATTATTGCTGAAACCAAAAGATCATAGACCAAAAATGTAATAGAATAAAGGGATTCAAGGAATCAGGTTTTATATCACCCTAATTTTGAATGAGATTATCTAGATTTGTGACCAATTTGATTTAAACAATGGATTAACAGCAGGAAGAAATATCTAACCTGAGGAGGAAATATCTAACCTGAGGCTGGCTGTTCTTTACAAGACTGGAAATGTTTGTATCTCTTCCTCTCCCCTCTCCACAGTTGTAAGTGGTGCTGTTTTCAGCCAAGAATTCCCTGAAAATCATTTTGTCTACCATTCCCCAAATGGTTTCAGAAACCAAACCCCCCCAGGCAGAGGGGCTGAGCTGAGGTTTGGGAGCTGCTGAAAACTCAAAGTTTCTTTCTAATACAGGAAAGTTCTCACAGACTTCCAGTGAACCCCAGACTAATTTCAAGCCCCCAAACCACACAGGCTGGGTGAGTTTCAGTGTGGAATTTTAGGGTTCATTAGCAAAAGACCCAAGAAAGGAGCTGAAATCCCTAAAATCTGGCCCAAACTCCTCCCACACTGCTGCAGCCCCTACCTGCCCAGGTGAAATGCATTTCCCATCTTTTTAAACTCCATTTTTATAGTGTGGCCCCACTCCCCTCATCCTTGCTCTCCTCAGTGCCAGGCGAGCAGAGCAGGAATCTCTGCATGAGACACCCTAATTGGCAGCAGAGGCCTGGCCCGGCCAACATCTGCAGCTGGTTTTGGTGATAATAAATCAGGGCTGGGGGGTTTCGGTGTGGCAAGCTGCCAGGGAGCTTTCCTTCCCCCAGTTAGCCAAGAAATGGGAAGACAGCAGCGAGGACTGGGGCAGCTCTGGGTGGTTAGAGAGGGGGGGAAAAAACCAATTTCATTTTATCCATAACCAGCCGTGAGCTCCACTGTGAGCTTTCCAAGAAACAAGCTGGACAAGACAACGGATGCCTTTCTTCATCTTGAGCAGCAGCTTGTCCAGGAAACCTCAAAAATATTATTAAAACAAGGGCACAAACGCTGCAGCAATTGCTTGCCAGGAGTGAAGGCTCCTGCCCCAGCCCTGGGAGGATTTGGGAGCTGCCTGGGCTCTGTGGTGCTGTGATCACCCAACACTCACTGCAAACACCTCCACAGGTACGTTTGCAATCAGCAGGTTGGATGCTCGAGCGCTGGGTCCCTCCAGATGCCTGCAGCACTGACAGCTCAGCCCCTGACTCCAAATCCAGGTCAGACAGAAACCCTGGATGTGAGGTAATCCCCACTCTGAACGGGGAAATTCAGACTGGGGAAAGAAATCATAATCAAAGGCTGGAAGAGTTGAGTGAAACCACTAAGAGAGCAAAATTTGTAGCTGACAGAACTGTTAATTTAAATGTTGCTGAGTCTTTCCTGCTGAGCCTGGCAGCAGAGTTTGGTGCAAAGTTTTGGGGGAGCTTTTTTAAAATCAGATTGCTGTGGCATTGAGGATGGAGCAGAGGCCGAGGCACTGAGCTCTGCTTGTGGCACATCCATGCCAACCAAGGGGCAGAAATTGCAGGCTCTGCCCTCCGGGGTGGCTGGTGCAGTATCAATTCAGTTTGGCTGATGATTTCCAATATTTCCACCCCAGAGTGAGCCAAAGCCCTGCCTCTCCAGGCTGCCTTCACTCCAAGCCTCTCTTTGCACTGGAACATCTCTGCACCCTCAGATATTTAAGTCATTTTTGGATCTCCATTCGCCCATCACATCCAGGTCCCTCCCAGTCCTTCCTTCAGCCTTCCCCACTTCACACTGCTGTCTCCTGTTGGTAAAAATTCCCTTTCCAACTACAGCTCCCTCCCACAGCCTCCACTGCTCCAAGAGTTGTCTTCCCTAGGAAACATCCACCTCATTTACAAGGTCACAGTTATTTTAGCCTGAATCCAGTTATGCAAGGAAACATCCCCTCTCCAGTGCCAAATCCCCAAAGAACACTGACAAATGATTATCTTGTGTGAGGCTTCAGTTCTTTAAAGACAACAATAATAATTAACACAATTAAGAATGTCTCTAATGCCCCTTTCAACAAACACAGGCAGGTATTTCACTGCTAGCAAGTAGAGATCCACATTTGCCAACAGAATATCTGGCAGCAAGGATTTCTGGAGCTTATTTAAGCTTAAAAGCCTATGGAAGGAGCTGTGCACAATATCCTGTTTGAAGGCATTCCTAATTTAAATTAATGACCTGAAGGCTATCTCGAGGCAATAATGATCTTATTGTATCCAACCCTGCCATAGCTGAGGTGAATTATAAATTCCTCAGGCCGATTCCGTGGTTAACATTCCAAATCCCAGCTATCCAACGTGGTGGTGGCAGTTCCAGGAGCAGATTAGATGAAACCCCACAGGCTGTCTTCAGCTTCCCTGCCTGGCTTGGAACAGGCAGGGAAAAAAAAGTTCTCTCAGGCAGTGGGAAGCAGAGAAGCCCTGGGGCTGCTGAGTTTGGAGTTCTCATTTTTTCCAGGTATTTTATTCCCAAAATTTTGCTTGGAAGAGATGCCAGAATATCCAGGTACCAGGTAGGGAGGACTCAGCAGCAAGGTGAGAGCTGCTTCCCCCAAGGACACTTGGGGGGTTGGTACTGACTTTAAAAAAGCACAATAGGGTTAAATGAGAAAAATGCACATTTTTTCCCCTGAAACTCCCCAAAAATGCCCATTTTTTCCCTGAAACTTCCCAAAAATGTCCCCTTTTCTCCTGAAATTCACAGCAACACCCAATTTTCTCCTGCAACACCCAAAAAAATGCCCATTTTTCCTCAAAAACATCCCCAAAAGGTCCATTTTTCTCCTGAAATTCCCAAAAATGCCCATTTTTTTTCCTGAAATGCCCCCCAGAATGCCCATATTTCTCCTGAAAATCCTGAAAATCCCCATTTTTCTCCTGAAACTCCCCAAAACACACCTTGCACACAGCAGTGCTGATGGGCAGGGTCACTCTGGCCCTGGTGACGAGTTGCACATTTGTAAGTCCATCTGTCACCTGTAAAAAGACCCCAGGAAAAATCAGGTGGATGAAATTCCCCTTTGAAAAGGCAAGGAACCAAATTGCCCCTAAAAAGGGGCTTTCAGCAGCTGAAAAAAAGCAAGCTGTTATTTCACTTACAGGCCCAAGTGCAGGGTTTGCATTTTACACTCAGATCTTCTCCACTGAGCAATCCAAGGGATTTCTGCACAGAGATTTTATCCATCATCTGCATTTTCTCAGATTTTTTAAGTTCTTCCAGGATGCCATAAACAAAGCATTGAGTCCAAACACAGCTCAGTTTTAAGCTCTAAATATATTATTAGCATTAGCATTATATTATATTATATTAGCATTATATTATTAGCATTAGGTTTTTGTGCTCTGCTGTGCTGTTAAATGACATGGCAAGCTGTAAAATGGGACCCAGTTAAAGTATTAGCAAATCCACAATCCAAGTGAAATCTCCTCAGGTTTATTCTTGGGATACCTGAGTGGGAGGAAGTCACTGTTTCCTTTTGATTTGTTTGAACCCCTAATTCAAACCAAAGCTTGAACTTTCTCAGTCTGTGTGGCAAAAAAAATCCAAAAAGCAAGCAAAACAAAAGAAAACCAAACCAAAACATAAACAAAAAACAAACAAACAAAAAAGCCACAAAGAAACAAACAAAAACCCCAACAAAACAAGACAAAAAACTAAAGAAAGAAATAAAACACGGAAAAAAATATACAAGGCCAAAAAAATCCCTAAACCTCAAACACACCAAAAAACCCAACCCCACTGGTGCAAGTGTAAGTAAATCACCAGATCTTGATTATTGATTATTAATTATTAAGAAGGACCTTAAAGAAGAAGAATGACTGATTCTGGGTATCATCATCCTACAGGACATTCCAAAATTAAGTAGAAACCTCATGCCCAACATGTTCTAGCATGGAATAAATTCAATGTTTGGGGACACTGGTCCATACTGGTATTGTCCTGCTGCTAATGGGCAATTTATTCCCCTCAGCCCTCTCCTTCCCAGGGCACACTTCATTATTTTAAGTCCCTTTTCTCAAGGACAGCCTTTGCCTCCCATTATTTCTAACTCATACACAGTGTTGAAAGCCCGAAAAAAAAAATGATAAATTAAATGAGAAGGAAATGTTTAAGGGTTCCTATTCATAACAAAAATACTTAAAGGCAGTTTGGGCCATGAATCTTGCCCCAGCAAGCTGAGATGTACATAAAGGCCCTGATTCAGAGGAGAAGCTGGTGGATGTCTGCTGCTCGGGGGATTTATGGGGTAGAAGCTGGGATGGGGGAGAGCCCAGGTGAGTTATGAGTTCCTTGCAGGGCTCAGGGTGGAGCTGGCTTTTCCCACTTGTTCAAAGGCTTTTCCCCCCAAGCCATGGGGCAGCTCCACGTGGGCTGGGGGCTGCTCTCCACCCGTTGCCTCTGGTGTGGGAAGATTAATGAGAGCCCAAGCCCCCTTTTCTGTCAGCACAGACACGTGCATCCAATTAAAGCATCCAGAAACCTGGCACAGGAGTCCCAAGGTGTTTTCCAAAGCCACCCAAAGTTTTTTTGCTGGGTTTAATTTCCCAGTTCTGCCCAGTTAATAGGGATTACCGTGCAAAACTCATTTGCCTTTTTCTGTGTGTGTCAGCTCTGGGGTGAAGGTGGTGGGGAAAGTGCTAGGTTCATAAATCCTGAGGATTTGAATCCTGTGTTTACCCAGGGAACAGGAATGGGCCTGGGCTGTGGCAGAGAGGTGCCCCTGTCATCGTGTCTCAGTGACACACAGGACCACCTTTTGGGCTAAATCCAATCCCCTGCCCTTCCAGCTCTGGGAATTTTCAATAAATATCAATTCCTGCCCACAAACTGAGGTTCTGGAGATTTTTTAGCCACAAACTGAACCGGGATCACCCATTTTTTTGCAATAATAAGCAAAACCAAACAGAAATTCCTCCAGAGCTGGTGGGATGTGAGCAGAAATGTCTAAATTTAATTTTACAGGCTGGTGAGGATCCAGCAGCTTCTTTCCACAGGTGCATCTCCATAGATCTGAAAAGTTCTGCTCCCGGCCCTTCCCACAAGAGGGAAGCTCCATTCCCTTGGCACACTTCCTTCCACGACAATGGAATAACATTTTCATGGATTGTTTACCCTGAACTGCAGCAAAATTAAGCCCTGAGAAGCCAAACTGCAGCTCAGGAGAGCAGAGCTGTGGGTGACAGCCTGGGAGTGCTGGAGAAGCAGAACTGGAAATGAATTAAGCACAAGTTAATCAGGCACGTCTGGGGAATAAAACAAATCTTCAAGGCTTGCATTAAATGCTGAAACACATTCATATATTCATCCTTAATTTGAGCCACCTCAACACTTGTGAGCTCCAAGACCTTCTTGTGCAGTGTCTCCCAGCATCCAAATTTGCCTGGACTTTCAATTATCCAGACAATAATGAAAACATGTTGGCCAGGCGAGCGCTCGGGTTACAATCACAAATTCTTACTTCAATAACAGCCATAAAACAGAGACCTAAAGCATGTTTTTTGCTTTTTTTCCAAACATTAGCAACTCATCTGATACTTAGGCCAAGGATCCAGTTTCCTGCAAGCTGATGACATGTGAGACCACAACCCTGAGGCTGATATTAAATTATACATATATACATATATAAATATACAGAGAGAAAACCTGTGAAATTACAGACACAGATGTGTTATTGGTGTCATAATTTTTTTCCATTAAACACCGTATTAGGTTTATCCCCTCTCTATACTTGAAAATCTTCACATATAAAAGATGAATGGCAACTTCTCCAGGGGATCCCTGTGGTTTAACCTTTTTACAGGAGGTCAGGCATGACACACAAACTCTGCTGGTACGAAGATGGCTGGAAAATGGGATTATTCCTTGGCTCTCCCTTCCAATGGAGAGCAAAGGAGCTCTGCCAGCCTGAACCACCCCTGCTCCAGCACCCCAAAAAGGACTTGTGGAACTCAGAGAAGCTTGAGGAGCACATTTGGTCGAGGAAGAACCAACCAGACCCTGCCTGGCAGCACAGAAACTGCTGAAATTATTACTTGGGGGTGAATTAGCCCAGATTCTCACCTGTTTTCACTGCTGACCCCCAGTTTAAATCCTTCCCTGCTCCTCTCACACAGCCAGGCTGAGCTGTTTGACTGCTGGGGGTGCCAGCCCTGCTGACAGCTCTCTGCTCTTCTGGGGGGAAAAAGATAAATCCTTTAAATCTGAAAATCAATCAATCACCATAGTAAGCAGAGGTGGTCAGAAAGGGTGTTAGAAAAATAACTCAACTCTCTGCCCTTCTTGGCCACTCTGCCAGCCCTATTTTCTCCCCAAACACAGCCCAGGATGGAGAATCTCTCTTTTCACCCACCCTATTTTCTAAAACTCCTGCTCTGACCCCATCTTCCAGCTCTTACATCTCTACCATGACCCCATGAATTCATAAAAAGGCACTTGATGAACACAACAAAATAATCCCTTCAGCATCTGGGGTGGTTTTTTGGACCCAACCCCTTGTGGGAATACACATCTCTTTGCCAGGAGGGTTTAGCTGCTGCCTGCTCCTGGAGAGGAACCCCAGAAGTGCCCAATTTCCAGTAGAATTCTTTCATTTTCAGATTTTCTTCCTGCAGGAGCTGGGTCAGAGGCTTGAGATGAACACCTGCAATGTTCCCTCTCATTTTCCCACCTTCCCAAATCTCCATGTGCACAGGGCTCAGGCAGAAAAAACTACAATTCCCAGCCCAGGCAGCTCCAGAGAAGGAAAATTCCTCTCCACAGGAACAACAGGACACAGAGCAAAACCCCCAAAACATCTCTCCTTAGAAGGGCAGCAGTGAAGGGAGCCAAAAGAACTCTTCAAATCCCAGAGGAAAAAGCCTGGATGCACCACGGAGAGAGAAACAGCAAGATCCCAGCAGTGAGGAGCAATTTGGCACATGCTGAATTTACAGATTTATTTCTCAGCTCTGTTAAAACAACACTGATAATTCTCTGTTGTGATGAGTGGGAATTATTTTATGTAAGTAGAAGGAAGCACTGCTATGTAATTTGGGATATTATTGATGCTCTGAAACGTCTTATCCCAGCGGTTCAGTGTGAACCTGAGCTCCAGGTTTTGAGCAGGTTTTCCCAGGAGTTTTTGTGGCTGCTGGGAGATTTTGCAAACCAGGATGAAATCCTTGAGCAAGGAGGTCTCACCAGCAGCCAGGCACAGGAGGCAAATCCCACCACTGGGATCAACACCCCCAGACATTAGAGATAAAGAGAAATATCAAATCCTTGTTTTCTCACAGTGCCCTCAGTGCTGGATCCACTGGGACCCCACAAGGAAAAGCCTCCTTGTCCCCCAGCTGCTCAGCAGGCAGGAGACACACAAAGCATCCCAACTTCCAAAGGAAGACACCACCACCAGCAGCAGCACAATAAAGATCTTCATTATTTCTCCCTGACGTTTTCATGACAGAATTCATGTAGAACATAAAGAAAGCACAAGGCATGTTTACTGGAGGTTTTATAGTTCCATAAAACATAAATAAACAGCTTTTTAGATCAAAGCTGCAGGAATAAGGAAGCACTGTGGCTTCTGAGGCCTGACCAATTTATCACATCATCTGAAGTTGAAAGGAGCACTCCTGGCACTCCTGGTTTCCTCTGGAGCAATCCCACCTTAAAGGCACAGTGCCCAACACACAAGGCCAGCTGAGGTGCCTCGGCTTCCAGAGCACCCATCTGTCTGGTGGAGCCTTTTGGGATGAGATTTTTGAGGTTCTATAAATAAACTGATGAAAAAGGAGCAAACAGGAGCACTGCCAGGCAGGCTCAGGGTTGATTTTCCAGGTGTACGGCTCTGCAGCTCATCCCACACCATCAGGATCAATGAAAAAATCCAGCTTTTCTTGAAGGTGCTGGAAATTGTTGGTATCCATCAGCTCAGGATCCAGTCCTGGCATTCCTGGGCAGTGTGAGTCCCTCTAAATCCCACATGAAATGAAAAGAAATGAGAATTCTCCCTAAACTTTCACCCTCCTCATGGATCCACACCTTCCTTCCCAGACTTTTCTCCCTGCTAGGTGCAAACCTGAACCTGCAGCAGGGAAATGCCTGAATTCCCAAGGGGATCTCCCTGGTTTTACTCGCTCTGCTCATCACACACCAGGGAGGACTTGTCTGATTGTGATTTCATGTAGTGCCATCAACCCTTGAAAATATTTAGGGACCAAAATCCAGCTCAATCATCTTCAAACCCAAAGCCTGAGGTTATTTGGTCACCATCCTAAAAATCCTTTCCCATGCCAGTTCAAGCAAACAGCTCATGATTCCAGACACATGGAATTCTGCAAACTCAGTGTTTACCTGCACATATTCCAGGACCTTCCATGGTTTGCTTTTCCATTCCTGCCAGAAAATGTATGGAATATGACTTTTGAGCATTCTGGATTCTTCTGCCTGGTCTGCTTCCTGCTCTGCAGTTTCCAGTGGGTTATTTGCAGGGCTATGGGCACTTGCAGTTATTTTGGAACTGCATCTCCTAATATGGGGTGGTGGGAACAGAAAATCCCACACAAAGCAGTCCAGCTCGAGATGTATTTATTAATCTGATGCCACGCCACTCCTAAAAATACTCATGTGCCCATCAAGGCACCCCTTAAAGAGAAGAAAACCAAAGCAAAATCCCCACACAGGGACCTTCACCCTGCTGAGCCCAGGACCTGCTCCAGCCTCAAGGATTCCCAGGTCACACTGGGTACAGGGACCAATGGCAAAAGCATTTCCCTGCCCCTGTGGTGACTGTGCCCAGCACCTGAAGGCCAGGCTGGGCTTTTTCTGCCTCACACATCATCACCCTGGGCCTGAATGAACTGGCAAGGCTGGTGATGATGCGTGAGGCCAAACAGAATCCAGCCCGAGCTGCCAGGGATGCTTTGGCTGGGGGTGCTGACAGGGCTGGAAAAAAACTGCAGGCCAGGCTGGGAGAGCTGGATCCTGAGTCGCTGCAGCCAGCATGAGCTGCAGGAGCAGATCCAGGGCTGGACCAGAGATGGGGCAGGATCAGAGATGGGCCAGGATCAGAGATGGGGCAGGATCAGAGATGGGGCAGGACCAGAAATGGAGCAGGACCAGAGATGGGGTAGGATCAGGCCCAGGACAGGACCAGGCCCAGGGCAGGACCAGACCCAGGACAGGACCAGACCCAGGACAGGCCCAGGCTCAGGCAAGGCCCAGGATAGGACCAGGCCCAGGATAGGACCAGGCTCAGGTCAGGTCCAGGACAGAACCAAACCTAGGACAGAACCAAACTCAGGGCAGAACCAGGCCCAGGGCTGGACCAGGTCCAGGACAGAACCAGACCTAGGACAGAACCACCCTCAGGGCAGAACCAGGCTCAGGGCAGGACCAGGCTCAGGGCAGAACCAGGCTCAGGGCAGAACCAGGCCCAGGGCTGGACCAGGCCCAGGGCAGGACCAGGCCCAGGGCTGGACCAGAGTCCTTCACCTGCCTGGACATGCCTTTCTCAGCCCTTTCCCTGCCGTGCTTATGTCAGGGTGTGTTTGTGCTCAGTCCTGCCAGGGCAAACCTGGGCTGAGCAGAGGCTCTCCCCTGAGCCTGGGTGTGGGAATGCACATGGACACAGAGGAGACAGTCCCTGACATGAAGCAGGAGGAGGAGCAGGCTTCACCCTCTGCTCAGAGCTCCTGAGCCAGCCCTGGGTGCTGGAGCAGCATCCATGCAAGGAGGGACATTCCCCTGCCACCCCCAGTGCCACAGACACACCAGGTTGTCCCTGAGCACTCCACAGTGGGTAATTTTATCCCAAATGTGCCTGTCTAAAAATATCTCACTTCTGTGTTTTTTGACCATATGCCCAGGACCATGAAAATTTTTCCGTAGGAAAAAAAGTTGAAAAAAACCCTTAAACCCGTAACATCTTGGAATGATTTGACCACTTTCTTCTCAGGACATTCTCTCCTTTTTTATGCCATGATGGGGTTTCTCCTGAATTTAAAACATCAATTTGGCCTAACATGAGGAAAGTGTTCATTCTTCCAAACCATAAAGATCAGAGACTATAAACTGTTGTTCCTTAAATGTTTCATGGCAAAAGGCATTCAAAGCGTAACATTAACACAAAGTTTTCCTGTAAAACAATCTGGGAAGTGTAATCTCTGTAAGAGGTTTTTTATGCACCATGGCTAATTGTTCCTGACAGTATGATTTTACATCAGGCATTTTTTGTAAATTCAACACCATTCGAACTTTATGGCAGGTAATATTCCTTACAACTCTTCAAATCCTGCCCATGTCTAAATTATTGTTGCAGAGTGATGTTTGGGGGCTTTTTTATTTTTTTTTTTTTTTTAGCTGCCAAATATTGGTAGCAAATTCTCTCTTGTCTCACAGTTGTGGCACTGGGAACAACTTTATGGAATTCTTCCACTCCTCTCTGTGGAGTCAGAGGGGGTTTTCACACCTTTAGCACACATCAAAGTGCACCATGGTGGGCCAAGGGTTTGTGCCTGGGGGCTCAGCAGGCTTGTGGTCACCTCTGGATGGAAGAGGATGGAGATGTTCCCAGCCTGGGAGGCTGTGACTCCTTAAAATTCAGATTCTAAACCTGTTTGAAATGGCCATGTCTGAAGTGTCAGGGTTTTACAGACCCCAGAAACCTCACCTGTGTTCACATGAGGGTGTCAGCAGGAGCCAGGTGCTGGCATTCCACAGAACCATGGAAGTTTGGGGTCACAAAGAACCTTAGAGACCAACTCAATCCAGCCCCTACCGTGGGCAGGGACCCATTTCACTAGCCCAGGTTGCTCCAACCCCTATCCAGTGTGGTTTTGGACACTCCTGATCCTCTCTAAGCAATGCTGTGCCATTCCCAAGAGTTTTTCCTCTCGTCCACACCTTTGGATGAGATTTCCACATCCACTGGGCCTGTGGTCCAGCCTGCTTTGCCAGGCTGACTGACCTGTGCATGAGTCTGATTCGTGTGCACACACACACATGAAAAAACTCCTTTTGACCAACTCATTCTACCTTATAAAATATGGGTTATAAAAAGTTTATGGAGCCTGTTCCTCCGAGGGGCTCATTCCAAAGCGCACTACGCAAAACCCAGTTCTTTTATGACATGGCAGAAAAGGGGCTCAGTCTGTGCCCTCACAGCATTCAGAGATGGGATTGGCCTTCCACATGGACCACACAGCCTTGCCCAGGTTGCTCTGAGGGCAGCAAATGAATGTGTGCCTGGGGTTACTTGACAAGTGAGGAAACACTGGTTCTTTCTGCTGGAAATTCCCCCTCGCCTCACCCATGAGGAGCTCCACAAGAAAAGTCAAAAAGGACGTGATGGAATCGAGTGTGAGCCTTCAGCAGGCACCACAGAGGCACAGAAATCCCAACAAAACCAACCTGGAGCTGCTTTTGCCAGGGACAAAAGTCCTCCCTGAGGTGGCTTCACCCAGCTTGGGTCACTCAGAGGAGGGAAGGAAACTCCAGCGGATTGTTAGGGGCACATGGACTGATCTCCTAAAAATGGGAATTTGACTCCTGGCAGTTCCTGTACCCGAGCACAGTGAGAGCAATAATAAATGCCCAAAGTGTAACATTTATAAAAATCAGAGAGTAAACCAGCGTCAATACTATGAACATATAAAACATGTGGAGGCTCAGACCAAATCAAAATAGTTTTCAGTCCGCCCATCCCCTAAACACTTTAGCTGGGGTTCCATCTCCTGCCCTGCTCTTTGTTCTCCCTGAAACTCCCCCACCTCCTGCCCTTTGATCCTGTCCAAGGATGACCTTGACCTGCTGCAGAGACCCTTCTGCCCTCCCTGCTTTCAAGTTTTGCCCTCAGCCATTGAACTCCACTCCTGGTTTGAAGATCTAACAAGGAGCTGTTTCTGCAGGTGCAGCTGCTTCCAAAATGCCACTGCTTGATTCTGAAATAATTTATTTAATAAAATTTGATTTCATTCACAGTATTATCTGCACAGTGTAGTAGAGACTCACAACTGGCTTATGTCTTGGGGTTATTCTGGGATAGCTGAGGCATTTCTTTCTGAAAAAAATTTGGGTCCTGTCCTACAGTAAAGCAGCAGCAAAGCTCTCCTGGCAGGGGATTTAATCTCTCCACTTTTCTTGGGGCTGCAGCTCACACCTGGCTTTGCTGAGGAAGGCTGCAGCAGGCACTGGGGGAAGAATTTCTGACTCTGAACTGTGACAGAAATAAAAGAACACCAGCATCTTCTCCAGGGTCACCTGACCATGCTCTCTACAAAGATAAAATAATCTGGAAAATTCTTTAGACTAACAGGGACATAGAATCCCAAAAGCTGCCTAATTCTGGTAATTTTCACTCAGTGTTTATTTTTTTAACTGAAAGTTGATATGAACCTGCTTTAGGACTCTCTCCCTGTCTGACCATGTCCCATCACCTCAGAGCTGCCAGCCCATGGGTGATGCTCCCTCCTGCCCCATCTCCTGAGTAACCAGGCTGGAAATATTAAAAACTTTCCTCTGGTGGGTTCCCAAAGGACTCTCAATTAGCAGCATCCTCAGGATCCTGTGGCACTGTGATCCTAAATAACATTAGTGATAACAAAGAACACCACTCACAACAATCCTCATGCTTTACTCTCATCATTCCTGCTCCAAACTCTTAATTCAGGTGATCTGGACCAGCTCACCCCCAGATTTATTCCACGTGTTCAGCAAATCAGTTTCCTCAGTGCAGGGCTGAATTATTCATTATACTTTTTCTTCCTAGGATGCAGAAGTTACTAAAAGGTTCCTTTCTTGTATAAAGCATTTTCGTGTTTGAGTATTAATTTTTAAAATCTCCTGCAAACCCACAGTACTTTGCAGTTGTTTGCTTTAGCCCTTTCCAAATTTGTCATTAAGGCTTTCGAGTGTGCATGCACAGGCACACACAGATAAACTTATACAAGCTGATGGTCACAAATTTAATGCTGTTTTTTCCACTCTGGCTCCCTTGCAACCTGGGTTTGGGTCTGTCCTTGTTGAGAAACCCAAAGTCTGCTGAGCTGAAGGTGGACAAGAACTCTGTAATTTAAGTGCTGGACAAATGTTCAATGGAGAAAAAAGTCCTTTACAAGCCCCAAGGTCCATATCTCACCTGGGCAGCATCCCTGGCACCTCATTTCTGAAGGAGATAACCCAAATTTCAGTGGTGCAATAACAAAACCCATCAAATACAACACTGTGTGCAGCTTGAAGCCCATCCTGATTTTGTGGTCAAACCTCCTGCTTCTATCTTCTCCTTCTGCTTTGTGTGCCCACTTCTGCTGGGAAATGGAGTATTTTAAAAGCTTCAGCAACTCCATGAGGTCACTGCAGCTACAGAAAGCTGTAAAAACTGCCTGGGTTGATGGCTCAAGCAGCCACAGGTCTTTTTCATTACAGAACAGATATAACTCTATGAAATTATTATAATAATAACATCATTTATTTCAACAGGACTGAAGCAAAAAAGCTTTATGATAGTGTTTTATATGCAACATGTGCACCATAAATATTTCCATAAAAACATGCATTAAAATATAAAGTTGGCAGAAAGAAATCAAAAGTCAGGAGGAAAAAAAAAATCCAGTTAAAGAAGCATTAAACCATAAGCCTAGGAGCAGGGAGCCCCTGCCAGTCAGGGCAACAGGCTGCTCCTTCTCTGGTTTCAGCTACTTCCCAGCACAAAGGAAAGAGCCAAGTGGCCCTGGAGAAAGCCCCTGATAAACTCACACTCACTTCCCAGCCTGTCACTGCTCCCTCCTGGGAAGTCAGCACAGACATCCCAGAATGGTTTGGGTTGGAAGGGGCTTTAATGATCATCCAAAGTCCCTGCTGTGGCAGAGACACCTTCCACTGTCCCAGGGAGCTCCAGCCTGGCCTTGGACACTTGCAGGGATGCAGGGAGTCTGGGCCAGGGGAGGGGGCTGAGGCTGAAGTTGTACCCAGAGCTCCAGGGGTGCCCTGTGCACTCCCCTGACTCAGAACCCAAGGTGGGGCCAGGTCTCTGCTCCTCCCACAGCACCTGTGGCGATCCCTGGTATCCCTGAGGGAGTAATTTTCTGATTTTATGGCCCTGAGCCTGGCACTGCACCAGGGCTCTCTCCAGCTCCCCCAGCCTCTCTTCAGACACCAATTTAAGGGGTCGCAGTCACTGGCTTCAAATTCAGAATCACAGAATGTCCTGAGCTGGAAGGGACCCTCAGCATCATTGATCCAGCCCCTGGTCCTGCACAGACACCCCAAAATCTCACCCTGTGCACCCCTGGCAGCTCCTGGAGCTCTTGGGGCTGTTCCCATTCCCTGGGGAGCCTGGGCAGTGCCCAGCACCCTCTGAGGGAAGAACCTTTCCCAAAATCCAACCTAAACCTGCCTGGCACAGCTCCAGCTGTCACCTGGGTCCTGTCCCTGTCCCAGAGCAGAGATCAGAGATCAGAGATGATCAGAAATCAGAGATCAGAGCTGTCCCTCAGGAGGAGCTGCATTCCCTGAGCTCCCCTCAGTCTCCTCCTGGATCACCAACCTCCAGAACACGAATAGCACAAATAAATCCAACAAAGGGGCAAAAAGCAGCCACGGACCCTGTGAACAAACCCAGGAGCTCTCAGGTACCCCCCCAGCCCCAGCTCCCAGCCCTGCTGCCAACCCCAGGCACTGTTTACACCACGAGCACCCACACGACAAAATTCTGCTTCCCAGGCCAATTCTGCTGTAATCCATCATCCCCCAGCAGACTTGTCAGATTGGTTTGTCTACAAATATGTTCACACTTGGAAATATCTCCCTTCTGTGAGCAGCAAGCCATTAAACATGCATTTCTCTGGTTTTCCCATCTTGCTCTCTGTACATAAAATCAGTTCTCTGCTTTTGTCCCCAGTAAATGCCTATTCCACATTTTTGCATGTTTTAAATATTCACGCATACGAAAGAAGCTGTAAAAACATTGCATGGCTTATTTATTATTTAGTGCACACACTTTTTGCTGCAGAATACCAAAATAAAAAGACATTTTACTCCATTTTTTTTTCTCATTCCCTTTGTATTTCATTTCCATTACTCTGCTCGTTAAAGTTTAAAAACTACTTTGTTTCCTGACAGTGGGGATTTACTGAGTCGGGGAATACATTTGTACCTGCTGGCAGGGATGGGGGGAGATGCTCAAGGAGCTTTTGGTTCATCATCTCAGAGTGCAGAAGGCATCAGGGAAGCTCAAATCACAGCTGCTGGAAGTGGACAATTCACCCCATCCCTCAGGACAGTTTTAAACTATCTCCATCCTTAGGCACCTGCACTCCAAGTTCTTTTATTTTTGCAACAGCTCCAACCTCCACAGATCCCTCATTCACTGCAGGAATCACTTGTACAGAAAATCCCTGTGTGGCTGGGCCTGACCCTGGCATCAGGGAGTGGATGGAGCTTTTCCAAGTGCCTCAAACTTCTCTTTCTCTGGAAGGGGCTGGATCTTGTCGCTGGTGCTGTAAAAATTGACTCATTTTTTAGAGAATTTTAAAGATTCCTTGATCCTGGATCAGGTGCCTGTTCCCAGGGCCACGCTTCGGCTCTGCAGTGAGACATGGAGAAAGGCAGACAGGCAATACAAGCAGTTTTTAGCATATTTATGTGCTATTTTATAACACAGAAGTTCAACAGCACATTGTAAAACCCCTTCAACATGCTACACAAAGAGTACATTATTGTGTATGGTGGGATATAATCTTGTCTTGCCAGGGAGCTGCACTGGGGAACTCAAAATGCACTTTATGTTGGTTTTTTCTGGATTTTTTCTTCCAAAGATTTTGAATCTTTCTATTTCTGGCTTTGGGGTGGACACACATCTGTCTGGAACTGTAAATATTCAATCCTTGCCCCCTTCTCCCAGAAAGAAGTGAGTGAATTTCCCTCACCTTCCTGCCAGGAGGGAACAGCATCATGTCAGGCAATTCAGATGGACTGATAGGAGAGAATTCACTGCAGCTCCCCAGGCTGGAAGAGGAAATCACCAACTCCACTGATTTCAAGGAATGCCATTATGAAACCCAGGCAGCTGAGCCTGGAGAGTTTTCCTCCTGGCCACATCCCCTGCTCAGAGAACAACAGGCATTTTCTGGGGGATATCCCTCACTTCTGGCTTTGGAATTTGCTGGAGAGTTCCAGAGTCCTCACACTGTTGTCCCTAAACTGTGGGGACAGAATCCTGCACAGCACTAATTGTTAACGGTGGTCACATCACTGATTACCCAGGGATGGTGTAATTACATATTAATTAACACTCTGGGGTGTTTGGAAGGTGGGATGTCAGGGATTTTGGCACTGTTGCTGCCAGACACCCCCTTCTTTCAACAGGAGACCCTTCTTTCAACACCCTTGTAACTCAGGGGTTACACTGAGGCTACTACAGGAGTAAGTGACTGTCCCTGAGCCTGGCAGCTCCCCTCAGCCCTTGTTTATCAGCTCAGAGGCACACACAGACCCTGCTGCCCGCTCTGGGATGCACAATTCAGGGATTTGAGGCAGGGCTTGCTCCTAATCATGGGTTTGTGGCGGTCAAGGCAGTGCAAAAAAATATAAAAAAACCCAAAAAAATAAAAGCTAAAATGTTGTTTTGTGTGTGCATGAGTGTGTGTGAGTGTGCTTGGAGCCCTAAAGGATCAGGTAATCCTGGAAGACAGAAAGAATAGAACAACCCACCAGGATTCTGGAACATTTCAGTGTCCTGTTGACTCACAAGATTGGAGCAGACAGGTACAGCCCAAAGACAGCATGATCTAAATGTGGGCCAAGCTCTAACACACAGCAGGAATGTCTAATTTTAGTCTGTCCAGTTTTGGCAATGTCACCTTTAATTGCATGGCTCATTTGAATTGTAAAACACCTTTAAAAGCTAACTAGTAAAAGGAAATAGGCCATATTTTCTAGACTAACAGTCATATTCAATTTTAACTGCAGCGAAATTGGGTTTAAACAGTTAATGCATGTAAGGACTTGAGTTACCAGAGGGAAACCATGGCCTGCAAGCACACAGGCAAAAGTTTCAGGAGTTTGACTGCAGTGGGATCACTTTGTTCTGCAAACCCTTTGTGTGACACACAATTACCTGGGATGGATTTTTCATGGCTAAAATGTTGCAGATTTCCAGGCTGTGTGTGCTGGGGCGAGCTGCATTTCAGGTTTTCTCACACAGATCTAAAATCATCCTGAGGAACAGGAGATCCAGGCCAGTTCCACCCATTCCCAAGATACAGGATGTATGGAATGGACTGGATGAGTCTAATATTCAATAAATTATTTTTAATAATACACAAGGTCTCAATAGCCACGCAAATAATTTTTTTAAATTGGATATTAATTAAAATCTATTTACTGGTTTACTTTTAGTAAAATTAGTTTGCTAACTAATTCGTTGTGCCAGTTTGAGAATAACACAAACAAAAATTCTGCAGAAGAGATTTCCTGCAAGTTTGGGCTGAAGCTTATCAGCTCCAGCGAAGCTGGATTTTATCTCACATCAAACACAGGGTGCAGCTCCCAAAATTTGTGATTTTGTGGGTGAAGCCCAAGAGAGCACCTGGTGGAATCACTGAGTCCCTGTGGGAAGACACTCCCAGCAAACTGCTCCTGCTCAGCAGAGGAAGGAGAAATATCGAGGAGTGCATTTAAATAATCCTTACATATAATTACCCCCCATCCTGGGAGCCCAGATGTGAGCACTGGGACCACTCTGTTACCACTTCCAGTCCTGATTAGCCCAAAATTCAGCTCCAGCTTCCCAAAGCACCCCCTGGTCCTGCCCTGCAATCGGGGAGCTGCAATCGCAGGGAAAGTGCTGGGCAGCAAAATCCTGCTGAGCCAGTGATGGAGGTGAATATTTAAGGACTTTGCGACTGGCATAACCTGTGCTGCCAGATGAAACACACTTGACAAAGAGCTTTTTTTTTTTTCCTTGTTGCTGCTGATTGTGGTGCTCACACAATCTGGGAGTGATTCCTGGAGCAGCGGCGCTCTGCCTCCCTCTAGAGCGGCTGCGATGGTACTTGCACTGTAAACTCCTTTTTCTGCCTCTGTACCATGCACTCAGTGGGGTTTTACTCCTCTCTAGGGCTTCCTGAAAATCTTTTAGCAGTGCAGGGCTGGTAGAGCAGCAGCTGGGCTCTGCCAGCACATGTGGGGTTGTGTCCTGTGCAGGGGCAA
>JANRGV010000055.1:4546783-4557054 GCA_024734035.1 Alethe castanea
TCCTTCCTTCCTTCCTTCCTTCCTTCCTTCCTTCCTTCCTTCCTTCCTTCCTTCCTTCCTTCCTTCCTTCCTTCCACCATCCCCGTTTGGCTGGCAGGAGATGAACACTGAGCTCTTTTGTTATTTGGGAAGCCAAGGTGGGGCTGGTGGAGATGTGAAGATGCCACCTCTGCTGTGCAATAACAGCACTGGATGTGATCTGAGGATTAAGCACTAAACGGCCTCAATTAAGGGTAATTAAGGGAAGTGTTGGGTCACAGCAGCACATATTTGATAAGTGAACACTGACTGCAGATCCTGAAGGAGCACACTCAGGTCTGCTGTCCATAGCTACACCTCCCAGTGTGTTTCACCTGGAAACTCCTGTAAATAAATACAAACCTTGGGCAGCTTCCAGTGGAGATGGTTCATGGTGCCCCTGTCAGTGCTGGTTACAGAACCCTTCCACCAGAGCCAGCCTGCTCCAGCTGTTATTTCAGAGCACAGCTGTCATTAAACCCGAATTTTAATGAATATGCACGTGTGAAATCTTGTCTGTGTAGGGTCTTTCTCATTTTTGTAGTGGGAGCATTAAAACAACCTGAAAAGCCCCAGAATCCACCATTAAAAATAAGCTGCTGGCTTCACATTTTCCTGGATGAGGAAATGTATGCCAAGCCCCTCTAGCCCCCCCTGACTTTTGCCAGAGTCTTCATAGTTTATGTTTGAATCAATAACTATTTTAATATGGGGAGTTTAGAAAAGTTTGATTCAAATTCCTTTGACACAGTTCCATCAACATCCAGTTATAGAGCCATTCTGCATATGACTCATTAAATATTTAAAAGATTCCTATTATTGAATTAACTATTTATTGATTTATAATTTAAAAGATTTATGCTCGGCCATTAAAAAAAATTCTGAGCTGACTTTCACTTAAAGAGATGTCAGGTGCCATTTGCTGCTGGTGAATGTCTAATGTACCCTTTTCACCCCCGGAGTGAAGAAAGGACAATTACTCAAGGACCTCTGGTTCAATATTCGGGCTGCCTGGATGCTGAGGTCGGTGGTTGCTGATTTTTCCTGCGGCATTAGGTCATGCTCAGCAGCCTCCATCCATCCCACAGAACCTCCCTGGAAATGCACAGCTTGTGGTTTCTCTCCTGCTCCATTTATTGATTTGCATTTTGCCCTGGTTCCCATATTCCCGTGGCTTTGCTGTGGTAAGGATGCTCTGGCTGAGGGATGGACACACAGACATGCACAGATCCTCCTCTTCCACCTCTGCTCTTCCAGGGCCTGGCTCCAACAGCTCCTCACATTGGGGGAAAAAATAGGCATTGCGAAATTAAAAATGGATTTCAGAGCTCTGCTGAATTGGGAGCATGGAAATGAAAATATACTCTGAGGCTCACAGCAACTCCCAGCTTTAAAGCAACACTTCCCATGCTGATGCTTTGCTTCTTCTGGAGTAAAAAATATGAATTTAATGCCTTTATTTCGCACCTTTAATCTGAGGCTCACCAACTGCTTTAGCCCCATTAATTATTGACATCTGGGAGAGCCCCAAGGGGTGTCTATTATTATAATATTCCTTTTACAAATGACTGAGCTGATGCACAGGAAGGTTAAGTGACTTTTTGAAGGCCACACAAAGTCCAACTACAGCCTTCCAAAGAGCAGGAGCACGGGTTTGAGCAGGATTAATGCACTGTCTGCCCCAACTGCACAAAATTAGGGTTTTCCAAACACAGACAGAAATACTACTTGGATCTAAAAGAAGGGAAAAAAGAAGCACAAAACATGGGAATGGCTTTTTTTCTGTACACAGCAAGCAAGGCTCTGCCTCAGATAATGATCTCTCACTATTTGTTTTACTTTTGACTTCAGGGACCTGAGTTTTAGTGATTCACATTTTTCTACAACTTGTTCTTGGCTCTCCATCAAACCCACACAGAGTAATTAGCACAGGTCTGTCAGACACAACTACAGCAGAGTCATGCATTATACCCAAAAATTGTTGCCCCGGCTTCTCCAATCCGTGAATTATAAATAAAGACTTGAAAAGGCTGCTTGCTCCAAGTAGTAACTGTTTCAAGCCTGCCATACTGCTCTCCCAGTAGTATTGCTGGGGGTTAGGGATTAACCCTAGAAAAATAATTTTTGGAATATCAGACAGAAAACTGTAATAAACTGAGCTGGAATTGATACAGGAAGGGAAAAAGGGGATATTATGGAGCCAGAGACAGGGAAGCTCATGCCAGTGGGATATGGGAGAATACTTAAACAAATAGAGATACACACCCATATGGATATTTTTGCTGGTCTTGCCTTTATTCCTCATAAATGGGCATTGTGAAGCAATGCTGGGACTGTGGCAAAGGTACAGAAGGTCAGCTGAAACTGGGGAGTGAAAAGGTGGGGGTGTGAATAGCACCTGTGTTCACTAGCAGTGAAATCCAAACGTGTTCTGCTGCTGGAGTTGTTCAGATGGATGCCTTGGGGTGCAAAGGCTCCCCAGTCCATCCCTGCCCTGCTGCAGAATCCCTGTGGCCACAGCCAGGTCACTCTGGCCCTGGCTGGGTTATAAATGTGCATTTCTGTGAATGGAAGAGCTGTAGCTGCCCCACATGTGGCTGCACAAAATAACTCCCCCCTGGCCCAGCTGGCAGGGGGCCCTTTCCATTTCTCCTCCCTGGGTGGTGGATCCAGGGAAATCTTTGCTGGGGTGTTGGGGATTTTTCCAGAGCTGTTCACAACAGGCATCTTCTTTGCACTCGCTCAGAAAATGATGGCCAGGGGTTTATTTGGGGCACCAAGCACTTGGGGAAAGGTTTGTCCCAGTGCCAGGAGCGGGGTGTGGGGCAGGGATTGGCAGGGCTGGCAAGCTGTGATCCAGCTGTGGCCCAGCTGTGACCCAGCTGTGATCCAGCTCCCAGGGGAGCTCCCCCTGTCCTGGTGCACAGCCCAAGAAGTGTGAGCAGGGGCTGTGTGTGAGCACAGGGAGGGATGAAGATTCTCCCCCTGGGGACGATGGTGACAGACAGGCTCCTCATCGGCTCTGTCACCTGTAATGGACTGGAAAGGGAAAAGCCTCTGAGAAGGAGCCCAAAGGAGCATCAGCCTCTCTCTGCAGAGCAGGAGCTCCCAGGCAGGCAAAGATAACCCCCTGCCCTGCCAGCCCTCATTAGCAGCTGCCTCCTCACGACTTGTTGGCTGGCTGAGGCAGGAGGATGCTCTGAGAGCAGATTCCCAGTGGAATTTCCATAAAGCCTTGTCCATTCTGCCACTCCGCTGGCTGGCACGGTGTCCTGTCCTACAGAGCCACAAACTGAGCAGCCTGACCAATGAACCCAACACCCAGGAGCAGTTTGAATGTGGGTGGCACCAATTCCAGAGCCAGAGCAGAGCCATGGGCACTTTGGACACTCACTGGAACTTCAGAGTCTCCCAGAACCCCTCTGACAAACCCGACCCCATCAGGCTCCTTCTGTTCAGATGAACAAAATATTCACAGAGTCACAGGATGGGTTGGGGAGAAAGGGACCACACTGGGTCATCTGTTCCTGCCCAAGCAGGGTCACCCAGAGCACAGGGTTGTGTCCAGAGGGTTCTGGAATACCTCTGGTGAGGAACAATCCACAATTTCCACGCAGCTCTCTGGAGCTGCAGGCAGGTTCTCAGTGATGCCCAGTGCTGCCCACACCTCTCAGAAATGCCATCCCTACAGGCAGCTCCTTCCTCCTGCTCACAAGCTTTGCCTGACCAAAAATCCAGAGCTCACTGCCAGCCTGTGAGGGTGTAATCTGATTTTTGGATGATATACAACACTGTAGAAAACTGGCACCTGAGCATGGAATAACCACATATAATTTTCCTTTCTTTTATAGCCAGGCCAAAATATCTGCCCTCATCTGCAAGTTTTTTGATATTAATCCTAAACAGCCATCACAGGCACAAATAATGTGTCTGTTTCACCTTCAGATCAAACCCTGGGTGTTGTGGGATGGCACACAAGGCTGGGCTGTCCATGTGCAATCCCCCAGAAGGGTCAGGAGCACACGCAGGGAGCAGCAGCTTTGATATTTAAGTACCTGCGAATTGCAGCGTTGCGATGTAAATCCAGGCACGGAGCGAGGATACACCCATGAACCGGCTAATTCAGAACGAGTGCGGCCAAAATGAATTATTCACTGGAGGTTTTTTATCTGCATTATTCACACGATGCGCTGGAACACAATTACCCACTTGGCCAGCAGACCTCTGCCCGAAGTTTACTCCGCTGAAGAGACAAAAAAGAATTGAGGTTCACGAATTGAGGCTCAGCCCAGCGCTGGGTTTTGCAGGAATCGCTGCACACCGAGATTAATAGAACATCATTCAGTGCCTGAGAAAGCGAGTTATGATGAAGAAGCTGTTGAAACAGGAAACAGTTGATTTCCCAGGAGCCCTGTAAATCCACCGCTGATGTCCTTTCGAATTCTCTGTTATTGCTGCAAAAATTTTAAACACCAGTAAGGGGGTGAAGCAGCTGCCACACTCATTAACTGGGGGAAGAATTGTGCTGTGGGCCTTTGCAAACTGGTTCAGTGTGCTGGGCAGATACATCAAAAACCAGTGACCTCCTCCTCCTCCTCTTCCTCACACTCAGAATTCAGCATTTCCCTGCCTTTGTTGTGCCCTCCTGCTGCCTCTCAGCACCCTCTTGCATTTTTTTTCCCTTCAACATCTTATTTTTGGGGGTCTCCAAACTCTCACATGGGAGAACCTGCTCTGATTGGGCTGGACATTCCTTCTGACACCCGTGCCATAAATCTTGGTGAGGCACGAGCTGATCCAGCCAAGAGAACTTTAATGCCATAGGATTTATTTTTTTTTTTCTGTTTATTTTAAGTCGACTCATTTTATTCTAAATTAGGGCTGTTCTGGGTGTTCTGCCAAATTTAAACTGAGCCACCCAAGGAGAGAAGGGCAGGTGCCATCCCACAGTGAGTTCCTCTGGGCTGTGAGTGGATGAAGGCAGCTCCAAAATCAGGAGATAACACCACAGTTATAATTTTTGTTTCAAAATCCACCAATTTTCCCCATTTCATGATCCATAATTCACGCCACTGCAGCTGCCATCAGCACTGTAGCCCAACAAAACCCTCCAGAAAACAGGATTTTCCCACTTCAGACCCTCAGAGGGGGAGATCTGGGTTCAATTTCCAGCTCTGTTCCAGCTGCAGCTCCTCTCTGAAGAAAAGTCACCTCTCTGTGGCTCTGGTGATGAGTGCACAGCTCCTTGCTGGCCACGAACCCCATTCAGGCTTCAAGGCAACACCACAGGAAGGATTTTCCACCCTAAGAATCCCTTGACAGGAATGTCTCACCAGGACATTAAAAATGACAGCGTTGAGAAGCTGATAGCCAGCATTTGATTCTTGAGGAGTCACAGAGCGTCCACACATGGACTTTGTTTGCTGTTGTGCTGAGAAACCAATTTTTCAATATCAAAAAATCCCCTTTTCCTTCATGTGCTGAAGTGTTATTCATTTCTTGCTGCCTTCTTTATTTTTTTTTCACTGAAGATTTAAATCCACAATAGCTCAAGATTTTTTTCTGTGTGCTTTCCTCCCTGTTTGCCACTCTTGAAAATAACTTTTTGCATTACAAAAGTGCTGCTTTAGAATAGTACCAGCAAGTCAAAATCTTTGCTTCTCCAGGAATAAACTCCCTTTCCAAGATCAATAATCTTCCCAACAGGATGAATTTTGCCACCTACAATATTTCTATGCTTGGGACAGAGGTAATTGAAACCCAGATTTCCCAGATTTAGGAATCCCAAGGATAAAAAAAAAAACTGCTTCCTGTCCTTTCCATGTCCCTGCTGCTCCATGGTGATGCCATCCCTGCATCCAGTGCTCCTGAACCAGCTGCTCCTGCCATCCTACACCCCCAGTTTTAGGAACACAAACCACATTTAAACCAACAGGTCCCATTTCCCAAATCCCAGCCATGCATGACTTCCCTGTGTGAGCAGCTGAATCTTATGTTTCTTCATCAAGGAGTTTTTCTTCCTGCTTTCTCAGCTGTACAGTGTGTCTGGATTTTTTTTTATTTTATTTTATTTCATTTTTTTGGCTTGAGGTCTCTGCCTAATTATCTGTAACCTTCTGTTCGAAGATCGCTGTCCTGGCCTGATAAAAACCAGTAACTTTGAAAACAAACTGGGCCTTAATTTTCCTTGACAGCCCTTCTTTAAACATGTGGGCAAAGCCCCGGCTTAATTAAATGCACATTCGTATTCCAAACAAATTAAGTACAATTAAGGACTCTGAGTTATGGGTATCTATCACTCGGCGATGTTTTTGTAAAAATTACCACATTTAGATCAAACACAGAGGACCCTTTGCTTAATTGCTTCATTAGGGCCCGATGCAATAGGCTTCATAAATACAGGCTCTGATGTCTCTCTGGGAATTGCCCAAAGACGGCTCTTACAGTAATTGCTTCCACATTGCTGCTGCTCTCACCCATGGCACGAGGGCTCCCAGCCCTGCCAGGGGCTGCTCCCACCCTGTCCCCCACCCTGGGGGCTCCTGGGGGCTTTGGGGCTCTGCTGGGCCCTGCTCCAGGAGGGATCTGGGACAATTCCTGCCTGCAGCAGGCTGGGAGCACATCCCTCACCTACAGCTCCCACTAACGGGGTTTTTGGGGATTCCGTTTTACAGAAGTTGCTCTAGAACAATAACAACCCCCCAGAAAACATCAGACAGCTCCATCCTGGGGATTTCATTCATTTTAGTCTTTTAGCTCTCACAAATGGGATGTTTTGGGGATTCATTTTTCCAGAAGTTGCTCTAGAACAATAACAACCCCCCAGAAAACATCAGACAGCTCCATCCTGGTGATTTCATTAATTTTATCCTTTTAGCTCCCACTAATGGGATTTTAGATGATTCCTTTTCCCAAAAGTTGCTCTGAAACAATAAGAAACTCCCAGAAAACATCAGATAGCTCCCTCCTGGGGATTTCATTAATTGTATCCTTTTAGCCACCACTAATGGGATGTTTTGGGGGTTCCTTTTTCCAAAAGTTGCTCTAGAACAATAACAACCCCCCAGAAAACATCAGACAGCTCCATCCTGGGGATTGCATTTATTTTAGTCTTTTAGCTCTCACAAATGGGATGTTTTGGGGATTCTTTTTTCCAAAAGTTGCTCTGAAACAGTAACAACTCCCCAGTAAACATCAGATAGCTGCATTCTGGGGATTTCATCCTTTTAGCTGCCACAAATGGGATTTTTGGGGGTTCATTTTCCCAGAAGTTGCTTTGAAAAAATAAGAAACCCCAGAAAAAATCAGACAGCTCCATCCCGGTGATTTCATTCATTTTATCCCTTTAGCTCCCACAAATGGGATGTTTTTGGGATTCATTTTTCCAGAAGTTGCTCTGGAGCAATAACAACCCCCAGAAAACATCAGACAACTCCACCCTGGGGATTTCATCCTTTCAGCTCCTACAAACTCAGATCCTGCACAGAGAGATTTGGTTTGCAGTGGCTGCTTCAGCTGAGCACACCCTCATTTCGATTAAATTAAATAAATCTCCCTTCCAACACACCTCGAGTGAGGAATCCAGTGGGAGTGAGCCCTAAATGCCCCTCGGTGCCTGGGGATAACGGGGAGCACAAAGGCACCAGGGCACAGGGATTTTCTGACGAGATGTCCAAAGAGCAGCAGCAGAGGTGCCATCCCCTCCCTTTTGCATTTGTCCCTGGCTCAGGAGTTCTGCTTTTCCACTCTGGGAGCCAAAACAACCGGAGTGCACCCAGAAGCAACAAAAGTGATTGCAGAGGGGTGGGAGCTGCCCTGACAGGGCGGTGAGAAATGGCATGTCACTCTCAAATGAAAGGTTTGCAGCATTTCTGGATTGCTGTTCAAATATTCCTGTTCCTTACCAAGGAAAAAATAATGTATTTTCAATTCTTTCTTTTCCAGCTTCTTTTGCATCTCCCTCCTACCCCCCCCCTTCTTTTTTTTTCTTGCCCTTGGAAACAGACACATGGAAAGATATAAAAGGGAAAAGGAAATCTATCCATCTTCTCCAAAGAAAATGCTTCCAAGTTTGTATCTCACACTATAAATAGTCAGAAAGATGTTGCTTCTTTGGTGAAATATTTGAGTTTCCTGAAAAGTGCAGTTTTTCCATGGAGATTATCGCTGGTTGCAGAGAACTTTTAGCAATTTAAGTCCATGCTGGTGACAATTGGACTGTTTCATTTGTGAATAACATTATTTCAACATGTAAGTGTAAATTCATCCTGGTGTGATCAGTGCTGACAAATCTGGAGACAAAAGTAGAAAAGAGGTGACAAAATTATTGTCACTGCTGCTGATGGGAGATCCCCAAAGCTCAAGGCAAGGTGAGGCACATCCCTTGCACTGCTCTGATCAAAGGGATGGAAAATCCTCCAGAGCTGGGTTTTCCTTGCCTCAATTAGCTGATGGACTTTGGGGCTGGAATTCTCCCCCTGCCACCCTTCCCCTGCATTTCCATGGAGCATCCAGGGCTCAGCTTCTGTCCAACCTCATCCCTGGGAGCCCCAGCAGCCCCTGGACCTGCAGATTTGCAGATTTACCCTGCAGATAAACACCAGGATACAGAATTTAGCAGCCAAGGAACGTGCTGAGGGCACACAAACAGAAGCCAGCCTCATTTCCAGTGGCCACAGAAACAGAGCTGTTTATTTTCCAACTGCTTTATTCTCCAGACCAATTTTCCTCAATGCTAAAGTGAAAAAAAAAATTATAAAAAAAAAATAAAAAGCACAGCAGATTGTCCAGTTCATGACTGGATGGCTGGCAACAGAAATCCTATTTCCAAACTGACCCCTGCTTTCCTGCATGGCATTCATTAATTCCACAGGCTCACATTTCTAGGAAGATGTCAGTCATGTCTGTGATTTTTCTATCAGCTATTAATGCCAGATCACAAGGTGAGAAAGCAGGGGTTTTAATCTCAGGACCCTCAGGAGATGGAGCTGCATACATTTGGTGTGAGCCATGTGTCTGGAAATGTCAAGGACAAATATTTTTAAAGTAAGGAGTGAGTGTTCATGTGCAGTCTGAAGTCCTACACAAGTGATCCAAACCAGCCTTTTTCTCCCTCCTGAAGCCAGGAATTGAGTTTAGATGCCCTAACTGGGCACCTCTGCATTTAAAAATTTGCATTTTTACACTGAGTGACATTTTCAGCCTCTCCTAAAGGCGCTGCCCATGGCACTGTTCACTGTTCTACGCAGAGAAAAGTTTCTCTGTAGGAGCAGCAAAAGTTCCAAAAATTGTTTGTCCATTCTAAATATGAGGTTGGCTCCTCACCTCTCATTTATTTTTTCATTCCTCATTAGGCTAGTTGGCAAAATTTCCCCTGATGGTGCAAAATCAGGCACTGAATTTGTCACAAAATCTATTATTTTAGACCTAATGACAGATCCCACCTGAGAAATGCACAAAATCTCCTTTTCTTCCCATCCTTAGCCCAATTAAATGATAACTTTTAGTTCCATCATATTCCACGTGTCACCACATAAATCCACTGCTCTGCTGGATCAGAAGTAACTACATTACTGAGAAATACTCAGAAAATCCCATTAAAATGCCATTTAGGCACATTTATTTCTCACTTCACATACAAAGAACTAACACTGGGCTTTTCTTTTTCTCCTACAACTTCTATGATAGAAACTTAGCACTGTGAAAGGTTCTCTGAAAACTGTGCTCTCAGAAAAGTTGAAAAAGAGATGAAACTTCATTATTTTCATTTTTTTTTTTAATAATGTACTTGCTCAAGACATGCTACAGTGTGGGGTGGGAACAGAGCAGATTCATCCCTTGGAGGACTCTGAATCGCTGGGAATTTTGGTGGGAATAGGAATGGAGTGGGAGAAACAGGAGTTACATCCAAGCACTGCCTGTTCAGCTGGGGAAAACCCTGGCGTGGCACTGATTTCACAGCCCAGTGCTGCCACCCAGGAATGCCATGTCACTCCCAAAGAGTCACAAATAGTTACTCATTTGCCCTTCACACGATTTTCTTTCCGTGGCCCCTCAACTTCGAGCTTAAAGGGTGTAAAAAGTCTCGTCTGGTGATGCGAACCAGGAGAAGGGGGAAAAAAAAAGAGAAATCTCTGAAGGAACCCGGATTGTTCTCATCCTGAAAAAAAAGGAGAAGCCTCTGAAGGAACCCGGATTGTTCTCATTCTGGGGAAAAAAAAAAAAAAAAAAAAAAAAAAAAAAAAAAAAAAAAA
>JANRGV010000055.1:4557154-4579568 GCA_024734035.1 Alethe castanea
AAAAAAAAAAAAAAAAAAAAAAAAAAAAAAAAAAAAAAAAAAGAAATCTCTGAAGGAACCTGGATTGTTCTCATCCTGAAAAAAAAAAGAGAAATCTGAAGGAACCTCGATACCTCGATTGTTCTCGTCCTTTGCTTGAAGCTTGGATCTGCCCCTCCTTTCAGCTGCTAACTGCCACCTAACATATTATCCTAAAGTATTATCCTAACTTATTATCCTAACATATTATCCTAACTTATCATCCTAACTTATTATCCTAACATAATATCCTAACATATTATCCTCCTTATTGCACCCAGCTCCAAACATCTTGGATCTGCGAGCGACAAAAGGAGAAGGCTCCTTTATCAAGTCAATCTCCCAGCCCCATTATGTTCCCCTACAACAGTTTCCGTAAACATTCAGCAATTTTCGGTGTCTGGGCTGCGCAGCTGAAGAGGTGCATAAACAGGCTCCACTGAAATGTGAAGATGACTGATAATGTACTAACATTGAGACCCCTTGCTGGGATTATTACCCCCTGAGTGCTCCTTACAGAATGTGCCTCTTATCTCACACTGACAACGCTAATAGAATATGCATAGCCCTATTAGCATACAAGATAATAGCACCCTGGAGGGGACAGAGCCATAAAACTTTAAGTAGAAATCAAAACAGAAGGAGGAAGAAAAAGGGAACATTGTCACAAGCCAAAAAGGGGGAAGAAAAAAAAAAAAAAAAAAAAGGAGCCCGAGGGCAAATTTTGCTGCGGAAAACACACATAGTCATAATTCTTGTGCTAGTCACCATGCAAATGGTAATAGTCTTTAGTCCCATGAATACTATCAGTGCCATGTTTGCCGTGAAACATTAATTGAGATAATGTGCCCCTTTCGGATGCAGCGGGGAGCCGTATGTCAAATTGTACCACAACAAAATTACGGCAACATCTGCAAGGAATCCGCAGCAGCCTTTGGGGCAGTTCGCCTTGGATGGGTCCGACTGGGGCTTGGCTGTGCAGCTGGAGCTGGGGAAGGGCAGAGGGGAAGGAGGGAGCTCCGAGCTGTGGCTGTGTTATCTCCTGACCCCTCTGGACTGAACCCTCTGAGTGCCAAAGCCGCTCTTTAGTCACGTCCAAAATGAATAATTCGCCTTGTTCCCGGTAACCCCGCATTGTCCCGGGGCTTTGGGAGCTCACCCACCGCTGGCAGCCAGCCACGCATTCATGTGCTTTCCATCCTCCCGCAAGAGCCAAAGCAAACCTTTCCGTGCTTGCCACGAGAGTGTGAATTCAGTAAAAAGGGGCTTCAAACAAGTTGGAGATGGCTTGTCTCTAAACAAACAGCAGCGAGCTCTCTGAGCGCTCACTGCGGTTCAGCTCCCGATAAATCCTGATAACCCCGGCAGCACTGAGAGCTCTGTCCGAGCAGCCAAGGCATGGAAATACCTGCTCCCAGGGGCTGCCAAAACTCTTGGGGGTTTTTTGTGAGCTGTGAAACTCTGGTTATCCAGAACAGGGTAAGCCCTGGGTGCTGCTTTTCCTTCCCCGAGCTCCGGGAGGTTCCGAGCTCAGCATCCCCGGGGTGCGCCTGCAAGCGCCGTGCCAAGCTCTCTGCGATTCCTCCTGCCATTCACTGCGGTTTTCCATAGAGCCCAAAAACGCTTTGTGCCCGTGGCTTTGTGTTGCAAAGTTTTGCGGCTTGTGTGAGTCCGCCTCGCTTCGGTTTTGGCTGATTTCAGCAATTAGGACACGGCCGGGAAAGGCTCTGGCGAAGAAAAGAGAGGAATTTTGGAAAGGGAAAGTAGGGGGGAATTAGAGGAATGATTCCTGAATGTACCTCCACATGTGTCCCCTGTGTGTGTTTATGCATGAATTCATCCTCCCATCCATGTTATCACAGGGAAAACAGCTCATCTCAAAAACATGGGGATTTGAGAGATTGCTGAAGCATTTTGTTTAATGTTCTTCTGTGGCTGATTCAAACTCTGGGATAATTTCTCTTTTCTTCCTGAAAAGATAACAAAACCTTTGTGTGCACACTGCAGGAGCTAAAGTCCCTTCATGTGAATCACAGCTGCACAGCACTCACAGGTTACCTCCATCCAAATTTTTACACTCTGACTCTCTGAGCAGTCTTCTCATCAGGGATTAAACATGGAAATGCTACTTCCACAGGAAGATATCCCAGCATTGGCTAAAGGAATGCCAGGGCAACTACACCTGAAGAAACAGCATTTTGTGAACACCTTCACTGGGTACAAATGGGGTTTGAGGCGGGTTCTCTGCCCAGGACAGAGTTTGGGAATGAGCTGATCTTTAAGGTCCCTTCCAACCCAAACCATTCTGGGATTCTATGATTCCATGTCTCCAGGACACAGAGTGATGATTCAGCTGGAAAGCCTCACTGGATGTTTGCTCAGGGGGAATATTTCATCCATTGTGTGTCAAGGAATCACCTAGGTTAAATTATTTTATGTATACACAAAAAAAAAAATACTAAAGCTGCTAAAATTTGGAAAAAGCTTTAGAAATGTTAAAGTATGAGAACAGAGAAAGGTTTGTGCACTTCAGGTGAATGTGAGATGCCTCCATGGCAGGGGGATCTGCTTGAACCTGGGATCTCTCCTTCCATCTGTATTTTTTTTTTACTCTCTCTGCTTTCATGACTCTCCTTGGTGAGGCCCAACCCTTGGATTTGCTCTCTCTGTGCTCACTGAATCCCTTCACTTCAATGGGCATCTCACACTGACTTCTCTCTAAAGTCTGGCCTAATAAAGCTAGACTAAATGTGAGCATTTCCTGGCTGCAGCAGCAGACAAGAGCAGACAAGTGAAGAAATTGTCAGTTGTGTATTCCTTACATATTCATCCTGAGGAGTTTGGTTCTCCAGCACAGCCATGCTCAGGGAGAAGGAAACAGAGCAGGATTATCAGCCAGCTCATTCCATGCCATTAATTATTGCAGGATAAATATCTGTTTTCCTTACAGGAAGAATTAACTTTCATTTAGCAGCCATTATCTCCAAGGATCCCGAGGAGCCAGGACACGGCAGTGCCGTGCAGCCTGGATGTTGTTATGTATTTATTAAGTTGTATCAGGGCCCATTTAGCAGCAGCTCTGCAGTTTATCACGTAAATATCGAGTGCCAAATACAAAAGAGAAGAAAATAGCAACATAAAAAATTTATCTTTGGGGGGAGGAGAGGGAGAAAGGGAGAGAGAATGGTGCTGATAATGTGATTGTGCCTTCAGCAATAGTGGCTAATATCCTTCTGCAAGGGGCGCGGTGTGAAAATATTCCAGGGCTGGGGGAGGAGGAGGAGGAGGAGGAGAGGGGAGCTGAGCTGGTGTTTGTTTGTTTTAAAGTGTATTCTGGTTGCAGGCTAGGTCAGCGGGTGGCCAGACTGAGAAAATGAGTCCCCCGGGCTGTAATAATTGTAACTGTCAGGGAAAAAAAGTCAAGGTCTTAGATAGCAGTGGTCTGCTCTGACTTCTGACCATGGAGAAATATAGATGAAAACTATTGCCTGGGGCACTCAGCGAAGAAACCAAGAGGTTTTTTAACTCGTGGTGCCTTGTGCTTATGAATTGGAAAGCCCATTTTCGCACCTTGGTGGTTTGTATCTTCAGGATTATTTTCATTTGTGGGATAAATGAAGCTCAGGGTGCTCTTTCTCCCGATGCCCAAATCTGTGATGCAGTGAATGTCTGTTGCTGAGCAGCTCTGCATTTCTGAGCCCCAAACAGCACCCAGGTTTAGCAGTGATCTTTTAGCAGTGGTTATTCACAGGGAGAGCCTGAATTTGATCTCTCTGGTATTCCCCATTTATCTGAGTGGTCAGAGCTGCCTGGCATGGATTATTCTGGAATTACACACAGGTAACTCCACTGACATCCACAAAAATATTCCAAGGATAAAAGCAGTGGGAGAGAAGGGCTGAAGAATTTAAACCACACAAGATTAAACCTTGCAAAAAGGGAGTGGGAGGGGGAATCCATAAACCTAATTTCTTCCTTTTTTTTTTGTTTTTTTGTTTTTCATTACACAGCCAAGGACCAGTAACTAATAGGTCAGGTTTCTGTGAATCATCCATTTGGCCTTCATTCAAGGCAGAGTGGGAGCTCTGCTGAAAACCTGCTCAAACCCTGAGCCCAAAAAGTACAATTTTGGTTGTCTCTTAGGCAATATTCCCTGCTCCAGCTGGCAGGGAGATGCCAATGGAGCCCAGGAACTTCCCTTCCTTCAGCAGGGCTCAGCTGAGCACAGCAGCAGCTGAAAGCAAAGCTCTGAGCCAGCACTGCAAGGTTTGGAGACCTTGGACTTGTTTCTATTTGCATGGGGTGAAAATAAAATCATCTGTGCAATGGCAAAGCTCACTGATGTCTGGTCACCTCTTCCTTCAGTGTCCCTTTGTCTTTGGCTGGAGAAAACACTCTGATGCCTGGAAGTTTTCTCATCAGAATCTCTGTCCTTCTGCAAAGTATTCTGGCTCCAGTGAAATATTATTTACTTTTCACTGCAAAATGCTTTGTTGAAACACTCCAGCTTCTCTGACAGCCTTCTAATAGGAATTAATTAGTACATGTAATGCCTTTAATTTTAATTAATAAGAGGAAATGGAAATATTTATTTAGAGAGACCCAAATAACTACACAAACATCAAACAGCAACTAATCCCAGTTTTGCTTGGAGAAAGGTTATTTTCCATAATGGCATCCAGCCTCCATGGCACAGGGACCACTTCCATGTGAGAGTAGCTCCAGCAGCTCAGGACATCCAGTGAAAACCTTAATTTACCTTAGCTGAATTTGCCTTCTCACCACTGATGGGTTTTTTTGGCTCATGTGAGGACTTGTGCAGGAATTCCCTGCTCATGAAGATCCTGCTATATATGGTACCAGTATTACCCCACGATTTTGTTTTAGCCATAAATATTGGTTCATAGGGGCCCATCCCAAAGTCCTGGCATGAGGAATGTGCTCACTGGGCAAGCAAAATTCACTTGAAACACCTGCAAAGCTTCCAGCTTTGGCAACAGGAGAAGGAAGCCAGAGTGGAAATCTCAGCTCTAAGGGACTTCCATGAGTTTGAACCTCACTGAGCCTTCACTTACGGGTTAGCTCAGCCTGGAGCCAGGCACAGCAACCCACAGGGCTCCTTCTTCCCAGCTTTCCAGCAATTCCAGCTGGCTGCACTGTCACCTGTGCAGAAAGGAGACAAAATGCAGGTCTGCAGGGCTCACAGCAGGTACCTGTGACTCCCAGGGATTGTCTATTTTCAGGTGAAGGTGGAGCACACAGAAGACCTCAATGCCACTGCAGAGCTGGGAGGGAGGGCTGCAAGGAGGAGGAGGAGGAGGAGGAGGAAGGCAGGAACCTTCACAACTAATGTCAATTTTCTGCATCAAATATTTTGATAATTAAACAAAGCTGATCAAGAGAGGAAAACAGCATGTCTCCAGAGCTCCGGAAGCAGAGGCCCATTAAATAGAAGAGTCAGAAAGTGCCAGAGGCGGCAGCCTCAGATTAATGGCACTCCAGTAATAGATTTTCCCAGGCACAGTCACACAGGAGACAACTACTGTGCAGCCAGAGCAGCGATGAGGCCGTTAAAGCAGCACTAACATTAAATCACCTGCTTGCAGCGGGCCGGCGATGGATGGGAGCGCATCGGCCGCTCGAGGTGCAGGGTTCAATCTGCTCCCAGGCACGGGGGCTGCAGCCCAGCAGTCATTTCCAGCAGGGGAAGCTGGCAGCTGGGATGGGGGATGCATATAAAAACAGACGAGCAGCGGTTGCAGTAGGAGCACAAATG
Organism: Alethe castanea; assembly: GCA_024734035.1. Lineage (NCBI taxonomy): Eukaryota > Metazoa > Chordata > Aves > Passeriformes > Muscicapidae > Alethe > Alethe castanea. Next base: position 4,562,949 of record JANRGV010000055.1, read on the forward strand.
TCTCTCTGGGTGGAGAAATGGGGGTTGAGCATTGCAGCCTTTGGGTTTGCAAGGACAGATCACGGCTGGTTTGGGCTGCTTCTCTCAGGGAATTCTCAGGCACAGGTTTTTTCTCCAGCATTTCAGACTTTCAGGGTGCAAAAATGCCATTTTGAACTTGTTTAGATGCAGCCAACGTCCAGAAAGGGGATGGGAGGGCAGGAAATCAGCCCTGTTCTCTCAGTTTTATCTCAGCAGCGCCTGAGCTGATCTTCCTTGAAACGTCCATCCTGTCTAAAGCATTTCTATCCATTTTTATAATACAATAATAACAGAAACGAGGGTTCTTCCAAGCCCAGGCTGGCATGGATTAGAGTCCACCGCAAGAGGACTTTGCTCCCAGCTGGGGTGGATGCAAACCAGATGAAGTGGCTGAAAATCGGAAACAACTTTGAGACGTTCCTGAATCCTGATACGATCACATCACAGGGATGGGTTAAATTCATGATCTTATCTAGGATTTTTGTTTGTAATCAATCCCAGACCCACTGGCTATCACTCTCTATAAGCTTATGATTTCCTGGTGCTAACAAGGAAAAGTTGGGACATCAAACTCCGAGGGAGTGAAGCCAAGCTAGGATATTAACAGATAGGATCAGAACTGGAATGCAGCAACAACAACCAAAAAACAAAAAACAAAAAACAAAAAACAAAAAACAAAAAAACACCAAAAGCAAAAAACAAAAAACAAAAAACAAAAAACAAACCCCGCACTACAAAAGGAAAGAAGTGCCAGCCTCCTTCAGCCTCAGCATTTCAGCTTTTGTCTCTTTTGGCCTGAGTTTCAGGTGTGTGCATAAACCCCATTTCCCAGGCTAAAAGATTTGGGGATAAAAGCTAAAAACACCAGAAATTAAATAGGAATACCCTGAGCTCAAAGCAGAGCTTCAGTGTGGAGTACAGTTCATCCTTTATCCAGGATATGCAGGGGGAAATGCAGCAAGATGCACTGATTTCCTAAGTTTTCTCTGAATGAATATGGATAGGGAAATTGCAGGAGTTTTTGGCATCTTCTCTTATTTTGATTCAAAAATAAGCCTGTGTGGATAAAATAATAGGGCCAGTCTAAGGATAGAAGAACTGCCCTTCCCTGATTGCTGTGTTCCCAGCTGATCACTGCTGAACAAGGATTGGGTCTTTTGCACATTTACCCACAGCACCTCAAACTTTGGAGGTCTTCAGCTGTGACAAAGACACAGCAGAATTCAGAATTTCAGCCCAATCCTGTCACCCAGATGTGCTGGGACTGGACCCCTCAGGAATGGAGAGGCACAGGGAGCACACACCCACGTGCACCTGCATTGTTTCCACTGCTCCCCTTGCTTAGGCTCTTGCAGATCCATTCAAATCTCCCCCCACACCTTTTCCTGGGGTACATCCAGGTTCTCCATAGATCTGGGATGAAGAGAAATGCATTTACAAATGGAAGTTAACATGCTTCACAGCACTTTTGTTGTATAAGATGCAGCAAATTCTCCTGGCAGGTGATTTCCAGGTGCAAATCAGGATTTTGCTGTTTAGGAGGCTTTAGGAACATCCCTGCCCTGTGCCCTGGACAGCCCTCCCCACAGCCAGGAGCTCCCAAATCCACCCTGAATTGCTTTCTTCCCAACTTTGCATGGATTAGCTGGGACTAAGAGTGTGACAAATCTGTTAATGTTCCAACAGGCAAGCCCTAATTTCGTCTGTACCCTTCAGTCATTTTCCATATGGACATGGAAACTTGTTTGTTTTTTTTTTTTCTTTCACAAACAGGCTGTTAAAATTTTCAAGGAAGGCATGAAAAGATGGTTGAGAGTGAAAATGTTTCAATAGGAGGCATTCAGAATGTTTCAAAAACTAGGATTCTTGAGTAGTACCTCAGGGTTTTGTACAAAAACCATAGATATGTGCACTATAAATAGAATATATAAGTTTAGAAAAGAGCTTTAGCAGGGGATGAACAGTGGATCCCAAGCTCCAAACCCAATCCAAAGGGTTTTTTTTTTCCATAACTACTTGAGCATATTCAAACCTGCATTTAGTTCAGCCAGCCCTACCAAGCTACAGCCAGCAGCATAAAAAAAAGCAAACAGAACTGTCCCAGGGAAACCAGCAGGGCCAGGCTCTTCATTGTGGATAAATCAGCTCCAACAACCAGGAGTGGCTCAGCTGAAGTCCTGGGGAAGGAATGGATCAGAACAACCCATTCCAAGCAGTTCTCAAAGTGTGGGACAGTATCAGTAGCCTCGATATTTCTCCTAATTAGCCCCAAATGTGGAACAGCTAATTAAAAACCTGGGCTAAGCAATAAGGGAGAGATGGCAGAAACTGAATGTAAAATATGTGGAGAAACATGAACAGCAAAAACAAGTTCCACACACAGATAGGGATTGAGGTGTAATAGGCATTAAATAATAGCTATAAACTTTTATGCCTGGACATGAATCACAATATTATTTCATTCCAGCTGATGCTCACAGTAGAGGTGTGTGATGTTTTCCACTCTCGATGATGTAAAAATGGCTCCTAAAATTAGCATGGAACAGGGTTTGTTGAGTAAATATCCTGCAAACTTGTGCTGGTGCAAATTTGGGACACAGATTTATGAATCTTTTGAGCCTACTTGACTGCAAAGGCTTTAAAACCAGCTGGAGAAACACTGTGAAACCCATGAGCTGAGGAACTCACCAATACAGGTGCTCACTTCAGGGTCAATGTCCCTCCTGCCACCTACAAAAAATAAAATTTGGGATCTGTGAATGTGTTTGAGGATAAAGACACCCATAAAAGCATGAAATCAAAGTGTCAGGAAACCAGGTTCCTTGTTAATCCTCAGAAGAGAAAGTGCTTGAGGATTCTGCTGTTTATTCAAGCAAACAAACTTAATAAATCCTGTTAAAGTGTTACCAAGAGTTTTGCTGCTCTGCTTGAGATTCATCCCCTCCAGTCGGAATGGTGGCTGAGGAGAGGAAGTGCCATTAACTAATGCAGAAAATAAATCCTGCTTTATTCCCAACCAATGTGACTCCTGGACATTCCCATCAACACCAAACAAAAGTTTGAATGATAACAACGTAACAACAAAGCCAACACAGAGACATTGCACTCCATGATCCTTGTGAGTCTTTTCCAACTCAGGATATTCAGGATATTCCACAAAATTTTCTACTGGCAAAATGCAGCAATTAAATGGCAATAACTACCTGGATCCATCTTCCTTCCTGAATTAATCTAGAAGCTGTTGAAAAGCACATCCTGAGGTTAATTACCTGGCCAATTAATGAGTCTGACACACAAGCCTGGCACAGGGAAGCTGTGGCTGCCCCATCCCTGGAAGTGTCCAAGGCCAGGTTGGGATTGGAGCACCCTGGGATATCCTTGCCCATGGCAGGGGATGGAATGAGATGATCTTTAATGTCACCACTCTGATAAGAGGGAAACTCCCAACACTTACAGCAGTTAGAGTGTTCCTAATTTGAAATTATGCTGAAATATTTCAATTATCACTGCTGAAAAGGCTCAATTTGTGCTTCCAGAGGTGCTGTTCTATTTTTCCCCAGATCCATCAGTGTTTCAGAAACTCATTTCTTGAGGAAACCTTTACTCAAAATTCACAGCACAACCTGAGCCTGGAAGCCTCCTGTGCTGGAAGCCAACATCCCTGCAGTGCCTCAGGTTTTCCCTGTGCCAGTGACTGGCTGAAAATTTCTGTTCACTGGGACCAGCAAACCCCAGTTCTGCTCCCCTCTCTGGTTCTCAGCCCTCACTGAGCTCTGCCCAGGGAGAAGTCCCAGCCTGGCCACAGCTGGCCCCCATTCCCCAGCCCCTGGCAGGAATTTGAGCTGCCACACAAAATCCTGGGCTTTCCCTTCCCCTCCTGTGCCTCCTGTGCCTGTGTTTGCACAGGGTGGAGGGGACCTGCCTTTCCCTCCTGCAGCTCCCACCTGAGCCATTCCTTGGAGCTGCCTGCCCTTGCTCTCAGGAAGGGATTCCTGAGTTCCAGCTGCTGTTCTGACTCTCAGACCACCTGGAGCAGTGTCAGGAGAGGTTTTGGTTGGATTTCAGGAAAAGTTTCTTCCCCCAGAGCGTGCTGGGGCACTGCCCAGGCTCCCCAGGGAATGGGCACAGCCCCAGGAGCTCCAGGACATTTGGACAGCGTTCTCAGGGTGGGGTTTTTGGGGTCTCTGTGCAGGGCCAGGGGTTGGATTGATGACCCCTGTGGCTCCCTTCCCACTCAGGTGATTCTGAGTCTCTCCTTGTCATCCACATCCCAACACTGTCCCTTCACCCCAGCTTGGAGGAATTGATTCTGAAAGCCAGGCTAACACAGCAATCTCCTGCAGATGGGCAGAGGCACAAAGAGAGAAGAATTATCCCTTTCCCTGAGATAATTCACAAAAAGAGAGCAGAGAGGGGCATCCCAAGAGCTCCATTCACAATACCCAGTTTGTTCCCCTCAGGATTTCCAGGCCTGTGCCTGGTGGGAGTCTCCACATGAATAAACTGAGCCCAGGGAGAATCACAACTTAAAGGGAGAAAAATCCTCTAAGCAGGCACTTTGCCTGTGGAGATGGGCAGCCCTGCTTCAGGGGGAAAACCACTGTGTGAATTGGCCCTAAAATTTCATTTTCCCTTTTAAACAAATCCCTGTGCTGGCATTTTAAGCAGGCCCTGTAGTGATTTACAACACAGAGTGACATTTCAGAAAAAAAAAAAAAAAAGATAATGTGGGTAATGAATTATTTGCTGATCCAAACGAACAATTGGACATACCTACTTTTGGTGGATTTAATCTTTGCCGAGGCCTTAGCTGGCAAGCATGAAATATCACTTTTCGGGGGCATTCTGGTGCATTTATGCAGGGTACAATTACACGAGGCAGCTTTTTATGACACATTGACTCGGCCGAGTGTGATGCAATGTAATACAACCGAAGTAATACGAGCTTTTAAATGCAACATGATGGCCAAAAAAAAAAAAAAAAATTAAAAAATAAAAAAAATCCATCTCGGATCTGATCTTTGTTTCATTTCAGATGCCAAGTGTCATCATTCACAGGGTGCCAATCCCTGCTGGCTCCGCTCCCGTGAGCAGCTCTGCCCTTATCAAGGGGGAATCACTCCAAGAGGGGTGAAAACAAGGGGCTGAATTAATTGCAATAACCAGGGTGCATCCTCTGGGACTCAAAGAATTGAGCTGCAGTTCACAGGGGGTCACAAAGTGCCACGCTCAGAGCTGGCACAAAGGATGCTGCACTGCTGAGCTCTGTTTGAAAGGCAGGAGTTTGCTCCTCTCACTGTCCTTTGCCTGCTCTGAGCAGGGATTTGGGATGCTCTGGCTTTCCCTCATCTATTCCTGCTCAAAAAGCTCACGAGAGAAGATTTTACCCCACCCCTGATAACAAGCAGCACCTGATAACACATTTCAGCACTTTGCTATCAGCACTGCCCCGGGCCTGAGTGGGAATGGCCAAAGCCAAGGCAGATTCAGGGAGGGGAGATGAATTTGTTCCTTTTTCCTGCCTGCCTGCATTTGTTTCCCACCCTGTGAGGTATTTCAGCTCTGCCCATCAGGCCCGGACAGTAGACAGAAATGTGTCCCTTCCAATTCCCATCCTGATCCCGGGATATTTCCAACCCTCTCCATATCCCTGATAGATAATGGTTTAATAAGCGATCTGTTTTTTATTTAAAGGGTCGGTAGTAAAACCCAGATCACATTTCTCACTTGGTGGGTTAAAAAACCGCTTACGCTCATTTCTGCAATGTAAAACGACACTATATAAAATCAAACATTTCCAGATGTGGCCAGCTTGTGGATGGAAGTGCGAGAGAAGCCAGCAGTCATGGACAGGCTTTCCCAGGTTTTTTTAACAGGATTGGAACCCCACCTACTGGCAGAGAGGGTTATTGTGATGGCAAGGCAAGAACTCCACTAAAAACTACACGCTTGCAGTGATATTTGTGATATGATCCTAAATATTTATTGATTTCCATACAGGCTGAGCATCACTCAAGTCAATCACCTCAGTGCTTGAAACTTATAAAAATCATATCTTAAGAATCTCCTAAATTCCAGCTGCAATGACAGACACAAGGAAAAGCACAAATATCACTTTAAAGCTGAGAGGTGTTGTCAGCACTTATGGTACTTCAGAAAAATTCAGTGTTAGTAAATTTTCTGGGTTTTAATTTGGGTAATGTGGGTCAAATCAACTTTATACAGATCTGCTTTAGCTAATTATCCCAAAAGTCTGTAGTTTTATATTCTAGTTTTATATTCTAGGAAGGCAGAAGGATGAAATAAGTGATATCCCTCCATGTTATGCCTCTCATGGCAGATCAAAAATTAAGATGGATGGAAAAATTTCATTCTAAGTGCCCACTCCTGAATCAGACAACTTAGAAAGGAAAAGTTCTTACATTTCACTTAGAATTAACTAAAAAACATCCCATCACTTCCTGTGCTACACAAAAATGAACAAACCCATTCCTGGAGACCATTTCTGCAATCTTAAGTCTCGTTAAAACAACTCAATTAGCAGCCTAAAAATTTACATTTTAACACATTTCAAAGCCAGGTAAGTTTAAAGACAAGAAGAAATTCACAGAAAGCAATTGTCTAGCACTAGAAACCAATGTTTTATCATTCCCAAATGAGACAATTTCTGCTTGAGTAGCAGAGCCTGTTCCAAAGGCAGAAAACCTGCACCTCGTGTTGCTCCATGGCTCCTGTTTTATTTGCAACAATCCTGAATGTCCCAGGTTTGATTTCACCACATAACAAAGTGTTGCAACAATTTCTCTCTGGAAATCAAAAGACTGAGGAGAGAGCAAGGAGAGGGTGATACAGAAAAAAAAAAAAAGAAATAATCTATTTCCTAAGGGACTCATAGAGAAACCACTCTGGCTCTCCAGGGCATAATCAAACTATTCCACTTTTTTGGGGGGAACTAAAGAGTAAAAAGCTTTTAAGAGCAAAAAGCTTTTAAGAGTTACAGGTGTGCTTGGAGGTCTGCACTTTCATCCTTGGTATGGGCTTAAGTAAGTAAAAGAGGAGTTCTTGTAAATTTTACCCCTAAATCCCCATTGAAAACACACAAATGTCCCTAGTTCTGAGCAAATTATGGAGTGGGAGCAGCTCCCTGACAGCTCCTTCTGTTACTGTCACCCCTTCTGCAGAGAGAATCCAGATCTGTCTGCCCCTGGAAGGGCACAAAAGGAAAAAGTCCTGATGAAAGAAGAGAAATTGGGCTATTTGTGGCAGCTGGGATATGAAGCAGGCATGTCCAAATATGAAGAAAAACAAGTTTCTGTCCTGGGACAAAGTGCTGAGAAGGAGGTTTCCACAAATCAGAAAGACCTGGAAAGGTTTTCCTTGCTGAATCGATAACAAAAAGGATAAATTAAAGCATCAGCTGTTTGGATGGGGCTGAGGTAGAGCCACTCTTCCCCTCTGTGAGAAGGGAAAGGAGATGCTCAAGCTCAGAGGGAAATGTCATCCCTTGAGAGTTTCTGCTGCACTTGGAAAAAAAAAATCATTTTAAAAGTTGCATTTCCAGCACACCTGGAATTGAATGGCAAACAGGGAATAGTTCTACCTGGCCAGAGAGAGGACCCAGCAGGTACCATCTGCCACAGGAGCACCGAACCAACCCTGCTCTGCCCCTCCTGGGAGCCCAGGCAGCTGGGCTGAGCTTAGCAGAGCTTGTTCTAAATAAAAAAAAGTAGTTTGCACCAGCACTGGGTCTGCCTGTGCTGCTCTCTCCTGTGCTCAAAGAATGGAAACAGCTGCATGTCTCAGCTGGCTGGCAATAAAAGCTGCAGCAGAGCTGCTGTGTCCCAGCCTGGGGAAGGAGCAGCCACAGGGAGAGGGAGAAGCCAGCGAACACCCAGGCTGTGCTCAGCCACACTCCACATCCTCCTAAACTGCAATCTCTTAAGTGCCACTTACTCAATTAATCCAAGCTCTTCTAGTTTAAAAGCCAAGCTGTAACATATTTAAACAGCCCTGAAACCCTAGCCAGCCAGCCCTGCTCCATATCTGATCCATCAGCTGCAGCAGTGACTGTGCATTAACTAAGAAAGCCCAAGGTTTGATTAACGCTTCCGCTGCCACTTTGCTGCTGCTGCTGCTCATTCCTGCTGGAATCCTGCTAAGGCTGCAATTTCTCAGCTTTTTTTAGTAGGGTGGATCTCATCTCAGTGGGGACTGTCTCTTGGACCAGCTCCTAGAACATCCTTGCAGCAGCTATAGTAACTATTTTTATAGGCAAGTTTTATTAGGAAAGTATTTTAAATGGCCTTTGAATGCAGTTTAGCAGCTGGAAATGAGGCAGTTTGCCAGCATCATGTGAGCAGACAAGCTGTGGAGCACCAACAAGTGCTACCAGACATCCTCAGTCCTTTCCAGGCTGGGCATGAAAACCCACAAGAGTCCAACGAGCCAGAAGGTGCCCTTAAACTCAAATGCCTGAAAGGCTGAGCTCTGCTGTTCCCAGGTCCCTGACTAGAAAAAGCCCTACTTTTGGAGGCCTGAAGGACATATTTAGAGCTAAAATAGGTCTGGAGGTGGTGGTTTCGTTACACAGTGGACATCAGCTGCACTGCTTGGATTCCTCATGAGTGTGGAAAATGAGTGTGAGTTCAATGCTTGGTCCTCAACAAACAATCCAGGGTATTAAATGAAGTGGCCCAAACACACAGGGCCCAACACATTCCCACTCTGCCACAGGAAGAAGCAGGAAAAGGTCTGGATTTGGGAAAGTTCTGAGCAGACACAAGGCCCTGGTGCTGCAGCCACGGCAAGGAACCAAAGATTGGCATCACTGGGAGCAATCAGATGACTGAGAAAGCAAAAACAAGGCTTGAAAGAGCTGGAGACCCAGTTCCAGTCTCAAGCCATACTGGCACAGTCGTGTGAGGAGTTACTGTGGTTTCAGCTCATGCAAACAGGAGTGGAAAGTGGCCTCCAGTACGAGCACACACAGAGGGAAAAGGCAACTTTGCTTTTAGACATGACTCCAACTGTACAGTCTGAGAGTCAATTAAGCTTTGCTTTCTCGATATCTTCTTCCAAATAAAGGCTCAGCTTGTGTGCTAGGCATTTTTAAAAATAAAATCAAACAAAATCATACATTTGGCAGGTCCTGGGCATTCCTGCTACTAAATTGTTCTGTACTTTATGCAAAATCTCAGTGTATTCAATAAAGAGAAGTGGAGTAGCCCCTTTGACCAGTGTCCAAGTGTTTAGAACTGCTAAATGTGAGTTCTGCCCGTGTTTACATGTGGAATGGAACACAGCCACTCAACCACAAAATGTTCCCAAAGCAAACATCCAAAACCTGGTTGCTGGCAAGGGACACTGACAGACTCGCCTGAAACCAGTCATTCACAGGATGCCAAAACAACAGATTACCACTGGGAAGGAGTCAGCCAGGTTCTTTTCTTACCTCCAGGGAAGAGGCCATGGCAAGTGACAGGAAACAGTGACTGGCAGAGCAGAGTGTGGGCTCAGGGGTTTCTGGACAGAGAAGGAAGGCTGGTGTTACTCCAGCTGTGCAGAAGAGTGACCATGGGCACAGGAAAGTCCCCACGTGCCAAGGGTGTGTGTGAACCTCCTGAAGTGGAGGGTGAATATTCTGCTAAGTCAAGGCTGGCTAAGCAAGAGAATCACAGAATGGGTTGGACTGGATGGAACCTTAAAGCTCATCCCGTCCCTGCCATGGCAGGGACACCTTCCACTGTCCCAGGCTGCTCCCAGCCCCATCCAGCCTGGCCTGGGACACTTCAGGGATGGAGCAGCCACAGCTGCTCTGGGCACCCTGTGCCAGGTGTCCTCTCACTCCAATTCCTGGTGAACAGCCCCTCTCCATCTTCCCTGCAGCCCCTTCAGGTCCTGGAAGGCTCACAGAGGTCTCCACAACCTCCTCTTGTCCAGCCTGAGCAGCCCCAACATTCCCAGCCTGGATAAAGAAGTAAAGCAGCAGAGGGAAAGAAAAACTCCAGCAGGACACAGCAGCTCCAGATGTTTGTCAGAGGGGAAGGTGGGATCAGGAGGTGACCTGTGTTCCCTCAAACACAGCCCCTGGTTTTTGTGACAGCCCTTATTTGTCTGCCCCTGGATTGTGTCACTGTGGGGCTGTGCTTGCTCAGATAAATGGAAATACACCCTCGAAGCTGGCACACAAGGGAAAGGACATAATAAAGTGCTGAGATCACCCTCTGGGATGTTGCAAGAAGGGAGAAATCTATGAAATAGGGCAAGAAATTACATCCCTGCAAAAAATGTAAGCAATATCTTGGGACACAGCTGGGAAGGATCCTTCCAAGGTCCTTCCAGGATTCTTCCAAGGCTCTTCCAGGATCCTTCCAAGGTCCTTCCAGGATTCTTCCAAGGCTCTTCCAGGATTCTTCCAAGGCTCTTCCAGGATTCTTCCAAGATTCTTCCAGGATCCTTCCAAGGTCCTTCCAGGATTCTTCCAAGGCTCTTCCAGGATCCTTCCAAGGTCCTTCCAGGATCCTTCCAAGATTCTTCCAGGATCCTTCCAAGGTCCTTCCAGGATTCTTCCAAGATTCTTCCAGGATCCTTCCAAGATTCTTCTAGGATCTTTCCAAGGTCCTTCCAGGATCCTTCCAAGGTCCTTCCAGGATCCTTCCAAGATTCTTCCAGGATCCTTCCAAGGCTCTTCCAGGATCCGTCCAAGGTCCTTCAAGGACCCTTCAAGCAACACAAGTTTTAGGGTGACTTCAGGAGACTGCTCTGTGCTGAGAGATCCACCTGCCCCTCTTGCACGTTCCAAACTCTTCCCAGACCTGCACAACCCACGTGCCTCTCTCCTGCCTCCTAAAACAAGGTCAGGGCCAATTTCTGCCACCTCCAGCTTCAAGCCCTGCTCCCAGCCCACAAACCCGAGCCTTGCAGGTGGCAGCAGCAGCCTGGGCTGTGCCCTGTGTGTCCCCCTCACCCTGCCCCTGTCCCCTCTGAGAGCTGGGCATTGCTAACAAAGCACCAAACCCCAGCCAGGTTTCCTTTGCTCCCGCATGTTAACACCTCCTCACGAGCTGAGTGATCCCTGCACGCCCCAAATTCGTGTTTTTATTCTGCCTGTGCATTGACACCTTGTTGCCTGAGCCGTGTTGATGGGTTGCAGGTGCCCCTGGCTATGAAACTGGCCAACAACCCACTCACAAATTTGCTCCACTTGTTAATATTAAAATCATATGGCCAATGCCTCCCCTAAATTGGTTCAGGCTTGAGGTACTGCTGCTTCACAGTAGGAAGAGTGTTCCAACAGGCTTTCTGCAGGCCCTGCTATTTATGGTAAACACTCCACTTTGTTGAAATAACATAAAATTTTGAGATAAACCCATTCTGGACAAGGAAACGTTAAAGTGCCACCGTCTCTGCTTTGCAGCTTTGCAATAACTTGTGTGTGCAGCTGCCTCGTGGGGCTGGGGAAGACCTGAGCACCACATGTTCTCTGCTTAGCACTTGGAATCCAAGGAAATTTCTTTATTTTCTGGCTTTACTGGGTTATGGGGTTGTCTGGGCAATGTCAGGCAGGGCTCTGCCTCTGGTGTTTGGGGCAGTGTGAACTCTGTGGGGCCAGGAATGCAAAGAGTGGTGGAAATCTTGCAAGATAAATCAGCTTAGGTTCTGAAGATTCACTGCTTGCTGAGCCTGGAAAGGTGGAAGGGAATATTTGCTGGTGCCCTTGCATTTGTTTAGCAGAGGAGAGAGGAAAACTGTCTTTAAACTGTAATTTTGGGCTGAATTTTTATATGGATTGGCTAAAATAAGAGTGATTATTCCATTCTCCATCATCCATTTACAGCTCCCAGTTATGATCTCTGGGGAGTTCAGCCACCATCAAAACAAAACCAAAGCACCTTAGAAGCCCTCAAAGACAACACTTTTATCCCAAACACTCCTGATGTGCTTGTACTCCTCTCATACTTTGTTGTCTGCAAAATATTTTAACAGGTGGATGGCAACAGTGCTGAAATTGATTTGAACCCAGAATTTTTTAGGTATTTCAGGAGATAAGCACCAAGCTGGGCTCCATAACCCTGCAGTGACACCGAGAGCTGGAGTTGTTATAGAAACTGAGTCACTTGCCAGAGATGCAGGCAGGAAACATGGTCACTGTGAGAGCCAGAGCACCCAGCCAGACCTGAGGAATTTGCCTATTTTCTGCCAACTCCTCGCATGGAACAGAAAAACAAATGTGAAACATGGCCCTCGGTGCTGGCACAGGCTTAGAAAGGAGATCTTGCCAGCCAAGGCTGTTTCCTTCCTCTAAAAAAGTGACCACCCCAATTTTTGATCATGAAAATATGTGCCTTTGTTGTACAGACTGATAAGCAGGTTTGTGGCCACCCTAATTCTGCTCAGAGATAAGTAAAAGCAAATAAAAATGATGGAATTACACCTGTCCTCTAACAGTAATTCCAATGAGCAAAGGTCTAGGGAAATCATCTGTGGAACAGAGCTCAGCTGGCCCCAGAACATCATTTATGATGTGCCATGGCTACTGTAAATCCAACTGGAGCCATGCTGTGGTTGTGAGTGCCAGTGAAAGGCATCTGAAATCTGTGAGATTTTCCTGGAAATCCTATTTGCATCTCAAAAATTAACAAAAAAAAATGGAAGTGTGTGTGATTCTGCAACTAATAGATACTTTAAAAAGAGAAGTTTACATGGCATCTTTATCTGCTTATTAAAATAATTCCTTGGAATGTGTTCTAAAGAATGAGTGACACTGACTGCTCCAGGAAATCCCATTAATCCCTCACAGAAGAACCTGTGCCTTCCCCCCACGAGCACATTCTTCAAAGCTTTGACTGAGATTCCTTCCATCTACATTTGAGATATTCAAGTTAGGAGCAGATACATTTTAAGGTCACAAATTTACACTTTGCTGGCAGCAGAGTTGGGGATCTCATTTGGGATGAGTTCAGCCCCTGGATTTGGGGAGTTGCTTGAACTCTAAATGCCAGGCAGGAAAGCAAAAGGAGAATTTAAGGAGCAGAATCATTATCAGAATAAATCAGCTCAATGCTGAGCTGCTGCTAACATGGTAAAACAAATGTGAGCATCTTCCAGGGGGATTTTCCCAGAATAATGGCATGCTTTGGCCTTGCACTGCTCATGAAGGCCACCCCAGAAGTTGCTGGTTTACAGTAGTTGAAGTGGGATTAGCCCTCATGAAAGACTCAGGAATACTTTTTCTCAGTGAAAGTTTACAATAATATTTTAAAGACTCTCAACCAACACCCACACTTAAGCTTTGAAAACAGATAATGCATTTTTAATGGGATTGCACATCTGACAAGGAATTTGACTAATTCCTCTGATAGCAGACAGCTTCCTCCCCATAATTCATCTCAAAAGGATCAAAAATCAAAACACTCCCTGCCATCTTTGGAATGACCCCCTCTGCCTGGAAAGGATCAGATCAATTCCAGCAATTCAATGGCAGGAGAATGGAACCACAGATACCTGACCTCCCTTTGGTCTGTCCTACCAAAATAAGGGCTGGAGTGGAGCAGGGAAAGAGGGAAAAGCCTGGAGGACAAGGGGAAGTTGGGCTGCTGACACTGAGCCCATTGTTCCCACTTGGCCACCAGTGCTTCCACTCTCCCAGTGTTGGTGCAGCTCCCAAAACCTTCAGAGCTGCTCAAATCCCACCTCATCTTTGTCAGGGGTGAGGCACTGGGAGGTGGCTGAATTTGAGGTGTTTCAGAAGGAAAAGCATAAGAGTTTGCTTCAGCTTTTTTATGGTTTGCCCAAATGAGGATTTCCTACTCCAGAGGAGGGGACCACAATCACATGGCTGTGCCTTTAACACCACTCACAGCATAATCCCTTGTAGGTGCTCCACAGCACAAACCCCAGCCAGGTCTGTCAAGGCGTTTTTAGCATTTGTTCTGTTAAAATACAAGAAAAAAAAAAAAAACAAAAACCCTGAGGTATTAGGGTGCACTAATCTTTAGAAAGGTTAATTTATTCATAGGGATTTTGACAGAGATGTATGGCTAGGCTGGAGTCCCAGGCACTTCTTCCCAAGGGGAACTGCTTGTGCAGAGCCTGACAGAAGGTGAGGGAGGCTTCAGAACAGCCCCAAACCACATCAGCCAGGGGCTCCCAAGTGTTCTGAGCACTGCACTCACTGTGAGCAGCCCCTGCTGCTCCCCCTGCTCCCACCAAACCTCTGCTGCCTGTTGATGCAGCAGAGATACCACAGCCATAGGAGCTCCAGACAGAAAAAGCATCTCTATCCCTCTAAAAATCATAGATAGTGGGCTTCTTTCCCCTTTCCAGCAGGTGAAAAGGCAGCTCAGGGTGGTGTGAGCTGTGTCAGCAGGGGCTGGACAGCCTTGGGGAAAAAGAGCTCCTCTCTCAGACATCTCAGCCCAGGCTCTGTTTGATTCTCCACAATAACGATTTGGATTTCCAGACAACATTCAGATGCTTGTTCTCAGATTGATGCTAGCAAGACTAAATGAAGTGTTTTTCTGGATATTTGGGGATGTCTTGTCCAAAAACGCCAGAATATAAATCTGTGGATGCTCCAACAGGAGACATCTGCTAAAATAAACTCTATCCTTGAAATAAGCACATTAGAAAGGCAGGGGGACATCACTCTAAGGTATTTGATCATGTCCTCATTTTTCCACTGGGAACAGAGTCTACTCCATAAAAAGATCTCTTACAGATTAGAATCTCTTTACCATTCTAAATTTAGGCAGAGAGGATGTGGCAGAAACCAGCCCAACCTTGTCCCTGCAGAGGCCTCTGGGACCTGTCAGGACACTGCAGGAAGCCAGCCTGATAACTGATTTGGCTGCTTCTTTTTAATTTGCTTGGAGTCTATGCAATTCAAACTAAATTTTCCGTGGTCTGTAAAAGGACAGAGCCAATTTGTGACTGCCCTGCCCTTCCTGCAGCAATTCTTCAACATCAGGAACACCTGAGCTGATTCTTTCAGGCTCTTGGCCCACAAAGCAGCTGAATCCTGCTGGCAGGTGGGAAGGGGAAGCACATCCCAGGCTGTCCTGGCGAGGATACAGCCAGCAGAGCCAGGAAAAGGAGCCTTTCCCTCCTTTCCCGTTGGGTTTGGAGCACTGTGTCCAGTTGGGCTTCACCAAAGGACTACAGGACCAAAGGAGGGGCTGGAGTGTGGAGCCCTGGACAGAGGGTTTTGCCTGAGCTGCCTGTGCAGAGCCCTTGGCTGGACCAGGGTCTCAAACCAGCAGGGCACAATTCACCTCTGAGTGAAGGGCTCAGCCCAGAGCTCCCACCTCCCTCCTCTCACATCGTTTTTCCATTTTATTTCCACTCCAAGCATTTCCCAGCACCTCCCCCAGCACCAAAATCAGAAATGGCTCACCTGGTTTGGTCTCCACCTGCATTTCTGGCACTGCAAAGGACAAGGGACCAGCTCAGCTCGCCTGAGCCAAAAACAATAATGCTCTGCTGACCAGAGCTAGTTAACTGCTAGTTTAGATTATTAACCTCTTGCACTTAATGAGAGTCCTGAGGCTGCTTAAGCCACAAGACTGAATTTCCCCTAACCACAAACATGGAATCCTCATTAATATGAATCCAAGACACTTTCCCAGGAAGAAATAATTTGTAGAATGTAGAATCTACCCAGAAGCAAACGATGCTGGATTTAGAAGTATGTTTGAAACTTCTGCAGTTCAGTTTAATTTGTCCCCAAGGACAAGGAGGAAGGGCTGGATCACAAAATGGATTTTTATTTTTAATTGCCAGGTGTCACCAGACCTTAGCAAGAAAGATTCCTGATGTTTTCCCCAACACCCCCAAATACTTGTAATTATTTTCTGGGGAATTTTACTTGAAAAATGATCCATTTCTAACTGAATTTAAGCCTGTGTTATGCAAACAGTAAACCAGCTTGTTTGAAAGTAATCTGTACCCAAGGGCTAGCAGAGGAATAAAAATAAATAAAGTATGAGAGGTTTTACAAAACCACAGACACCACCAGGTTTTCCAGGTCTAAGGGAAGAAAACCTCGTTCTGCAGAGTCCCCTTTCCATCTTGGCAAGGGGGAGTTTTTAAGATGCTTTACAATCGATCCCTGGGTCGAGTTTCGCAGCCATCAGCACCTGCTCCCTCTGAAGTGGGACGTGGCCGTGTCCAGCAGCAAAGCAGCGAGGACAGGAAGCCAAATTTATGGCATTAATTTGAAACTTCAGCAGGGAAGGGCTGGGCAGCACAGGGCCACTCGTTGTCACTCAGTTTTGGTGTTGTTACAAATGCATGACATGTTGTTGGCTCTTCGCAAGCATCGGGATAAATGCTGTATGTATAGTGTTAAAATAGCATTTCTATATGGATATAGACTTTGTTAATAGTAAAAGTTAGATGTAAGTTTTTTAGAGATAGCATGCTTAAACTACCTGCCTAGTCAAGATAACAGCCCGTGAACAGGTGATGGGGACCATGCAGCTGACACAACAATTATCAACTCTCAACTGACTGCAAAAGGCCGGGACCACCTCCCAAATTAAAAACGATAAAGGGAAAATAAAACCACAAGCCAAGAAACACGCATGCTCTAAAAAGGCG
>JANRGV010000055.1:4579668-4595992 GCA_024734035.1 Alethe castanea
GCATGAAGGTATATGAATATGTAACAAATAAATAAATTGTAAAATGTATATAAAGGGGTGTTCCCGAAGCAGCTGTGTGCTCTGAGCAGCAAGCCAAGCACCCGGCCGTTTTAACCCTTTGCTTTATATATGTCTCTTATTGTCTCTTTATTAAACTTTTTAATTCTCCCAAGACAGTGAACCGTGTTTTTCACAGTGTCACCACCGCCCAGCACAGCGCTGAGGCTCCGGGATCTCCTTTATGGCCACGAGTGGCCAAAGCCCCTCTGTTTCCCTGGATGCCCAAAGTGGCTGGGTTTGGGCTGTCAGGACCATCAGCCCCATCCTGCAGTGTGGTTCCTGAGCCAGACCAGGGCAGGGCTGAGCAGAGGCACATCCCTGCCAGGTGCTTTCATCTCCGCAGGTGTTCTGGCGTGCCCCAGCTTTGAAGTGCCAAGCCAGCCCTTCCCCGGGTGGGATTAAGCTGTAACAGGAGCAGGGGGTCGCTTTCCCCATTGTTCTGCCCCATTGTCTGAAATCCAACCTCCTCAAAGGGCAGCGGTGAAACCTGAGCATCGCAGGAGGGTGGGGGGATTTCTCTGCACCAAGGCTGGATCTTGAACTTGCCCTGGCACTGGGGAAGCTGTGGTTGGGGAACTCATCCCCCCCATGGAATCAGCAGCACAACTGCCCTGGAACCCGGTGGAATCACGTCCTGGAAAGCATCAGTGTGTAATGCATTATCCCCTGGTGTCTGAGCTACTGTGCTGGCAAAAGCTTTTCCTAATGACAATCACATCCCCCCAGCCCCTCACACACACTGGTTTGCATTACAGAAAACATGGAGCAACAGAAAGCCAATTTCTCCAGGCTGCAACTGGGTTTGGATTCATTCCAAGCTGTCACTGTCTCAGAATCTCCTCCCAGGAGTTCCCACTCGCTCCTCCTCTATCAGTCGATTTTTATGTTGGTATCTTGTTTTAATCTTCTCTGTCACGTGGATGCAAGTGCAGCAGCAGGAGCAGATGGGGCTCAGTTTTGTGTCTTGCAAGGCTGGGCCAAAATGCACTTGTAGAGTTCTCTCAGGTATCCTATACCGTGCACAGTGCTTTTCATCAGATCTCTTTCTCATTTGGTTGAAATTTGAAGGATCAGAGGGGCAATTCTTCCTCTCTTTAATTTAGCATCATTTTTTTTTCAGATTTAGTAGCAAAGAGGTGCCTGTCAGATATACAGCATTCACTTTTCTTATGATGTAAGAAATGGCTTTTGGATAAAACACAGATATTTTTATTCACAAAACAATCATTTCCTTATTGCTTGGGATGAGGATGCATTGAATTCCCCAAAATGTAGGAACACCAAATTTCTGCCAGCTCTATCTATGGGGTTTGTTCTCATGGTTAGGTCAGACCTGAGCCAAGGAAAGGCTGCTGTCATCCCTGAGGTACAGCCCCTTCTGTGCATATAAATAAGTATTATCCCAATATAATTCCATAAACTGTGCATAAGGAGAATTCATGAAGTTCATGTCAAACCACACATGGTGCAGCAGAGAACTTAAACAGGAGCCCACCACACAACAGCAAGGAGTAATGGACTCTGCAGCTTTCATTCCTGGTGGTCATCCCCAGCTCAAGTGACAAATAAATTCCTCAGGCTTCCACCTCTTCCTGAAATCCAAGAGCTCTCAGGGCTCAGCAGGGATCAGGACGAGCCGTGAGTGCTGCCCAGGCATCCCAGCAATCTCAGCTCCCCTCCCTGCTGGGGACACAAAGTGCTGTCACCCTGGCAGTCCCCACCCTTGCACTCCTGAATGTTTGAAATGTCATTTTGGTGTGAGTTCACCTCCCAGAGTGGAATTCTGTGAGACTTCCCCTCGTTTATTGGATGGAAAAAGGGACTTCCCAGCATGATTTAAAATCGGCAGTTTACACCAGCAAGGTGTAAAATCCCTTTAGTGCCATTCAGAATCTACAAGGGTTTAATATGCAAATAATTGTAATAATCACAACCCCTTTTCCTTTTCTACCTGTTTAGATATCACTGGGCCCAAAACCTGATTTTTTACAGTATTTTTGCTTCCTTTTAACCTTCTCTTGCTGATGTATCTGATCAGTTATAGAAGGAAAAAACCTGTCTTTATTTTCTCATAAACAAACCCCTTCTATAAGCATGAAACAATAATTTCCTCCACAGATTCGTCTACCTGAGCATGGTATTCATGGGATCATGGAATATCTTGAGTGGGAAGGACCTGGATAATCAAAGTCCAACTCCTGGCCCTGCACAGACACTTCAAAATCCTACCCTGTGTCTGAGAGCATTGTCCAAACTCTTAAATTCCATGGAACACTCCGTGGCCTGGCACAGGGACACAGACCCTCACCCACAGCTCTGATACCTCCTTCTGACCATTTTTATTTTCTAAATAACACAGAAAATAATTTTGGAGGCTCATTTTGCCATGTGTGCCTAAATAACAACTCTGATACCCCCTATGATTTTCAGCAAGTTTTCTTTTTTCCCCCTTCTCTTTTTTTTTTTTTTTTTTTTTTTTTTTTTTTTTTTTTTTTTTTTTTTGACATTTTACACAGGACAGATGTTGTCACCACAGCTGTTTTTGTAAACAAGATATGGAGATGGTCTGGATTGGGTTACCTTGCTAAAATAGGCTAAAATAAATAAAAGGATGGTTGGTCTCTCTCGGATGAATTAGCTTGATTGGAAATGTCAGATTAAAAAGGCCTAAATAAACAGAGCTGGGCATCCACCCTTAATGGAGCCAAGGGCCCAGGACAAGTAGTAAAGATACAGAAAATGAAAGGCTGGATCACAGATTTATCCCTGCACAGACACAGCTGATAGCAAAGGAAGCATCTCCTGAACTCCAGGCTGAGGAGGGTCCTGGATTTACAGACACCTCGGATTTAGCTCAAAGCTGTGCTGATTCCTCTTCCCTGCTAATAAATAATTTCACAGCAACATAAAAACATGAGTCAAGGGCAGCTGGAGGTGACAGAGACAGGGTGAGGTGGGATGTTCCTCCCCAGGTTCTGCTTTGAGTGAGTTAAGTCTTCAAAAATCAAAGTTATTGCACTGATGTCTCCTTCCACAGGATTATCCATGTTCTAGGATACTTACAGTGTTTTTGTGCTTGTTCCTGTGCCATCACAAATCCTTCTAGCTGCTCTGAACTACTGAGCCATCTTTGATATCAAACAATCCATTATCCTCCAGCTCCTATTTAATACATTTAAAAGCCCCATAGAAACTGTTCATGTGGTGCAACAGCAAAACACTGATAATTAAAGACTGGCTCTTTTTACACTATTGTCCTTTTTTTACATTTAACACCTTGACCTGTTCAGACTGAAACTTTCAAAGTCTGTCTTGGACCAACATTTTCCCCCCCAAAACCCAAGTTTGGGTCGGTCGGTTTGTACACAAATAAAACATAAAGAAAAGCATATTGTTTTGCCATGCTAAATATCTTCTATAAATGGCACAGCCTAAAACATCCAGGAGGTTTAGATTTCAAGTTATTAGAAATTCCTGGATCCTGCAACTCTCCCCCATTTAACAGCTCCGAACACAGAGCCACCTACACAAAGAACTTGGCCCACAGCAAACATACATTATTGTGAAGCCGTCTAGAAAATAGATGCTGTTCAGACCAGAAATTACCTTAAATGACTGTTGAGTTGACTGGGTTACAATATTTTAAGGACCATAAAAATAAATATAGTTGTCCAAACAGCGAGGAGCAGGGCTTTGCCAAGGAAAACACGCGGCGTGGAGGGCGCTTACCCCGGGCAGCCCCGCGCTGCCTCGACACCGCGAGGCTCGCCATGAAGTGCCTCTTTGTTCGGGCTGTGTGTTTAAAAATTGACGAGTGCTCCGTGGTATCAATCACTCCTGTCAGCCAGCACAAGTGCAGATCTGTTACACTTAAAGGCTTGTCAAACCAGACATGATTTAATTTGTCATTTTTCTCTCCCTCTCTCCGCGCGCAGCGTGCACGTGCTCTTCATTACTCTTCATCATCAGCAAAATGAATGCATTTTTTGTATAATTTTTTTTTTCCCCTTCGCTCCGAGAGGGTGGAGGGATGGTTGTTTACCAATGACCCAGCACTTGTGAAGAGATCATAAGCAGCTGTTCCCTACATGCCCTCACGATCTGAGAATTTAGCTGAAGCCGTGGGAGGAGTGGGAGACGAGAAGGGGCTTTCGGGGCCATTTTTTTTTCAATAGACAAAGGCCCCAGTCCCACACAGCTCTGCAGGAACAGAGTCTCTGGAGCTTGTCCTGCTTTCTATTCCTCCATTAAATTTTCCTCTTCAAACTTCTCTAAGAAATGTTTTAATGTGGTGCCTTCACCATGTGGTTTTGGGAGCACAATTGTCAGAGTTTTGTCCACTTCAGGACTGAAATTTAAAAACTTTCTGCTTTGTGAGGATGGCTCATTTTGTTCTTGGGAAAACCTTTACCTGTTGCCATAATCCAGAGAGAAAATCACATATATGAAACATCAGAATGCTCTCAGGGAAAAGATTAACTTGTTTGTTTCACAGTTCATGTGGGATTTTTTTTTCCACTTAATATAAAGAATGAATGGTAAGGGAGAAAACAAATAACATAAAATGAAATATATTACAATTGGAGAAAAAAACATTACCTATTGATAAATATAGTTTTGAAATTGATGAGAAACCTGAAGCTAAAACCCCCCAAAAACTTTGAGATACCTGTCAGTGCTGTTCCACCGTTTCCCTTCAAAACAAGACTAAACCAGTAAAAAAGTTCTTAACTCTGGGCAGAATTCCAAATAGGTTTTGAAACAGGTAAATCCCCTCTGCTGCCAGTGGGAGATGATGCCCCAGAGCTGTCCAAGGATGCCATTGTTTGGCATAATAAGTTACTTTCAAATAATAATAATAATAATAATAATTTGAGAGAATAAAGCTTTGGACCCTTCTAAAGGACTCTCAGCAGAGCCAAGGCTGTGTGGGGCTTGTCTTCAGCACTTCATAGAAATGGGTGTTTCCTCTGTTTATAGAGGAGAAAACCAGAACATCTCTAGAAGAAAGGAATGTCACAGGTCACCCATCTGTAAAAAAAGGACTAAAAACTCTGGAACAAGACTGCAGGAAAAACAAATCTGCTCCAAATGGGACTAGAACAGCCTGATCCTGGGTCAAAGCCATTGTCTGAGCTCAGGAGTGCAGGAATTTAGGTGCATCTTTCAATTAACATTTCATTCCCCATGAGATGTTGGATAGGAAAGCCTAAAACCAAGATTTTTTTATTTTTAGCAACACCCATTTTCTGTGCCATGAAGAAGCTCTGCCTTCTGCAAACACCTTCCCCCTACAGCCAGCACCAGCCCAGCTCAGGAGGAGATGTCATGAGAAACTCCTTCCAAGCACAACAGTGACAGTCTTGTCTCCCATGAAGGAAAGTCAAACCCAAGCCTCACTTATTCCCACATTTCCTATGGAAAGATTTCGCAGGTCCCCACTGCAAGGGAGCTTGAATTAAGCCCAGGGTAAACGAGGAAACTCTGCCATGTCCATCAACAAGGTCAGATCAGCAAGGCCCATCCACAAAGTGCAAAGTTTTTAAAGACAGGCACTTCAATAACTGCAGAGAAACACGATTTATTCTGGCCCTCTGTAGTCCAGAGTGATCTTTGTGCTCTGAGCAGGAGGAATCCTTTCTGCAGAGCACACAATTAAGCTGCAGGCCTTTTCTCTCTCCACATAACACCTGTGTCAGAGGCACAGATTTATCCAAGGGTTTGGTTCTGTGTTACCCAGTTAGGCCTGAATTTCTGTTGGTGGTGCATTGTCTCAAACTCCCAATATCTAAGAAAGAGAAGGAAAATTGTGCCCCTCACTGAAAAGTAATTTATATAACCTACACTAATAGGAAGCAAGTCAAATAATAGCAGTCCCAAGGAGTTTTCCCATGTTTTCCCATGGCACAGGGCACAGCCAGCCCCTAGTGACCAACTTCTCCTCCTGAAGGACCAGTTCTGAGTCTCTGACCCTTCCAAACAGCAGGAATTCTCCTGGGGACTGTTCCCAGCTATGGGTCACTGATCATGGAGACAAAACCCAAAACAGGGGCCAAGCACTGAGCTGCTGCCTGGGGTTTGGCCTGGAGCCCCTTTCCAAGCATCCCATCTGCAGGAGAGCAGACAGGGCTCCAGGAAGCTCCAGCCTCATAAAGCACCTCAGGACTGATGTTCCTGGGCCAGCCAAGAGCAGCAGTGGGGAGCCCAAAGGCCACTGAGCCCCCAGCACATGCTCCAGGGGCTTTCTGAACCCAGTCCCAAATCCTGCTTTCCCTATTAATGTGAATGGCCCTATTGAATTCACTTGGACAGCTTGTGGGAATATGGATAGAAAAGTTTGGCTCTGCTTTGGTAAACTAAACTTCAGGAAGTCTGAGTATACCATAACAAAGCCCCTAAAGCCAGCAAGCATCATGAAAGGAGCTTATTTCATTACTAAATCAATTTATGAGTATAAACATGGAGTTATCTGACTAAAATATGGATATTGCCCACTTGAAATACTGCACCTCAAGCCCACCAAATGTCACCGACAGGCATCCCTGAAGGAAGCAGGCAGCATGCTGCCTTTGGATGCCCCAACTATAAATCAAGAGATTTCCTGAAGTCTGCCTGGAACAGTGGAGAGTAGCCAAAATTGCATGAAGTGCTATTTGTGTGCTATTAGTTGTGGGGTGGGAGTGGGGAGGAGTGTGGGAAGGAAAAAGGAGAAGAAGGAAAACCACTTTCTTAATAGTTCCTACAATGTTTGGAAAACATTCATTCACAGCATCCATTTATCAGGCTTCCATGTAATAACTCCAGGCCAAAAAAAAAAAAAATACCAACCAAAAAAAGAGGCTGGAGGGAGGTAGGTGGAGGAAACAAGGATAGTGAGTTTTAACAGGGAAACACTGGAATGTTGTCAGTGTTTCCATGTAAAAGAAATCCTGTAATTACAAAGTGCTGTTTGTGTCCAGGTGCCACTCAGGGGTAGAGGATGATGTCAATGGTTCTGCTCAGTGCTCTCACATCTGAACAATAGCCCACTCTGAGAACTTCTCAGATTTTTACACACCTCAGCCTCTCACACCCCAGATGAGTCCAAATCCACTTCAGGAATATCCATGGTGTCATTTCCATGGCTGGAAAAACCTGACAGGTCCTGGACTCTCAGAGACGCCCGTGAGCTGCAGCTGGAGCATTCTGGGTTCTAAGAAAGGGATCCTGTGACACCTTTGATGCCTTGGAGTGGCTACCTAAAACAGAGGCTAGACAAAATTTAGAGAATTAAAGTGGGTATTATTAAAAGCCTTCAATAAATACACCTTGGGTACAGTGAAAAGCCTCCAAGGGGCTACACTCAAGATGAACAATGGTCAGTTTTTATAGAGTTTTAAGTTTGGTCCATTTATATATCAGGGGTTAATCCTCCAATTAAAGTTTCAGGTGATGAAGTCATTTACTCCAGGTTTGTCCCCCTCCAATTCACTGTTGTTTACATCTCTTGAGGCCTGAGACAATAAGGTGTCCTTGAGTTTCAGGCCTAGAGAGGAATTGTTTTGTCTAAACAGGAGCTGATGGGCCATGGAGTTTTAGAGTTATACACTAATGCAGTACAGGATCTGAAAAATATAAAAGTTAAATCCTTGAGGTGATGTGTGCATTGAAAAGGGTTATTTATGGAAGACAACACCCCCACTGCCCCCACAGGGCTCCACTCTGAGGGTCAGCCCTGCAGTTTGCTTTATCCCTGACTGAAACATCCCATGGCCCACGGGGTGGGATCCTACAGGGAGAGCTGGGCCTTTCCCAAGATGAAAAATAAAAAGGTACAGAGCAATCAGCCCTGGGATCTGATTTTGTTGTGAATCTGAAAAATGCAGCAGGAACCAGGACAGGGAAATCCAGCAAAGTGTGGAGCTGAGGCCAGGGATGGAGAGAGGTGTGATCAGACCCTGGGGCTGCCAGGAGGGACCTCCCCAAGAACAGCTCAGGTGAAAAAACCCTGCAACAACTGAGAAAGATCCCCCTGCAGCTCCAGCTCCCATTCTCCTCCTCATATTTTAGCTGAACATGCTCGTGGTTGCCTTTTGATGTTTCTAGCTGAGAGAACATTTTCATAAAGCACAACAAAACAGAAAAATCTCTTTGGGAATCCCTGTCGGCACGATGGTTTTGATTAGTGCTAATGTTTTTCTGGCTGGCTGTGAAAATGCATTTAACTCTAATTGACTGGGCATTGTAATTCCAAAGCTTTCTGCAACAAAAACCCACCGAGTGACAATCTGATACAGAAATCTGGCAAAAGATGATGTCTCTTGCTCCTCAGAGACAAGTTTAATGGAATAAAAATATTGATCTAATATAGAAAGATTGGATATACATTTTCCTATAACTTTCAGTATTGTCAAGGGGCTAAGGGAGAAAATTCTTAACATGGAAACCTTTTCATATTTGGAATAGTTTCCTCTTCAAGGAAATGGTGTAATTGTGATTTCAGCACTGCAAACCAGACAAAGCACCAAGGGCTGTGCCAGAGAGAGGCTCTGCACCAGCTGACTCCAGCCCATCTTCCCCAGTTCCAATTTCTGTGATTCCATTATTTCCTTTTTCACTGAAACTGGAAAAGTGGTGGGGAGGGAGGCAGGCAGGCAGCAGAATTTCCTCTCTGGGATCACAGTTACACCAGCACTGGATTGAGCCAGGCAGAGATGGACTCAAACACCATTTGCCATTTCCTGAGGAGTTCCTTTTCATGGGAGCCACGAGGAAACCACGTGTTTGCCCAACTCAACCTCAGAACTGGAAAAAAACACAAGCCTGGGTGATTCTCACACTGTAAATTTCAGCAGGGACTTTTAAATAATGCCCTAAATTGGATCTTCGTGTGGGAAAAACAAATCTGTCAAGAGAAGAGGCTTTTTAATTTGTGAAACCAGGAGCTCAGCTGTGCAGCAGCAACAGTGACAGCATCAATTTGGTTCTGGTAGTTGATGCTAAACTGGGAGGGGTTCAAGGAGATGGAAACAGCACTGGCTGGATGGCACCAGGGACTGTCCCCTGCTGTCCCTTCACTTCTAGGGGTGGGGTGTCCACAACTTCTCTTCATTGCAACCACAGCAAAATTGGGGATGGTTTTGAAAGGGAAAAGGGAAAAAAAAAAAAAAAAAAAAAGGAAAAAAAACCAACACAGAAAGAAAGAACAACCCAAAAGAACACTGCGGATAAGGGGGGAAAAAATCGCAGCAACGAATCAATTAATGCGAGTTCTTCCGAACTTCCATGCAAGCTTTGCCTTCAATTAGCATGATCTCACTGAACCCTCTTGTGTAGGCCTGGAGCAAAAGCAATGGAAACTTTCTCCCTTCTTGTTTTAATCTTTCACCAAGTCCTGACTTTCGCCTCCAGCCCGTCTAATTGAAACTAATCTTCGCGGGCGAGGCCTGTCTCTTTCCCTTAATCCCTCTCTAAGGAAGCTCACATGGTCCCAATTACAGCCACACCGGCCCCTTTTATTCCCCTCCTCGGCTCCTTCTGCCAGTTTCATTTTTTGAAAGTTTGCATTATTAACTCCATGCTTGCGAGTTCCTGTCTGTCACGGGGGCCTCGAGATGTTATCGCCGCTCGCCGCTGTCTAAGGTTACCATGAAAGCATTTTATGGATTACATTCTGCGAGGAGGCGATAGAGGCCACGATAGCCCAGCACAGTGGCGAGCTTCAGAGCAGCCCAGGGCCGCAATAAGCGGGAGGCCAGGGCAGTGTTTATCTTGGATTTGGGTGTATACCTGCTCAGTTATCTGCGGGGGAGCACAATAAGAGCTAAGAAGGGAGCGCTG
The DNA here is from genome assembly GCA_024734035.1 of Alethe castanea. Lineage (NCBI taxonomy): Eukaryota > Metazoa > Chordata > Aves > Passeriformes > Muscicapidae > Alethe > Alethe castanea. The sequence goes on from JANRGV010000055.1 coordinate 4,589,548, forward strand.
GCGTTCCCCGCGAGGCGCTCACAGAGATGCTTTTGAGATGGGTGCTCCTGCCCTGGGAGGAAGGCAGGACGCGGAGAGGAGGCTGGTTTGAGAATGTGTTTAACATTACAGAGTTAATGAGGTTAGAGGAAGGCAAAGATAGCCCTCGCTGGTTCCCAAGCTGGCTCCTAATCCCAAGGCAAAGCCTGGTCTGCTAATACCGAAGCTCAAGCAATTTATTAAAAATAGACTATTTTCTTTCTCTTCCTTTTTTTTTTTTTTTTTAACACTTCCTTCTCATAACTTGCAGACTCCCAGGGAATAACTCCTGTGTTCCAGGATTTCTTGCACAGCTTCAAAGTCATGAATCTGTGGTGGTGGTTGCTCCACTGAACACATCTGAATTTCTCAGCACCACTACAGTGACCTCCCTCCTTCCCATCCCCAAAGGCCACTCTGGATTTCTTGCAGCTTTCCAAGAATGACCCTCCCAACCTCACGTTCCTTTCCAAGAAGTCACACAAGAGAAGAAAATTTTCCACCACAGCAGAGCAGATGAATCAGGGCTGAGCCAACTGGTGACAGGAAAATGAAGGGAGGACACGTGTGGTCACGTCAAATTGTAGGGGTGGTCTTCATAATCGCCAGTGGTTCTACAATTTGGGCTGCAAGTAACCAAAACCACCAAACCACTGCCAGGAACCAGATGTTACTGCCAAGGACAGATGTTCTCATCACCAAAACAAACACAGCTCAATTCTGGAACTACCAACCTGCTGATTTTTCGTTCAGCTTAAGTCTCACCTTTCTCTGGCCTCAACCACCAAGGATGTTTAGTTGCTTACAGAAAGTCATGTTTTCTCATATTGTTTCCTTTCACTTTGGAAAAATATTCATTTTTTGAACATTTTTAAGTGTCTTTACTTCAGTTCAATAAAGTTCAAAAGCAGTAAGTCATTTAAACCAGGAAGATGACAACTGCACCCTTTAAAATTTCAAAACCACACATCCTGACAAACTCAAAGCATTTTTGCAAAACACAATTCAAGTCAAGAATTGGTGAGAAACCATTATCAAGAGGAAAAATGGCATTTTTAAGGAAAAAAAATACCTTGCACACCTGGCAATGAATTTTTGGCCAAGGCTAACTCATGGACTAGGCTCAAGTGAGCAGCAGCTCCACCTGCAGCAGAGTCATAGCTGGAACCTCAAGGAATCAGCCATGAGTAGAACTGTGGCTGTTTCAGATGCTCCTGGGTGAAGTCTGCTCACACATTGGGTTTTAGTCCTCCTGACCTTCCCTTAAAATGGAAATACAACATGGGCTTTTCTCCATGTTCTTTTTCAGTATGGAAATCCTCATGACTCATTATTTCCCTCTCTTTCAGAAGATGTTTTCAATAAATGCCTGAAAATGTCTCCCTTCAGTGACAAAAATGGTTTTGCCTTTTGCAGTTGAAAGTCAACTTTGAAAACCCCTCCTGCCTCCACATTTTGAATAAAAAAAGATAAAATAATGAAATTACTGAGCTTTTTAAAAGTCTAACCAGTAGAGGTGCTGCAGTAGTTTGGTGTAGTATTTTCTTAAGTTTGCACCTCCAATATAAATTTCAAAAAGAGAAAACACATCAATGCACACCTACATGTGGTCCTGGTTGTCTCTGTTCTCTCTTCTGGGAGATTATGTGGTCTCTGAACACTTTTATTTCACCTCCTTTTGGCCTAGAAAGCAGTGTCAGAAAGAAACCCCCACACTTCAACCTCTGGCTCACTGCTGAATTTCTCACCTGTGAGCTGAGGAGTAAAAACTCATAGCACACCACCACCCATTTATGGCACAGCAAGAAAAGGTCGTTCTTTTCCCTTGCCCAGGATATTTATGAGGACTTGGAGAATGATTAACTGAGGGGGAGGGTGGAAATGAATCCTTCTAAACAGCGAAGCTTTGGATTCTCCAACCAAATGAATGGCTCTTGTTCCAGATTTACAACCTTCCCACAGCCTGGCTGGGATGAGGGATAGCCTATCTTTGTCCTATTAAAGAATTTATGATGACTATTTATCAGCAAAGTAACGACACAAGGCTTGAGGAGGTTTGGAATAATGGGAGGAGAGCAGCCAACATTGTCCCAGCTGCTCACTTGCCCAAATACTGCAGAGCTGAAGTGGGGCTGGTACCTGCTTGAGGGAAAAGTGTCCCAGGAGAGTGGCTGGGTGGGAGAAAGTCCAGAGTCCAAAGGTGGGCGTAGGAAGGGAACAGCTCTGAGAGGGACAGAGAATATATCTGTGTGCACTTGCACCTCTGGTTTTCCCTCTTTTTCCCCAGGCTTGGTGTTGGGGAGGGAAATAGATTTGCAAGAGGGTATTTAGGTGGACTAATGAGGTTATTCTCTCATTAATCATGGAGAACAAATCCCTGTAATGGTTACTGAGTGTAACTAAGTCAGACCCTGGAGGTGCCCCATCCCTGGCAGTGTCCCAGGCCAGGCTGGACAGGGCTTGGATCAACCTGGGACAGTGGAAGGTGTCCTTTGCCATGGCAGGGGGATGGAAAGGGATGAGCTTCAAGATCCCTTTCAACCCAAACCATTCCATGAGCCTGTGCTGCCCACAGCAGAAGGAACTCCAAGAAAATGAACAGAGATGCTGAGTGAGCAGTGAGTGCTCTGGATCTGAGGGGAGCTCCCCAGGGATGTCCTAGGAGCCATACAATATTCCACACACTGCTGGCTGGGTTTTCTCCAGTTTTCAGCAGTGGAACTGTCTGAATTACAGCAGCCTTTGAGACTTTTCAGGTTAAGAACAAGTTTTGAGCCCAGGGCATGAGGAGTTTCAAAATTCACTTCATCATTAGAGCTGAAAATATCCTTCCTGAAAGAAACATCCCCACCTCCTTACTCGAGACTGCTGCTAGATGAGTTTTCCTCTTTGCAGAGGTTCCATCCTGATGGCAGCTCCAACCCAGGGAATCAGGAGCAATCATGGATTGGCTCCAGAGCCTCCACATGTAACTGAGATCAGCCCGTTCCACTTTGGAAGCAGGCTGTCAGTAAATGTCATATTTTATTTCACTTCTGAAAGACAAATGTGGCAACACATGCTCTGCTAGCAGGCCAAAAGGAATTCTAACTGCCTTTTGCTGAAAACAATGTTGATTTGGATTTAGCCTAGCACCACTTGTAAAACTGAATTACACTGAATTTGTTCTAAGCGGCCGCGACATGAAGATCTTTACACACACACACACACACACACACACACACACACAATTTCTGCTGGCTGGAGTGAAACTGCAGCTGATGCCCAGGGGAAAGGCAGCACAGAAGTCTCTATCCACTCTCTCCAGTCCTCAGGAGCCAGTGAAGTGAGAAGAGAGAGTTCCTGGACAGTTGCAGGTGATCCAGCACCAGCTCAGTCTCAGGGAGCAGAACCTCCATGGGTACCTGGAATCTCAGTCAGTCTGCAGCCACCAGAGCCCAGAACCAAAACACAGAATTTCACAGCAATTCCACTCCCCTGGCACAAGCACTGGGTGTCCCAGCCCAGCCCACAGGCTGAGAGCAGCAGGCAAATCTGAGGTGAGAAGATTGTCAGAGGGAGCAAAGCCCAAGAACAGCGGACAGCACTGCAGCAAATGCAGAAGACGGAATTGAAAGAGGAATTCAGCAGGGCTGGGCTGGACTCAAACATCTGGCACAGCTGCAGAGGCATCCACGGCCTCAAGGCTCACACACCTGGGGTGTGCTGAGCAGGATGGCAGGAGGCAGATGTGGGATGTGTGTGAGAGCCATGTAAAGCACCTGAGCTGGGTTTCTACTGCTCTGCAGAGACCTGACAGCTGGGGAAAGGAATGGGAGGATTCCCTGAGCAAAGGAGAAAGCTGTTCCCTTCTTCATGGGCAGAACTGTGAGAAATAGACCTTCCCTGGAGATCCAGGTCTTGCTGGGAACTTCCTCCCTCCATGGAGAGCTCTGCTATGGAGCAGTTGGGTTTTAAAGCCTCAGTTCAAACACTGCCTACAGCTCACAATATTCTGTCGGGGTTTAGGTCAGGTCTAACATCTCTGGGGCAGCAGTTGCTCTCTTTCCACAATGTATTTTTGTTCCATAGTCCAAAGAGTTCCAGGAAACTTCACAGGGTCATGCCCCAGTCTGAGCCAGAGTCTGCTCCCAGAATAGGATCCCAGGTCTGCCAGCTTTGGGCTGCCTCAGCTGTGGTGTGTCCCCTGCTCTCACTGTGCTGCTGTGTTGATCCCTGACACCTTTTCCTTCAGGAAAAACGAGTTACAAGTCACCAGGCAGAGCCTGCTTGTGGCACTTGGTTCTGGCTTAGGCACGAGGGTGGATGAGAGGGGTCACTAACACGACAATGATGGTTTCTGTGTTCCCACAACACAATCTCCAGCCCAACTCACCAGTGCCAGGCCTCTGAGTTCCCAAACCCCATCTGCAGCAATCATTAAATAAACCCTTAACTGTGTCTTCTGGAGCTTTTAATAGACTGGAGTACTTACACTGTCAGTTTTTACTGGGCAAGATGTAATTTTCCAATAAACACGACCTCTTCCAAAAAGCAGCACTTTCTGAACTTTTTCCAGAACCCAAAGGTTTTGGCTGCAGCTGCAGCAATGGGAATCAAATTAGAAAAACAAAAATTCCTCCTTTCACTCCATGCTTCCAAATGTTTTTCCAGGGCTGAGACGAGAGGCGCACTCACTGTTTGTTTCTGCTTCTGTTGGCTTTTAAAAGCACAGGAGGGTGAAGGAGCTGGGTGGCTGGGACTGGAACTTTCACAGCTTGCTTATGTACACAGAGCCATAACCTTTGTGTCTGGCTGGGAGCAGCTGTGCTGCCATTGTGCTCCTCTGCCTGACTGTAAACTGTGGGTGAATATGGAAAACAGATTGTGAGTGATGGTGACTAATTGGAGAACATCTTGGGGGGACACCCTGAACGTGTGGGAAATGTCAGCCAGCTGGAGGCTGCCTTGGAGCCCTCTGGGTTAGCAGGGCCCACCAGGAACTTTACAGATAAATGGCATGAGGAGCACCCCTTGCTTCAGCCTCCTCCACCTTTAGTAACTGATAATTAATCAGTTATTTAGTTATTAAGGTTATCAGTTAACTCATAAGCTACTGATCAGTTATTCTGATAATTAATCTGAGATTTAGGTATAAACTTCTGATTTCTCCCAGGTCATTCAGAGCATCCCTGGCTAGAGGAGCCTCTGGCAGTTGTGAACTTGGATAAATCAGCTGTCCTTCCAAAAAAAAAAAAAATCCTAAAAACACCCCCTTCATATTCTAAAATCTTTTTCCTGGTTCTGGTGCTCTCACAGAGGGACTGACCTCTCCTAGAAATCCGTGGTGCTCCTGGCTTGGCATCACTGCCAGTGCCAGAGATATAGGGTGGGAGCCCCTGGTTCAAAATTCCAGCAGATCCTGCATCCCAAAGGGAAAATTTACCCATTGGAAGGAGGGTTCCTGTTACAAGAACCAAGACTTGTATTGGATGAAATATTAGATTTAATTGTCAGACCACTGGCCAGTCATGCTGGTGTTCCTGAAAGATTCTCTTCCAGCTTATGTGGATGGGATGGTGCTCCCACCTCAGAAAGCAACTCAGGATTTGTCTGTCAAAGCCTTTCACTGCAGATGATAAAGCCAAATAAATTCTGCAGGGGACTTCAAACGAAGTCTCTAAAATTTCTTTTAAATTACAGCACTTCTGCATAAAAGACTAATGGGTGTGTAGCAGTAAAATGTACTTTTTAATGGGCACAGAAAGTGGATCACCTCTTTTCCTAAATACCATTACACAACGTATTTTAAAGGAAAGAAGATCTTACACTTAAAAATAACAGATTAATAAGAGTGGCCCAGAACAGCCAGTTTTAATAAAAAATATATGTATAAATATAATGTTAATTCTGCTGGCCTGTGGAATATACCCATCACAACTGCCATGCAACACACCCACGACTGGGATCCATAGCAGCTAAAATATTGCAAATTCTGATCATTAAAGGGTTGCAGCTTTTGTCTGGAGAAGCCACTAGAGCTGAGAACAGGCAGGATTCCATAAGGAATGGCAGGTCCTGCTTATAACAGAGGGATTTGTGTGAAGGAGCCTCCTCAGGCCCTACAGTAACATCTCCAGAGTCACCCTGCAGATGCTCTGACCCTCTCAGCACCACTCACACCCCAAACCCCCCAGCAGCAGAGCCCCACAATGTCCCCCCTTGTTCCCTGGGGCTCCCCCTGGGCAGAACAATGGTCTGGTTGTAGTGCCCAGGACTGGGACGATCTGCTGTGTGTGAGCAGGGAGGGGAGCTGGGGGAAGCCCTGCTGTCCTCCTTGGTTGTTATAAATGCATGACATGTTTTTGGCTCTTCGCAAGTATCGGGATAAATGCTACAGGTATAATGCTAAAATAGCATTTCTACATGGATATAGTCTTTGTTAATA
>JANRGV010000055.1:4596092-4619280 GCA_024734035.1 Alethe castanea
AATAAAAAAAAAAAAAAATAAAAAAAAAATAAAAAACAAAAAAAAAAGAAAAAAAAAACAACACCCAAAAAGAAAAAAAAAACTAAAAAACACCTACTTGTCTGGATGAGAAGGCTTACTTTATTAATATCCATCATGACTCACTCTCAGGGAAAGGTGGAAAAAGTGACTTGCTTTGACCCACACTCACCACCACCAGTCAGGGCAGCACAGCAACCAGACTGAAGTGTTGGACTTAGCTTTCCATCCACTAGCACACGGCAGAAAGCCTTTCTGAGCCATTGAGAGTACCAGGTTTCAAAACCAAAACAAAACAAAATGAAGAAAAAGTTCATCCAGCTCCCTTTGGCCCTTTAGCTGAGATCAGTTGTGGTCTCAGTTTGAGATTTGAATGTGCTGGAGCAGGAATGACAGCACTCACTGTCAGGGGCATGTGCTCTGTGATCTGGCAGACATTCCCTGCCTTTATTCTGTGATTTGGCTGGCCTGTGGGTACACTGTGAACTTACCTGAAGATGTTCAAGGAGCTGTGGGATGCCATCACACTGTCAAGAGCCTTCACAAAATACCAGCAGCAGAAGACTTTCAGGAAATGTCACCACATCATCATCCACTCCATGCTGCTGACTTTGTGGTGCTGTTTCCTGGAGCCGTCTCACCCTGTTATGGAACAACAGAAAGGGTAAAAGAGGTGAAATATGAACAGTAAAAGCACCATTATCTGTTTTAGTAGCTATCAGGAGCCCAGAGTGAACACCAGGACTTCAAGTGCCTCTTCAATTACCTGGATGACTCAGAAAGCTTGGAAAGTGGTAGAGATAGGAGACTTTGTAGGCCACTAAATCAAACCAGAAAACAGGACATGCTCCTCCTTAAGATCTCTCTGGAACACAGCAAGGGGAACAATTGCACTGTTAGGGGGTCCTCAATTTGGGAGGCATATGCCAGAGGTTTCATGCAGCTCTTAAATAAAGCATTACTTGGATTTCTTGACAAAATAGGGCAAAGAGAAAAAGAATTATCAAGGATAATTCCTTTTATGAGAAATGTACAGATTCAGTGCAGCATTCCTGACTGCCAGGAGTTAATTAGTTACAACCATGAAAGATGGTGGTCACTAGACACCTACAGTTGCACCAATGATACAAACAGGAGTCCAAGCAAGGAACATATGCAGTTGGCTCAAAAGAGCCAATTAATCAAAATAAATTGAAAGGAATAAGAAAAAAGACTGAAAAATGCAAATGAAGATTAGAGGAACTTTATAATGAATTTCTTAACCAAGATAATTATGGAATTGCTGTTAAGTTTAATTCACATACTGTTTCAATTGAAATACTGGTATTTGCAATACTGATAAGGCACAGGATGAATGGGTGAAGAGCTGGCTACTTGGCAGATCTCCAAAATAAACTTGTCAACACAGAGTCATCACTGAATGTGGTTTCTCCTTAACGAATTTTTGCAATGACTAGTACTGGTCTGTCTGCAACTAGCTGATGTTTTCTTGAGTGGATGCAGTTAGTAAACATCAATAGCCTCATGCCTATGAATCAGGCTCAGTAAAAATTACTTTAAAAATCCACTTTAGAACATCTCTGCAAATTGTTTTCAGAAATTTTCCTGTCTTTGAAAACATTTTTTACCCACCCTCTCCAAGTCTTTCAGGGCGACAAAAGAGAATGCTGATGATATGGGGGCGGCGCTTGCAACACAGGAGTCTCTTGGCAAGGTGGGAAGAATTCTGAAAAAAGGTGTGCTCATACACCCTGAAGCAAAATTACCTGAATGGGAAAGTCTGCCCTTCAGGAGTGCCCATCTGTCTCTGAGGACTACAGAGGCATCCAGGCAGATGAGCTGAAATTTTGCTGATTTTCAGACACAATAAATTTTAGTTCGGCTAAACTTAGGTGGGATGATTCTTACCCTCTTGGGAAAGAAAAGAATAAGCAGGTTACAGAATACACCACAGGCAAGCATATGCTCGACTGTGGGATCCAGTTGTCATGTTAAAAAAGGGCATTATGAAATTGGAGGAGGCTCAGAAAAGAGCCACAGAAATGATTTACTGACTGTAGATAATGTTTGACAGTGCAAAATCTAAAGATCTCACACTGTTTAATTTATCAAAAAGAAGATTAAAAGGTTACTTCATTGCAAGCATTATCTCATAGGAATGCCATGTACTGCAATGCTCTTTAATCTAGCAAGAATGGCACAAATATTTAACATTGAGGGTGATTAGCCACTAGAATGAACCACCAAGGGAAGAGGTGGAGTCCCTCTCTCCTGATGTCTTCAAATCAGGTCTGAATACTTCTGTGGCAGATGTGCTTTAATCAAACAAAAGCTGTGCTCTAGTCAGATGCACATTACTGGGTTGAATGCAGGGAAAAATGGGTGAAAAAAGGATGCACTCCTGGCCTCAAAAATCTACAAATCTGTGAATGCCAAATTTAATTTGAATATACTTGCAGGAATCAAAGTGTTCAAACTGTGCTCCACTTTAAGGGAGAGGAATCCCAGGAGAGTAGGTGGAGACGTGCTCCCAGTGTTTATGAACATCAACTACCTCTAAAATCTCAGTTTCTCATCCAAAACCCGGCACTGTTCCCTTTCACAGCCCAGCTAGGGTTAGGGCTTCAGAAAGGACTAAACCGGTTTGATTTTCATGGCGGGGTGGGCAGGCACACGGGCTCTGAGGTCAGACGGATTTGTCAGCACTTAGCACCTATGGATGTGAATTTAGACAACTAATGAAAGGGGAACATTTCGGGAGTGATTTCAACAGCATCTGAAAGACGTGTGTGTAGGAAAACCACCCCTCGCTTCCAGCCGTGCCTGTGCTCCTAGATGGGAGCAGCGCTTTTAAAATTCCTGTTTTCTGGCATCACCTTTCTTTGCCTCTGCTCTTTCAGTTGCAAAATAATCACATTTCCTGGACTGGGCAGCTGAAAGGATTAACATTAGAGTGTTAGTTTTCAAGCCGGGGGTCTGCAGACCTCTGGGGAGGCTCTGTGGTCTGCTTCTAAGATGTCTGTGAGAGGTGGCTAAGAAAAACAAGTCCATTTATGCTGTACAGCACTTTAAGAATGTGCATTTCAAAAGGGACATACTCCTCTGGAAAACACTTCATGGTTCACGAGTCAAAAAAGGTGAAACACACAGAAAGGGAAAGTGAGAAAGAGCCCGTGAGTGAGCGGGGATTCGCGGTCGCTCTCGGTGCGGGGCAGCAAGGTTTGCTCAGCATCACCTGCCTAGTCAAGATAACAGCCCGTGAACAGGTGATGGGGACCCCGCAGCTGACACGACAATTATCAACACTCACCGGCTGGGATCACTACCCAAATTAAAAAGAATAAGCAAAAAATTAAAACCACAAGCAAAGAAACACGCATGCTCTAAAAAAGCAAACCCAAAGAGTGGCCAGGCTAAACAGTTCCCAAAAACAGTTGACTATGCATAAAGGTCTATGAATATGTAACAAATGAATGGATTGTAAAACGTATATAAAGGGGTGTTCCCAAGCAGCGGTGTGCTCTTGGCAACATGCCAAGCACTCGGCTGATTTAACCCTTTGCTTTATGTTTTGTCTCCTATTGTCTTTTTATTAAACCTTTTAATTCTCCCAAAACAGTAAACTGTGTTTTTCACATAGGTGCTGAAAAGCCTTTCATTCAGTCTGATATCCAGGGCCCTCAGTTAAGCAGGGACCATCTCTGAGCACATCTCCTGGCAGGGTGGGATGGGGTTTTGGCTGCCTGGCCTGGTGTGCCCATCCTGAATTTAAACACCACCAGGACAACTGGGAGGTGACCAGGGCACAGAACCAGCTCCTCCACGGAGCTCCTGGAGATAACCAGCAGTGGGGCTGGGTTTTGCAGCCCGGCCCAGGGGCTCAGCAGGGCCTGGGGGAGCTCTGGAGGAGCTGCATGTGCTGCTCAGGTGGGGCACAGCAGCCTGGAGGTGCCCGTGACCGGGGCTTCACCCCCGGCGCTCCAACAGAGCCGTTCTGTTCCCCCGGCGTGGAGGGCGTCCAAACACCCAGCCTTCAGCGAGGGCAGGAAGAGTGTTTGAAGCAAATTCTGGCAGAAATAAATGTGAATTTACTTAACTTACCATGTCTCCTGCTTTTCCCCTCACCCCCCCTCCTTTTCCTTCCTACTGCTGTTCCTCAATAGCATCCCTCTCCTTTCCAAGTCATCCCTCACACTCACCGCTGTGTCCCCCGCTCCCTTTTGCCACCCACTGCCTGCTGCTTTATTTTCTTTTCCCAGTTTCTTTCCCCTCCCTCCACCTCAGCACAGACTTCTTTCCAGGTGAGAATATTTTACCTAGTGACTCTGTAAAAACACGCTGTAGAAAAAGCCCTGACTCTCACCATTTTCAGCCCCTCAGAACGCACTCACACAAAGCCCTTCATGCAGAAAGGCATCCACAGAACCAAACCTGCACAGAAATATTTGTTTCCTGTGTTCTCTCCTCTAAGTGGAGCTGAGGTTTTATGGCTTTGTCAGCCACAAAAATTTTTGTCACTTTGCATCAAATCAGAGATTTTGCCTGGTTGTGTTTACAAGTTTATTGGGTTTTCCTTTACAGCAAGTTGTGGACCACAGGTTGAGCAGTAGAAATATAAACCTTCAAAACCCCAAACTTTAAAACAATCTTTCAACAGTAATCTTGTGGGTTGAAGCCAATCTCATCATTTGGAGGCTGATTCCCTTTTTAGGCTCCCTGGTGAGGCTGGGCCATCTCCAGGAAAAGCAAAGCACAAGATCTTGAGAATCTGCTCCTTGCAGAAGCACAGGGAGAAAAGAACAAGGAGAAAGGTGGGAAAGGGCTTTTCCACATTTCAGAGTTCTGCATGGAGCTCCCACTCCCCCAGACACAGCCCAGGTGCCGTGGGGACAGGTAACAGCCACGCTGCTGTGTGGGACAGTAAAATTTCCTTTTCTATTCCTCAGTTATTTCTTCCTAGGGATGTCCAAATTTCTCCTCCACCCTGCCATGACTGAGCACAGACACCTCAGTTACAGCCTCCACAACAGCTGCACTCTCCCTCTCCCTTGTCATCTAAATTCCCTACAAAAATGGGCTCAGAATTTTCCAGAACAGGGACAATCCCAGCAGACAAAATGAGAGAGCACATTCCTTGCTTGCCACCTGCCAACAAAATTCCCAGCACTGCTCAGTCTGGCAGCAACAAAAACACCTTTGCTACCCCCACGAGCCTGGGAAGAGTTAAATCCTCTCCTCTTCAAGCTCCTGGAGCTTTTGGAGTGCAGATATGTCCAGAATAATATTCAGGTTGCCATTAAGTATGTTATATTAATACTCTCTATTAAATTTTAATATAGTGATTATAGAGGAGAAAAATTGTCCTTCAGATTAGGAAGGTATTAAAGAGTTTGGGGAGGAAAAAAATCTTTCTTTTGAAAGAAGCATTTATCAGGCAGTTCCCAGGACATTGGTTATTCCTCAGAGCACTTCATTGTGGTGTTCAGAACCCAGGAGAGCCTCCACATTAATAAAAATGGGAGATTCAGCAGCATGTCTTCATTTTAGTTCATCTAACATGGACTGGAAATGTGCTCCCAAACCTAAAATAGCACCTAATTCCAAGGGCCTGGTAATGGTTGCTCCCAGTTTAATTATCAGTAAAGCACAGTGAGCCCATTGACTGGGGATTTTCTTCACCTGACCCCATCCTCTCAGATACTGAGGAAAAACAAACAAACAAAAAAAACCAAACCCCAACAGCCTTCTTTTGGCAAGTCCTCTGCAAATCAGACTGAAGCCAGAGTTCAGCTGGATCCCAAAATCCCAGCTCCTTTGCCTCTATGGGGATTTTTGTGGTGCCCAGTTCTCCTCCAGACTACCTGGAAGGCTTCATATTTTCCAAAGGGAGGAAAATGCTTGTGCTGGGACAGCACTGGAACCATTGATCCCAGAGGCCCAGATCCTCCAGCAGCAGATGGAAACAAAGGAGGCTGTGTTTTCTGGGAATGAGATGGAAGAAAAATAATTTTGGCTGAACCAGCACGTAGCAATGAAAACCCTTTTTGTCAGAAAATTCCCAGCTAAATCTGTTGGTGGGAAAAGTACAAATATCTTGTCCCACTGCTCTGAATCATCCTGGTCCAAGACACAGCTGATCAGGGGGTATCACAGGGAGGTTCTTTCCCTTGGAAAGCCTCATGGCATCAGCAGCAGAACAGTCTGTAAGGAAAAGCTCCTCTCAATTACAAACACCAGTCCTTAGAAATATTCCAGGAAAATAGAAAGAGCAGATTTCAATTTTCTTTTGAAATTATTTCTTGAGTTTTGTATTACCAGCAGGAAGATGAAACTGGAATGAAACAGATTTTTCAGCCTCTCAGGATCACAGGAAGATGCAGGAGCATCAAACTGAGCTCTGTGTTCATGGAAAGTTTCACTACATTCTCTTTACCCTATTTTCAAACAGAAAAGACTGAACATTTCCCAAAGTGACAGCTCCAAGCACTGCTCCGGCTTCCTTATATGCACAACATTGATAAAAGGCAGAAAATCATGTTCAGTGCTAATTGTCAGGAATAGCCTTAACTTCTTGTTTCCTTCAGGTGCACCTTGAAGACACATCAAACACACCCAGAGCCAGCAGAGAGCCTGAATGAGTTCAGTGTCTCTGCACTTTCATTAGCAGAAAAGCCACAGTTCATTTCCTAAAGAAAAAAAAAAGGAAATTGAAGGGTTGGTTTTAATCTTGTCCTGGCCTGAGTGAATCCAAGAGCTGGAGCAAATGGGATCCCCGTAAATCTAACGGCAGCCCCGGTGAAACCTTATCCCAGGGCTTTTTTAGGAAGTACTTAGTGTAAGAAGTAGCAGAACTGGTTAGTGGAAACAGACCCTCTCCTCCTGCTGCAGCCGGGCCCTGCTGCTGTGACCCTGCCAGATGTGGCACCAGGGCCAGGGAGGGACCCTCGCCATGGAATTAATCAGTTCCCGTTTATTTAACCCCTCCCGTGCCCGTGCTGAGCCACTCCGAACAAGCCTGCAGCTTTCTGCAGCCACTCGAGGCTGAGAAAGGCACGGGCAAACCTTTCCTGGCCACTGAGAGAACAGAAATCCAAGCAACCCAGGAGACTCTGAGAAATCCTCAGTGCCCTTGGAGCCCGAGGCTGGAGCTTGGAGCTGAGGAAAGGAGGAGAAGGAGAAGGAGAAGGAGAAGGAGAAGGAGAAGGAGAAGGAGAAGGAGAAGGAGAAGGAGAAGGGAGAAGGGACAAGGGAGAAGGGAGAAGGAGATCCTGGGCTGTGCCATCACCTGGGCAGTGTTTGCAGAGCCCTGTCGCAGTTCCCAGCCCCAGGATCCCTCTTAGATGTGACTCCACACCCTGGAACTCATCCTTACATGGACCCACCTCCCACTCTGCCCCTGGAATAACTCCTGGAGTGGCTCTAATTCCCTCTCCAAGCTGAATTCCCTACCTGGCTTCTCCCAGACTCACACATGGTGATTTCAGGGCTTGGGCAGCACAGCTGTTCCCCACAACCTCTGCTGAAATCCCACCTGTGCCTGCAGATCCAGTGATCCCAGTGATCCCAGTGCCTGAACTGGCCAGGAATCTCTGGGATACAGGCAAAAACTGCTGCCATCCATGGGGGGAGAGGGGAAATCTAACCCTGCAAAAGGGCTGAGCTTACGTGGTCAATGTGGTGGATGAAAAACTGGAAAACAAAGGGATGTCCTGGAAATGGAAATGGGAAGTTGAAAGGAAAGCTTAGGAAGCAAAAATGCACTTTTTGGGTGTAAGAGGAAGCTCTGGTATCTGCATTAATAGCAAGCAGAAAAAGGGCTGTGCTCCCTCTTCCCACCTGTGCCTGAGCAGCATTATTTCAAGCTTCCTCATGTTGTGTTTTTTATTTAATTTTCCAGCGAACGCACTCTTTTATCATCCAGAACCGTGAAAGTAAATTAAGAAGAAATGGTTTTCTTTCAATTAGACTCACAGTTGCTTTGAGTAACTGCCTATAATTCTATTTAATGAAAAAATAAAATCATTATTCCAGCTCTCCCTGTGCCTTGACAAGCACACAGACGGGCCCCATTAGCAAGCACTGTAGATTTACTTAATTAGAAAAATATTTTGTTTTCTCCAATTTTTAAAAAAGGAGAAAGAGAGGGGGAAAAAAAAGAGGCAAAAAAGAAACCTCCAGGCACAATATTAATCTAACCTGTTACCTGGTGCTTAATAACTTATAAACTAAAGGCATCTATCAATCTATAATTTAGTTTTGCCTTTGATCTGCTCCAGCCCTTGGCTCCCAGTCTGGCAGCTGCTGCTGTCTTATCCTTCCTGCTTCACTTCCAAGCACGAGGTCCCACACCCTGCCTGGGTTTTAATGGGATTTTTGGACACAGAACCCTGAGGTTGGAGGGTGCAGAAGAGCAGAACTTAAACCTTGAGCTTGAGGAAATAACAGAACAACAAGAGGGAGCCCAGTGCCCTTCCCTTGGGGTGATGCTCCCATCCCACTCTTGGCTGAGGGGTGGGAGGCTTTCAGGACATGATCTGCAGCTGTCAGTGACTGCCTGGACTGGTTTCAGCACCTTGAGAACAAATATTCTGCTTTTGGTGAGCGTTTCCACAGCAGAAGAGCCAAATATCAACAGGACAATGAAATGGCACAACCACAACTTAGGCCAGCTGTTCCCAGCTCTGGTGCTGCCCAGGCAGTGACAGTGCAAACGAGGGCATTCTCCAGGAGAAAAAGACCAAACCTCACATTTCTGACAGCAAATCTCGTGGAGCTTCTGCTGCACTGCTGGTAAAATCCAACAGAAAGTCCAGTGGGGATCCTTGAGCACAGCCATGTGCTGGGCACTGCGTGCTGGAGTTTCCCTGGCATTTGTGGGTTCCAGGGAACAATCCCCTCTCATTTTCTCTGCATCTCCCTTTCTTTCCCAATGATTATTATTCCTCTGCAGAAGAATGAATGCCTCCAAGAAGAGGAAGTTTCAATTAGGCCGCCGAAACCCTAAGCTGTAGTTTTATGGCTTTAAATTAACATATAGAGATTCGCTCCAGGTACCGTAACAAAATCAACATCCAGCCACGCTCTCTGATTACAGAGCTGATAAAGAATTTATGGAACATAGCACAGGAAGCTCTGTCTTTGCTGGCTGCCATTCCAGGGGCAGTGCCCCTCGCTAGGAAATGATGGGGGCAGTGGCAGAGCAGATAAAACACACGGGGCTGCCCCCAAGCTGCTGTAAATCACCCCCTTCACCCCCATGCAGGGCTCTGAAGCTGGCTGGAGCACTGCACCCTTGTCTATGCAGCAATTCCTTCCCCTTCCAGCCTTCACTGTCTTTTCTTTGCTAAAATTACACATTAACCTCCAAGGACAGCAGTTTTTCACTGTACCCTTCATAGCCACTCTCTGCCTGCCTGAGCTGGGAAGTTGCAGATTTTCACCTATCCTTACAGACTCCTTTGACTTAATAAGGGGCAGTGATGTGCCAGCAGGTAAATTCAAATGTAAAAAATCAAAATCTTTCTGTCTGTGGGGAAAAAATAATAATAATAATAAAAAAGGGAAGAAGCAAAGATATTTAAGGCATCTGAGCCCTCCAAATTAACTCCTTTATTCTGGATAGAAAAGTCAGGATTTTGCAAGCGGCCTTGTGGGCGAGTTCCGTGCGCTGAGCCCACAAGGCAGCGGCAGTGTGCTAATAGAAAATAAAAATAAATAATAATTTGGGGGAATATTCCCAAACGGGCCGGTTCCTGCCCTTCGCGGCGGTGCGCTGGCCCCCCCTGCTGGCCAGGGCTCGCCATGGCAGGGTGGCACTGCGGGGTGACAATCCCGGCCGTGCCACCTCTTCAGCCCAATTTGGGTATAAACCCCAACTCCTTTACGCGTCATAACCATGGGAATCTTCATCTTGCTGGAGATATCCTGGGTTCCCGCGGAATGGGGAATTCAGCCCTGATTTTTTGTCCGATCCCAATGTCCCGATGGGGCACCAGGGATGCTCTGCAGCCACATCCCAGGACCTGGCTGGTTCCAGGAGTGAGGTCCGCCCTGCTGCCCTGAACCAGCATCAAGAATGCCCCAAGCCTTTTTTTACAGACGGCCCATTCCCAAAAATCCCTGGTGACAGATCGCACAACCTCCTCAGTTAATCTGTTCTCATTTTAGGATAAATTCCTGCTGCTTTCCATCCAGTGATTGACTCCTGATCCAGTGAGAAGTGCTCTTGGCACGGTCATGTGGGATAATTCCCAGAGTGACATTTTATCCAAGGGATAAGAACAGGGTGAGCCTCATCTGGAGATTTTACCCATCCAAGATCTCGAAAAAATCTTCTAAATGCAAACCCACACTGCACCTGCCATCAGACAGAGGGGGCAGCACCACCTACAAACCACAGCTTGCATTTCTCCTTATTTGGATTTGCCTTCCTTTAATTATTGTGTCTTTAAGACCAAATTCCAGGTCACTGTTTAACTTTTGACTGTAATTTTAAAAACCTTAAAAAGAAAAAGAAAAAAATTCTTCAAAATGCATGTGAGCTGGCTATTATTTATATTAGAATATGAATGTTACAATTATTATTTATAGTGTAGTTGGGGGATAGAAGTATAACCCCTTCAAAAAACAAACAAACAAACCCCAACAAAATACAATCAAATAAACAAATTATATCTAAATAATCAAACTATATCTAAATTTTCTATTAAATCAACAGCAAATTCCTGCCAAGAAGGAAACAAACTGGGGGTAAAACTAAAGTAAACTAGTTTTTATTAGGAAATTCAGAATTTCTTAAGTAGATACCAATCAGGAAGGCTGAGAGAGCCTAGTGCAAGGGTGCCCAGAGCCTGAGTGTGCACAGGGCTGTGCAAGGGCACATCTGGGGGCCCCAAATTGCCCAAAATAAACCCAAAACCAGCCCAGCACTGCAGCAGGAGCAGCACAGGGAGAACTCCCTTGTCTGACTTCATTAATCCAACTCTTGCTCGTGTATCAAAGTGCAGCACGTTTTCTTGTAAAAATGATTAAGCTGCTAATTAAGCTGTTTATAACTTGTTTCCCTGGTTGCTAATGATAATTAACATGCAAATTAGCTGAGGGAAGAGAGGCACAGGGGTCCTCAGTTCATTACCAAGTTAATTACTGTTTGCATACTTAAACATAACAGTTATAAATGGTGGCATTTAATGTAATGGCCAAGATGATAATTATACCAACGACATTTTGAAAAGTCATTTCACTCTGTGCTATTTTTCTGGGTGATTGATGTTGCCATGGCTGGTTGATAAACTTACTGCAGGCCAAGATGATTTGGAAACAGCAGAACCCAACAAGTTATCCCTTAACAACATCCCCTTATCCCTGTTTTTTGGGAAGCAGGGAAGGAATGAGGGGAAATAAAAGCAGAAACCTTCAATATTAACAGGGGAGGGATAAAGTGGGTGGGTTAACAGTGTTCCATTTCAGCTGGCAACATTAACAACTTCCCTTTTTTATCCCTCATGCTCTGTTATTCCAAGTTTCAGCAGTGCTGGGAGTCCCTTCTGAGGCTCAGCCCGTTGAACTCATCACTGTCCTAAGCCTCAAATCCTTGTATCCTAAATAAACATGGCAAATAACACACCACAGCTCAGGAATGGGATGGCTTTGTCACTTTGCACTGGGAAGAACAGAAGCAGAGGGCATGGCTACTTTTTTTTAATGCCCCCTGCTTGGCATATTGAGGACTTTATTCCAATATCCCTCACTGGATACAGAGATGGAAAATCAGCCTAATTGTGAGGGTGGGATGTTGGAGTGTTTGGATATCCAGAGGTTGGTCTTGGTCCCCAGTTACACATGGCCCAACTGCTCCTCATTTCAGAACTTTCCATCTAGAAAATCCTGGACTTGCAAAGCCAGGCTGGGAAATGCCAGTGGAGTAACTCAGAGCAGGAAAGGATGAGATTACAGGGGGTGAGCTTTGTAATACTCAGCCAGATCCTGACTGACTGGGTCAGATCATAAAATGACCAGGCTAAAACTTCTCCAGCCTGGGCCACCTTCACCCACCCATCTCTTAAACATCAATTTAATGACTGGATGTGGCACTCAGAGCTCTGGTCTGGGTGACAAGGTGGTGACTGGTCACAGGTTGGATTTGATGATCTTGGAAGCCTTTTCCAACCTCATAATTCTGTGATTTCAGCAGGAAATTTCTGTCCTTGAGCCTTTATATCACAGGGGGCAGCATCAGAGGGGAAGGAGGGTGTGTGAACAGCCAAAGGGAACACCATGAACATCATAGGGGAACCTCATTCATTCACCCCACTAATTTTTACTCTGAGTCAAGCACACCCTTCTGCCTGTGGAATAGGCAGAGCCTCTTCCCTGCCTCACATGGAGCCACTGCAGAACTCCCATCACAAGGAGAACAGATTAAATTCTGCAATTGCACAGCTGAATCCCAGAGCACAGCCCAAACAGCCCCTGAGGCAGCACAGTCTGTGTGTGGTGACCTCCGGGTGCTTTCTGCTGTCACTGCTTTAATCTCCAGAACATAAACAAAGGGATTATTCCTTTTTCTAATGGAAAAACCACACTTTTCTTGTAATCTCACTCAAGTGCATCTTAATCCT
Organism: Alethe castanea; assembly: GCA_024734035.1. Classification (NCBI taxonomy): domain Eukaryota; kingdom Metazoa; phylum Chordata; class Aves; order Passeriformes; family Muscicapidae; genus Alethe; species Alethe castanea. The sequence goes on from JANRGV010000055.1 coordinate 4,608,731, forward strand.
GCTCCTTGTCGAGGATACCTGCAATCCTTTGTGGTGTCATTCTTATTGTGTGAGCAGAGATGAAAATAGTCCAGTGCATGGAGAGATCACCTTGGCTTTCTGTGCCACCTGCATGCACCCAGGAGGTTGTGATGGTCTGGAGAGCAGAGAAGTTTGACCCAAGAGCTAATCTAGCATATTCTATAATAGGATTTTAAGTCCTGGAGAAAAGGAGGCCCAGGGGGGACCTTCTGGCTCTGCACAACTCCCTGACAGGAGGGTGGAGCTGGGGGGTGTCAGGCTCTGCTCCCAGGGAACAGGGTTAGGATGAGGGTAAACAACCCCAAACTGTGCCTGGGGAGGCTCAGACTGGACAGCAGCAGGAATTTCCCCATGGAAAGGGTGGTCAGGCCTTGGCAGGGGCTGCCCAGGCATGTTTGGAGTCCCCATCCCTGGAGGTGTCCAAAGAACTCCTGGAGGTGGCACTCAGGGCTCTGAGCTGGTGACAAGGTGGGGATCAAGCTCAGGATGAACTCTGATCCTAGAGATCTTTTCAAACCTCAATGATTCTGTGATAAAAACAGCATTTAAAAGATTGAAAACATCCTGAAAATGAATATTTCCCACTAGACTGCATTAGGAAGCAGATCTGCCACTGACCACCCTTAGAGGTCTCCATTTGAACTCTGCTGGGACCCAAAGGAGCAGCAGCAGCTGTGGGGACATGGGGACACGGTGCCAGGGCTGCAAATTCCCTCCACAGGAAAAGGAGATCCTGCCTCAGGCTGACAGCAGAGCTCCCTCAGCCCAGCTCTCCCAACAGACTGAGGGCGTGGAGCTGAAGATGCCTCGGGATGAAATTTCATCTTGTGGCTTCACACACCAGCAGAGCTCCTGGGCTTCGGTGGGGGGGGCACCCAGTCACCCAGCCTGCATCATTTAGGACAAATATCTTCGTTCCCCAGCCTGAATGTTCACACCAGCCTAAAGAGAGCACAATTTGGTGTCTTCTTTCCAGCCCAGGTAGAGCTCAGAGTGAAAATAGTCACTAAAAAAATATTTTATTTTTTTTTACATTATTAATACCCTACCTCATTATGCTTCCTTCTACCAAAGAAAGGTCATTCTCCTTTTAATCCAAATTTTCAACATCAAAATGCTGGTTTCTCAGCCTCAGCCCTAGCTACATATGGCATTTAACAGCCATAAGAGAAGTGAGAGAAGAGACTTGTTGCACTGCAGGAACTGAGAGCCTTTAAAAGAAAGAAGTGCAAGATTTATCAGTCCTGTCTCTGAGACAGGCTGTTGCAGATGTGTTTGTGCACCTCCTGCTCTGCAAAGCAGGAAAAACAAAAGTTTGCAAACTTGTTCTGTATTTAGTCCCTCCCCACCTACCTCACTTTAAAAATTCATCAGTAATCAGAGACATCCTGAGGAGCTGTTGTAGTAGAGTTGCTATTTAATGAGTGTGTAGCAGATTTAATATTTAATGTTTAGATAGACATCTCCACAATTCCCTCCCCTCCCCTGTGTTTTTGTGATCCTTTCAGGAAAGGAGCTGGTCTTATCTACCCCACAGGACACACAGCAAATTGTCTGGGGGCTTGAGAAGAACCTTTAAGTGTTTAAGAGACATTGCTGGTGCCATCTCTTACAGCAACAGGTTTATACACCCACACTCTCAGGGATTACACCAGGGCACAGAGAAATATTCTTTTTCCACTGAGCTCCTTAGATGTTGCTTCTCTTATTCCTTCAAGGTTCAAAGTCAGGAATCTAAATTGATTTAAGTTTGATACACAACATAAAATTGGTTGTGTTTTTCTCACCTAAAGTCAACAAAATAAGGTTTCATGAGGCTGCTGCCTTTTTGGCCAAGCACAGCATCCCCTAAACCATCCATGCACAGCAGGGAGCACACGGGATCCGTACCCAAACCAGCCTTTTTCAGCTGGAAATGATGGATGGAGGACAATGCCACCCTCACGTTCTCTGTATCTACAGGGCAAAACGTGGCTGGAAGCAACTTCCAGCCCACTCAGTCATGCAGCAGAGTCAGATGATGGGTAATGATTTTTTTCAGCCTGGACCAGGCTCCATCAGAGGCTCCAGTCCCAATTTTATTCCCACAAGCTCTGCCTGAGCCTCCGAGGAGGGGCAGTGGCATTTGATCAACCCAGCTCCCCTTAATGTGATTTCTATTTCAGAACTGCTTCTGTCGTGCCCTTGAGTCTTTTCCTGGCAATATCACCTGTGGCCTGATGTGACAGCAATGCTAAATTATATCTTGATGGCTAATTAGGGTAATTAAAGTGGAAGTAATCAAATCAACGTAATGGGCAAACTCTTAATAAAATGTCAAAAAACCTCTATCCATCATAGAAGGTTTTTTTTACTCTTTTGAATGTCAAAGAATGTGGAGAAAGAAAGAGTTGGACTTCAGAGTGGTCCTGGCTTAAAGAGACATCATCAGGCTAAACAGTCCTAAAAATGGAGTTGATCTACTGCTGAAAATACTCTAATTGTTAAAAAATAAGGGCTATGATTTAAAAATAGGCGTTCTTATTTAAAGGTAAGGATTGTTATTTAAAAAGTAAGAGTAGTTATTAAAAAATCAGGATTACTATTAAAAATGACATTTATAATTAAAAACAAGGTTTCTTAATAAAAAAATAAGGCCAAAAGTTTAGGCTGCATCACAGAGTTTACTGGTTTGTGTAAGTAATTCCCTGTGTCTTGTCCTGCTGATGGTCATGACCTAGGTTAGTTTCCTGAAGGTGATGGGGACCCCTTCTCCAATGTGAGGGGGATCCTTTCCCCAAGCTGAGGAGGAAACTTTCCCCAAAGTGAGGCAGATCCTTTCCCCAAGATGAGTGGAATTCTTTCCCCAAGGTGATGGGGATACTTCCCCCAAATTGAGTGGAATCCTTTCCCCGAGGTGAGGGGGATCCTTTCCCTAAGTTGAGGAGGATCCTTTCTCCAATGTGATGGGGATCCTTTCCCCAAGGTGGGGGAGATCCCTTCTCCAAAGTGAGGGGGATCCTTCCCCCAGAGTGATGGGGATCCTTTCCCCAAGGTGGGGGAGATCCTTTCCCCAAAGTGAGTGGAATCCTTTCCCCAAAGTGAGGGGGATCCTTCCCCCAGAGTGATGGGGATCCTTTCCCCAAGGTGGGGGAGACCCTTTCCCCAAAGTGAGTGGAATCCTTTCCCCAAAGTGAGTGGAATCCTTTCCCCAAAGTGAGTGGAATCCTTTCCCGAAGGTGAGGGGGATCCTTTCCCCAAAGTGAGTGGAATCCTTTCCCCAAGGTGAGGGGGATCCTTTCCCCAAAGTGAGTGGAATCCTTTCCCGAAGGAGAGGGGGATCCTTTCCCCAAAGTGAGTGGAATCCTTTCCCGAAGGAGAGGGGGATCCTTTCCCCGAGGTGAGGGGGATCCTTTCCCCAGAATGAGTGGAATCCTTTCCCCGAGGCGAGAATGATTCTTTCCCCAAAGCTTTGAGGATCCTTTCCCCAAGGTGAGGGATCATTTCCGTCAGATGAGGGGGATCCTTGCCCTGTCCATGCCCTGAGCATCCCGCCCGGTCCCTCGGGATGAGGAGGCAGAAGCTCGGGCAGGTCCCGCCCCGCAGGACACCGGGCAATGTTTGCGGTCTCCAGGCAACACAGCGCCCGCTCCTGCCCTGCTCTCCCTCCCTCCTTTCCTCCTTCCTTCCTTCCCTCCTTCCCTCCCGTCCCATCCCGTCCCCTCTCAGGTGTCCGCGCTCCCCGCACCCGCAGGGCCGGGCCAGGTGTGCGGGATGGGGGGCAGGAGCCTCGTCCTTACCGCTGGGTGGAAAAGAGCGGATTTTGTCCTTTCTCCAAGCCGAGGAAAAAGGTAAGGGGTGGGTGAGGCTGAGGTGTGGCTCTGTCTCTTCCGTGTCCCCCACCAGCGGCGACATTGGTGATTAAAGAGTTATCAGTCGTGTGTCCCAGCCTCCTTCCTTCCTCCCTTCCTCCTTCTCCTGGCCAGGGGCTCTAGGTGCTTTCCAACCTGCCTGCCCACTGTCGACCCCTGTGAAGATTCTCCTCATGCCTTTAATCCCCCAGAAACCTGGCAGTGACCAAACCCTGGCTTTTCACAGCACCTGGGCTTGCTGACATCTGGCATTTGAAAAGCTGCTCCCTCCAAGCAGAAAAACTTGTGTTCCAGAGCCTCTCATGGCTGATTTTCTGCTAAAATTCTGCTCCATGGTCCCCCATTGCTGATTTTCTCCCAAACCTGTGCTCCACAACCCCTCACTGTTTTTTTTTTCTGCTAAAACTCTGCTCCACAGCCCTTTATGATTATTTTCTATTAAAACTCAGCTCCATAGCCCCTCATTGCTGATTTTCTGTCAAGTCTGTACTCCATAGCCCCTCACTGTTGTTTTACTGCTAAAACTCAGCTCCACAGCCCCTCATTGCTGATTTTCTATTAAAACTCTACTCCACAGCCCCTCACTGCTAACATTCTGCTAAAATTCAGCTCCACAGACCCTCACTGCTGATTTTCTGCTCAAATCCTGCTCCACAGCCCCTCATTGATTATTTTCTGCTCAAACCATGCTCCATAGCCCCTCGTTGATTATTTTCTATTAAAACCCTGTTCCACAGCCCCTCATTGACTATATTCTATTCAAACCCTGCTCCACAGCCCCTCATTGATTATTTTCTATTAAAACCCTGCTCCACAGCCCCTCATGATTATTTTCTGCTCAAACCCTGCTCCATAGCCCCTCATTGATTATATTCTCTTAAATCCCTGCTCCACAGCCCCTCATGATTATTTTCTTTTCAAACCTTGCTCCACAGCCCCTCATTTGTGTTTCCCAGGTCTCAGCCAGGTTCCCCCCGCCATGCCACTCGGTGAAGGCCCAAGCACAGGAAATGTCGCCCGAGGACCTCGCCGCCCTGCTCTGTGGGGAAGGGGACGAGCAGCTCTCCCAGCAGGAATTTCCAGCTGCCACCGCTTTTTACCTGGCTGCCTTCAGCTGCTGTGGCCCCACAGCCGTGCAGAGAGTGAAGGCCATGGGCCACGGGCCCTGCCGGCAAGTGGTGGCCATGCTGGAGGCCTGGTGCCAAGGCAAGGCCCAGATCCCCAAAATCCAGAGCAGGAACCTGGCCGTGGTGTCCCTCAGCGTGGGAATAGCTGCAGTTTTCCTCTCCACCCTCATCCCCAACAATGTGGTGGCCTCGGTGTACGAGCTGGAGGCCCTGCTCCGACGGGGCTCCTCGGAGGAGGTGGTGAGCAAATGCAATCTGCTGCTGGAGGGTGATGCCAGCGGTTCCATGGAGCTGCTGCTGCTGAGGGCGCTGGCGCGGGTGCTCTCAGGGACACAGGTTGGGGAGGGAATCGTGGATTATGTCCAGGCCTTTGTGCTGCATCGAACGGAGGCAGTGGCCTACGTGTGCAGCAGGCAAAGGGAGCACCTGGGCCAGGTGGTCCAGGCTTTCTCTGGTCACCTCTCCAGGCGCCAGCAGGAAAGGCCAGGCTGCAGAGCCTCGGAGCAGTGGCTGGGTGACTGCTACACCTTCCTGGCTGCGGTGGCACCGGGGCACGCCTGGGTGTGCAGGGCACGGGCAGCTCACCTCCTGAAAACAGGAGAGTTTCAGGAGTGCGTGGCTGTCTGCACCAAGGCCCTCGAGGGCTTCTCAGCTGGGAATCTCACAGGTGAGGATGTTCTGGCTCTGCTGCTGCAACGAGCTGCTGGGTATTTCTTCCTGGGTGGATGGACGCAGGAAATGATGCAGGATTTAGCAGCAGCCTTTGCAGCAGACTCTGCTCGGGCAATGAAATGCTTTGAAGAGCTTTTCTCACCCAGTGATGCTGAGAAGATCGAGGAGCAGGCCAGAGCTGCCCTGGAGGGGAGGTTTTCAGCCTACAGGGAGGCTGTGCGTGCTCGGGCTGAGCTCAGGGGCAGTCACGGCACGGAGCTGCTCCCTCCTGTCATCCAGACAATCCAGCTGCTCCTGCACATCTGCCCAGGGTGCAGCCGGGAGCTCAGTGTCCGGCTGGCAGACTGTCACCTCCTGCAGGGACACCCCGGGGCCGCCCGGGACATGTGTGAGCAGCTGCTGGCAGCAGAGCAGAGCACTTACCACAACACCCTGCTGGCACTGCGAGGCTTCTGCTCCCTCCACGCCCAGGACCACCGCAGAGCCCTGCAGGATTTCCAGAGGGTCATTGAGCACGATTCCCCACATCCCAACAGCTGCATCAAAGCCCTGTGTGGCCGTGGGCTGATCCGCATTTCTGGTGGCAGCAATTACTTGACAGCCCTGGATTATATCACAGCTTGCCAGTTAAAGCTGGATGAAACCATCTTCACCATCAAGTCCTATGTGCCATGGAACCAGAGGGGATTGCTGCTGAAGGTCCTCCAGGAGGAAGGACAGATGATGCTCCAGAAGAAAAGGTACTCAGGAGGCAGCTGAGTTTCCTTTCAGAAAAAGCAAACAGGGCTGTGCACATTCCTAACCTTGAAGGTGTTTTGTTTTGTTGGCTTTTTTTTCGCCTCCAGGGATGCCCCTGGGGTTTTCCAGCTGGCTTCTCTCTTGGTGGAGCTGGACAGCTCTGATGAGGCATCCCAGATCCTGTGTGCTGATGCCCTGTACCAGACGGGCCGTGGGGAAGAAGCCCACAAGATGCTGTCACTGGCCCTCTCCAGAAACCCCCAGAGGGCTCCTGTGCTGGCCAGACTGGCCCTGCTGCAGCTCAAGAGAGGCTTTGTGTATGATGGCAACCAGGTAAGGAGCCCCTGGATAACCTCATCCTCAGGGTCATTCCCTCCTCAACAGCTGATTTGTCCCAGACCACAGTGAAATTACAGATTAATCCCTGTGTTCAATGGTTTGGGTGCATTTCCCCTTTATAACCAAACTTTGCTCTAAGGAGCTCCCTGAATAGTGACAGGGAGAGCTGTGACACAGTGAAATTTGGAGCCCACATGCAGAACCTCTAGCAGAACTTTGAAGGTGTAAATACAGGGCTGATATTGCCATAAAATCATAGAATCACAGGAAATTGTGTCCAAAAAGGTCACACAAGGACTCCCAGCTAAATCCAGCTCATTCCCCACATGCTTTTTATTGGCATTTCTCAGCACTTTAATCAGGCAGAGCATCCTGTCCCTGGGGACAACATTATGGGATTGGGAATGTTTTCTTGGAGAAAAGAAGGCACAAGTGGCTCATCCCTGATTATCCTAATGAAGCATTGGAGAAGAAACACACAAACACAGAAACTCCAATAACAGTCTGCAGTTTTCTTTCTCCAATGCTGATAAACTGTGCTTGAAACCCTGAAAGCCATTCCAGCAAGCTGGTTCTCCCACCCAGGATCACAAAGCTGAATTCCCAGGCTCTGCCATCAGAGGGAACTATTGTATTTTTTTTAAATGCCATATAAATTCTAACTGATCAGGAGAAAGATTTTACTGTCAGCATTTCACTACTCCCTATGAAAAATAAAAGTTTGCTATAATTTGCTGCCTTTGGGAAGGCTGTTAATGAAGGGTGTGGCTTTATTGGAGTGGTGCCCTTGGAAGTTGCATTTCCATCTGCAGCTTCTGCTGCAAATTCTTCATGGAACATCAGAAAATTTATCTTCAAAATATTTTTATCCCACCTGCCTGTTAGATGCCAATCACTTTTATCTATTAATAAAATAGAGAAAGTTATGAGTTCAAGGGATTTGTCTGGTACATCAGGATAACTTTGTTCTTGTTCAGGCTTCTCTGGCTCAGATTTGAATACCCAGTCCCTGCTGAGCACTGTAAAAACAATCTTTTGATTCATTTTCATTGGAAATGCAGTTTAAAAAGTGTTTATTGAGGCAGAGATACCAAAGGTCAGACAGGATTCTTTTCCAGGAGGGCAGCAGTTTGTGGGTTTGAATCCATGCTTTTCCCAGATTCCCAATAACAGTACTAAAAATAAGTTACAGCACTTCCCTAATTTTCCAATAATTCGCTGGTTTTGATTTTGCAGTCAAAAGGTCACTGGAATCCTTGTGTTCCACAGGAACATTCTCTTCTTTTTGGGCAATCATCCTGTATTTATAAAAACACTCCACTGCCAATGTGGAGCAGATGCTTCCCAAAACAAAGCAGGTAGCACCAGTTATTTACCCTGAATTATTTCCACAGCTGCAGTGGTGGTGAGGAAAGATAAGAATTCCTGTTTTCTGCAACCTGCATTCACACAGGGCCAGCTGAGGAGATAAATCAGGGAGGTTTGTGGTCCTGGGCTGGATGAGAGCTGGGGAAGGGCACAATGGTCTCCCACACAGCCTCACATTCAACTTTCTCTGCTGCCTTTTCCTCTCCCATCCTCAAGCTGCTGAAGAGACTGATCAGAATTGGAGACTCCTCCTGCCTGCTGCCAATCCTGGACATTTTGCAGGCCGAGGACCGCAGGCTGCTGCAGAGCCACTGCCGCTGGCGAGCCCTGGCCATCCTGAAGGGCAGGCAGGAGGCTGCTGCCATCAGAGAGGCCATTGCCCACCTGTCCTTCGCCATCCTTGCTGCAGGTGGGACACCAGGCTGCCCCTGGGGGTTTGCTCCTAAGGGAAATCACGTGGGTGGCACAGGATGTCCAGATCTCCTCTGTCACCTCCTCATGAGGGCTGACCCAGCAGGATCACCTGGGCCGTGGAGTGGTGTAGTAAACAATAAGGAGATAAGTTTTAAGTTCCTTGAAATGGGTTCAGCTCAGTTCTGCAGGCACATCAGTCCCTTTTCTTCACCCAGTGCAAAGTGAACTCAGCACCTCACACATTTCACTATTCCAGCTTTCCCTCAGGAGAGAGACCAGGCTGACATGGAAATGCTGCTGGCGTGTTCCAAGTAAAACCATGTTTGTATGGAAATCTGCCTTTCACTCTGAGCAAATGTTATGACAGCAGCACTGAGAAGAAGAGAGACTGGCTCATGGAAATGGAATAAAAACCCTGTTAATTGCTTGGAGATGATTCCATTTCACAGCCTGTGCATTCCAGCTTATCAGCTCCCCACCTGCTAGAACAGATGCTTGTTAAGAAATAGATATTGTCTTTAGAGGAGCCAACTGGTAGAGCTCCAGAGTGATAATAACCTTTGGTACAGAAGTTTTGGAGCAAACCAGGAGGGAGAAAAAGGCTCATTACTGCAGAGGAATTGCTTGGAGCCTGTCTGCTTGCTGATCCCTGCAGGCAGCTGCGTTTGCTGACCTCCCTATGAAAACATATTTCCAGTGGCACTGATGATTTATCATCCAATATTGGATGCCACAGTTATTGATTGCAACCCTGGGCATGTTAAGATCCTTATCAAAATTGCCTTGGAAGGAAGGGATATGTGGATGGCAGGGAGAGAAATGCTCTGCAGGCAGGGAGTGGAGGGACCAGGATTTTCACTGACAGCTCTATGTGTTTATTTGGGCAGCACTTTGTGTGAAAGCACAGAGAAAAAAAAAAAAAAAGGCAGCTCAGTATCACAAATCCCAGTGCATATTAATTCTGGCAGGGAATTAGTCAGTCCCATCTGGATAAGTCATTTATCCAAAACAATGAGTACCTTCCCGTGGCAGGGGGCTGGGGACTCTTTAAGGTCCCTTCCAACCCAAACTATTCTGTGATTCTGACCCCACTTCCTTAAAACAGCCAAATGGCTTCATGCCTCCACTCTCACAGTCACAGATCTCCCTCTCAGGGCTTTCTCCTCTCATTTGTGCTGCTCCCACTCCAACCTGACACAGATTCCTTTTTCCTTTCAGCTCACAGCTGATAACACATCGTAGGAATTCCACTTGCAACAAAAATAAAGGAAACTTCCACTTAAGCAAACTCTCATTGTACTTCATCCTGAGGTATCCTCAGGCCAAGTGGAGCTTTTTTGTAGCTTCCTGTGGGTGTCCTTGCAGTAACCATGGCTCATCCCTGTCCTGCAGGTGGTTATGCTGAGGATTGCCTCCTCACCAGGGCCCGTTGCTACGGGCGCCTGGGGCAGATGAAAACGGCGATTTTTGATTTTAACGCTGTCCTGAAGGAGGCGCCCAGGAATGCACAAGCTCTGAGCGGCCGAGGGTTTGTCCACCTCGCTCTGAGGCAGCAGAAGGTACTGTCCATCTGGGGCTTTGCTGGTTTTTCTGAGGGAATTGAACAATGTGACTGTAAATATCACAGAATTTGTTGTGGAATTGCTGGAATCAGGAGTTTCTCACAGAATTTGGGCAGTGAAAGGCTCTGGGTTTGGCTGGATGTATAACAACCCACCTGAGGTTACTGATTCTATTTCCCAAGCCTAGAGACAGGAAGACTAAACCTTGGCTATTATTTTCTATGATAACACAGAGATTTTAAACACTTTGCAAACAGTCATTCAAACCTGCCTTTATGATCTCCTATCAGCTTTGAAAATGGAAAAATTGCAGCACAAGGACAGGGAAGAGCAAAGTTTTTCCATGGTTAAGCAAAGAACAGAGAGCAGCTGAAAGAACAAATGATCAATACTTAATTCTTGCTTCCATTTCTTTCCTTGGCGTTGTTTCTCCACAGGAGGTAGTGCAAGATCTGATC
>JANRGV010000055.1:4619380-4661192 GCA_024734035.1 Alethe castanea
GATCTGATCTCAGCACTGAAGGTGGAGGCAGGAGCAGTGATCCCAGCAATCCTGTCCTTGAAGCCTGAAACCCAAGGGTTGGTCACTGGGTGGCTCCTCCAGCATGGCAGGGCCACTCTCACTGAGCTCATGGCCACCAAAGACCTCCCAGGAGAAGAAACCCTCGGGGACCTTCTCATGGTGGCAAAAGCACTGACCAAAATCTGCTCGAGTGCACAATATCACATCTTCTACACTGATGTTTTGATGGCAAATGGTGAGTTGAGTCCTTCAGCACAGCTGGTCAGGCCTGGTGAGCAAGCAGAAAATGGATTAAAGTGAATATTAAATGTCAAGAGTGCTGCTGGACTGTGCTGGATGGTGTTGGATGGTGTTGAACAGTGCTGGACAGTGCTGGATAATGCTGGATGATGCTGGATGGTGCTGGATGGTGCTGGATGGTGCTGGATGGTGCTGGATGGGGATGGATGGTGTTGGACAGTGCTGGATAATGCTGGATTGTGCAGGGTGATGCTTTTCAATCCAAGTTTGAAAACATTTTGGGGCAGGGTATGACGTAATTAACACCTTTAGACACGGACTGGCTGTCTGAACCCTGCCTTGCTGAGGTTTCTCAGTGTCTTTCTCCCCCTGGGATGGGTTATGGAGTTTGTGCTGGTGTTCCCCAACAGGAAGGCATCAAGAGGCCCTCAGGCACCTGCAGGAAGCCTTTGGCCACTGTCCTGCTGAGGACTGTGCCAGGGCTCGCCTGGCTGTGCTGCAGCTGCAGAGCAGGAACGTGGCAGGGGCAGCTGCCCCGCTCAGTGTCCTGGCCAGGAGAGATGAAAAGGACTTGGCCTTCCTCCTGAACTTTGTAGACACCAAGCAACAGCAGCATCTTGCTCAGGTACAGGCCTTTTTTTGATTCCACATGCCTGGATTCAGTGGGGAAAGAACTGAGAAGCAAAACTGGGATTGCAGGGATTTCTCCCTGCCTTGAGAAGTGTGTGGGAAGAGTTTTATCAGATGGACAAGGCACAAATTGGCTTTTCCTCCAGCCAGGTCAGGGAGCTGGAGCCAAATTTCTTCCACTGCAGTGACCTTGATCAGTCTTTAAAAATCCATCATTGCCACACCTGAGCACTTGGGATTCCTTTTTGGTCTCCCTGGCTCAAGACCTGATGATGCCCACACTGAAATTCAGGGGGTGTGAGGGGCAGCAGGTAGGAATTAACAGATCATTGCTAATTGTTGTAGTCTGAGGGATACATGGGGCTCATGGGGAAGAGAGATTCATATTTTGTCCATTTTCTTGGTAAAATTATACTGAATATATCAATTCAGTGATATTAAGTGCTTCCATCCTTCTTCCTCTTTTGTGCAATATTTAGGATTTTTAATATGTTTATATTTTCAGAAAATGAAAGGCTTTGAGGCTGATTTTCTTAGCTAATAGTGACACAACAGTGTCACAAAGCTCTGGTTCCAACTCCCCCCCCCAAATCTATTATTCAGCTTTTTTTCCAAGTTTCTCTCCCAAAGTACACCAGAAAGTATCTCCAACAATAAGACAGGAGAAGGTCAGATTGATGGCAAAGAGTTTTAACACTCAACCAAGCATCTGCAATTCTGATTACCCAGAAGCTCTGTGTTCTGAGAATGAGTTTGCTTCCTTTTATTCAATTTGTTGCTGGTGTGCACCCTGGTGAGAAGCTATATTGTTATGCTCTCTCCCAGGTTATAAAACAAACAACATGCTGATATCCTTAATGCAGCAAGAGGAGCCCTTGGAATGTATTTGAACAGAACAGCAGGAGGATATAAGTAAACAAGTATTAATTTACCAGTCCCCAGACATGCCCCATTACAGAGAAAAGAGCCCCTCTCTTCTAAATAATGTAAAAAGTTCAGTCTTAGGGGAAGAGTTGGAAGATTTCAGAGGCAATTTGTAATCTTCCACTTCAGAAAGTTGATAAAGGAACAACTGAGACTGTGACTAGGGAGGCCCTGAGGAGGTGTCTGTAAATGAAGACACATTTTACAGCTGAATTTCCCCTGCTGCCACATCACTCCTTCTGTGGGGCTCTCACAGCCCAGTCCACCCATGCTGGTCCCCAAGGCTACACAGGAGGGATGTTCTTTGCTGTCAATAAGAAAAGAAAAATGAGAAGAAAAAGCAAACTAACATTTGTGTCACTTACACTGCACTGATGTGTGAGAACCCTCTGGTGCCACAGGCGAGTGAAGCCTTTAAAATGGGAGAGAAACTTATTTCTGTCTCCTTTTGGCAGCTGTGTCTGAAATAAAACCCCTCACTGTGGCTTATTTATCATGAGAGATCCCTCTGCTTGAGACAAGAGGTGTGACCAGGCTGATTTCAAACCTGGAGCCCAATACCAGTGCTGGAAGTTTAAAAAGAAAACATTGCTCTCTTTCATCTCGTGCTTTTGTTCAACTAGTAAATGTTTGAACTCCAGCACCTGGGAGTTTTTGGATGTATTTTGTGACCAGGGGAGGAGTGTGTGCTCTCTGGGGTGGGGAAGGAATTGTTTCATCCACCTGCCCAGTGTCTCAAAGGATTTCCCAGCAGCACTTCCTCTTGCCTGCAAGGTTATTCTGGTTTGTGAAAGGAAGATCTCAGTAAAAGCAAAGTTTCAAAAGCTCACAGACAGGGTTAGTGCTAAAATTCCCAATGATGCCTTGACTTTGCCAGGGTTCCCACCCTGGGAGGGGGAGTTTGCTCTGTTCCTGAATTTCCCAGGTAGGAAAAGGAGAGTTCAGAGTTCACACCCAGTCCCAGCACTCCAGCACAAAATCATTTCTGCCACATTGTTTTTTGAGTATTTGGAATTACAGGCACTTTAAAAACGTGTCATCATTATCCTGGAGCCAGGTCTGAAGAGCTAAAAATAGTTCTCCATAAGCTGAATAGGAAAGGGTGGAGGAAGGGGAGAGCTCCTTGATGTACTCTTCTTTATTCATGGAAAACAAAGCAATAAAATTCTCCCATTATTTATAGTCGAAGGGGTCCCATGCTGAGAAATTTGTAAACAACTGGGAGAGCCCCGTGGGAATAGGAATCTGAAAGATTTATTAAGCTGCAAAAGGTCAGAGGAAGGGAGTTTGCCTGCTGCTCGTGCAGCTTCAACCCTTGGCTTTCCTAAGTCAGGGGTAAATGCACAACTGATTCCCAACCCCTCACCAGATCCTCGGGCTGCAGCTTCTGTGGATAGCCAGATTCCTACAAAAAGGGTCTCCAAAACGACATGGTCTGTGCCAGAATTAAGTGAAGTTGCCATTCCACATTCCCTTCATGGCACGTGCAGGTGGAGAAAGGAAAGACTTGCTCCAAACTCTTCTGGAAACAGCCAAGCCTCTCCCAAAGCTCAGAGTTTATCATTCCATCTGCTGGGATTTACTGCTCAGGACTAGCCCTTGGCCATAATTCCATGTCCAGTAAACTCCTCACTCTTTTTCTTTCTAAGGAATTAAGCCTTGGTCATATCATAAGATTGGTCCCTAGGGATTGGAACCAAAAATGCCACAAAAATAAGTTTATGTTCAGTCCTTTACACTCTGAGTAGTGAATAGATGGAAAAAAGGGACACAGAGACCTAATCCAGGAGTCCACTCATGGCTCTTTCCAGGTGGCACCTGAATTATTTCAGTCTGGAAACCAAAATCAAACTTTTAGTGACAAGTTGGACTCAAGTTCCCCTGGCCTGCACTCCACAGATTTTCCTGCCCTTCCAGGTCACCTGCAATGAGGCTGATGGCAAAAATGCTTCTCCAAGGCCATGTGCAGGGAGCAGCTGAACTCTGCCATGTCCTTCTGGCTTCCTCTGCCTTCTTTCCCTGAGCCTGGTTTTCATCTTTATCTCTGTTAGGAAATAATGTGCAAGTTGCTGATTAATCCTTCCCTGTTGCACACCAAAAATGTCCCAGCTCAGGTCCCTCAAGTCTGCCAGAGCCACAAGAAAATCCAGAATCCAGCTGCCAATTGAGAAGAGAATCCTTTTTTTTCAAATGGGATTTTTCCTCCAAGTGTGGCAGGAAAGGCAGAATCTCGTGGCTTGATTTGGGGACTCTCAGGGAAATGTGAAGGAGTCAAAGCAGTGGCTCAGTGATAAATATAATATTGCCTGTGGTGCAATAACCCCAAATGCCCCAGGTTTGAGCACTGAAACTGCCAGCAACAGATTCAGCACTCAGCACAACAACAACAATTGTGTTTTCTTCTGCCTCTGAGACAACAAATGCACCTCAGAGGCTGAAAGTGACAATTTAACTACACAAACACAAGCTATCTTAAGGAACTGCACTGTGTTCCTTGGAACAATGTGATCCAGAACTCTGGAATTTCTAGGGGAAAAAAACACCTTCTGTTGCCAGGATGCTCCTCATGCAGCTGCAATTCCACCTTGGTCCCTTGTTAAATTCCTGCCACAGAGGGGACACTTGCATTCAAGAGTTGTCTTAAAAACATTTCAAAGGATAAAGTAAATGTGCTGCTCCTTAAATGTACACAACACACCTGAGGTGGGTTTGGACAGGCTGCTTGAAAATTTATGGCCAGAGTTAAAGCCAGGGGTTGACACTATTTGGGGAGAGGCCCTATTGCTATTTTCTCTGGGTGGAAGCTGAGAGATTCCTTAATAAATATGACTAGGTCAAGCAAAACAGCAAAAAATACATGTATTTTGTGCATTATAATGAAATAACTGGGGCAGAATTCTTATAAGCCATGAGGAGAGGCTAAATTATTTCATGCCACTGCTCCCAGATGAGGTGCTGGGACTTGCCCTGCAGTATTGATCCCTTCCCTGCAGAACCTGTTTTCCTCAGTCCTGGCAGACAGCAATCAATTCTAACCTCAGCCAGCCAAAATCAAAGAGATTGGAGGACCTGGCCTGGCTGTCAGGTGTGGCTACTGGGGCAGTGGCTGGGCTAGCTGGATTTCTGCATCCACAAGCAGGAGTCACCCCATGAAATATTTATCCTTTGCTTGAAGCCTCAGCTTGTAACCCAGCATTTTGTAAACCTCAGCTGCTGATGGCAGCCTTGTTTATAAACTGAATATTCACTCTGCTGCAGCAGGTTAAAAGCTTTATTTATTACCAATGAAGGGAAATAATGAGAAATCCATTTGAGGCCAATAGTTCTAATGGAGTTTTCATTATTGACCTCCATGAACCTAAAAATTATGTGGCTCTTTCAGCCTTCTCTATTTTCTTGTTGTTTTTTCCTTCAGATGAGGCCAGAGAGTTCAAATTGCGCTTGAGATTAACAATTAGCAAAGCCACCAGTTGGCCTTTTTTTTTTTTCCTACAGTTTAGGTAAGCTCCAGTAGAGACAAAAAAAAATCATTTTTAGCACTTGCATTTGTGGGGCAGCACCTGGGGTGGTTGGTCCAGGCAGCTTTTTGCTCATCATTCTTAAGGAATGTAAAAAAATTCAGAAGAAATTCTGCATAACATGCAGAAATAAAGGACTTCAAAAGCTCCTGAGATAACAGCAAGTGCCCAGTGAGCCAAGAGTTTTATATCTTATCTGTATGCAAAAATACACCAATTATTAGTTCTCCAGCTAGATGCAACTCCAACATTTGATAAAATAAATAAGATTTCTTAGTGTCTGTGTCTCTGACCAGTCCAGAGCAGACATTCCCCTGTTTTTTCCCCCTGAATAACTAACATGGATTCCCTCTGTCCCACAGGCAGCTGCCCAGGAAGGGAAGGTGCTGATGAGAAGCCATCACCACGAGCAGGCTCTGGGCTATCACAGCCTGGCTGTGCTGGCCAGCAGGGACAGCCCCAGGTACCTGAGGCACAGAGCTGCCTGCCTGATGCACCTGAAAAAATATGAAAAGGCTGTGAAAGACATGGAAAAAGTGATCCAGGGGCACGGCTGTAACAGCCCAAAAACACAGGCTGGGGATCACTGCTGCCAGGGCTTCCTGCTGCTGGCCCTGGCTCAGGAGGAGGCAGCAGTGCAGCACTACATGGAGGCCCTGCAGCTGGACGAGCCCCTGGCCCTGGGCACCATCACTAACTGCCCTGGCAGGGAATCTTTAACCAAAACTTTTCACAGAATTGCACAATATAACTTTGAAAAGCAGCGTTACCAAGAGGCCTGGAAAATCACAGACTATGGGCTGAGAATTGATAAAAGTTCTGAGCTCCAGAAGCTGAAAGCAAGAATCAAAAGGGAGGCATCGAGCTGTAGCATACATTGATTTCTCTGTTTGGGGATTTTCCAGTCTGATTGCTTTCTGCTTTGTTTGGGAGGCTGCAAGAATGAGGGAAAGATGAGAAAGATGAGAAGCCCATGATAAATATGCAACAGACATTACACTGAACATGGGACAGCAGAATTAGGAGTAGAAAGTCTGAGGCAGCAAAAAAAAAAACTGACCAAGAGAGCAATGAGGAACAAAAGCAAATTGCAGATTCAGGATTCCTTAAAATTATTGTGCATTATGTGAACTCCCTATTGTGAAGAAAGACTTTTTATTTCTGGCAAAACAACGAATTCTAACACAGGGGTTCCAGTCCTGCTGAAGGAAAACATTCAAATCACTTGCAGCTCATGAATAATAATCATGCATTTCCTAACAAGTATTTGATGAGCTTTAACACATACTGATCCATCAATTGGCTTTATTTTTGTGGGCCAGTCAAAAGGATCAGTCTAAAGTAACTCCTGCAAGGTGTTTGTGAAGGGTCATTTGTGTTACACCCCTCTCCTGGATGGAGGATCTGCCCTGCTGGGAATGCAGTGGGTTTGCCAGCGTCAGCACCAATACTGGGGATGGGGCAGCACAAATGCCAAATAAACTGTTCTGCTGGCCCAGGGAACAGTGAGATAACTGATAAGGTGAAGCTGAGACTCAACAGAGATCAAACATCCACTGCAGGCACTCTGCCCTGATATGCAGGGCACACAGGCAGCTCCACTCCAGGCTTCACCTTGGGTTCCCAGATCCCTTGTGTCCCTCTGCCAGGGCAGATAAAGGCAGCACCTCTCCTTGGGGGTGTCTGCCAGAGCTGCTGAATCCCATCCCTCCCACTCCTGGGTGCCCAGGCCCCAGAGCCAGCCCTGCAGCTCATCCACCAGTGGTGATGCACAGGCAGGAGGCCAAAGGCAGCAGCCAGGATGGGATTGCTCCCAGTGCTGCAGCATCCAGGGTGGGATTGCTCCCAGTGCTGCAGCATCCCTTCCTCCTCCTCCCTGCTGCCCTGCACAGAAGCTGCCCCTGGCAGGCCCAGGAGGGCTTGTCCTGCCTTCAGGTCCCTGTTGTCCAGCTTCAGGTGGACTTGGGGCACCCCAGAGCAGTGCTGGGGCATCCTGGGGATTCACCTGTGTATGGGAGCCCTCAGCTCAGTCCAGGAGCAGGAAGGATCCGAGGTGGGGCCCAGAGCAGCTGCTCCTTTCTTTGTTTTGGCTGCTCCAAAGGAGTTGTCCCAATGTTTTTGGAGAGTGGTAATATAACAGTGGAGAAAAACAGAAACTACTGCTGAAAACAAAGATTAAAGCAATGGGAGGACTGCTCTGCTGCTTTGATTAGGATGAAAGGGAAGAGGAAGCATTGTCTTTTTTGTTGTGCTGTTGTCTCAAAGTCAACATTCCAGGGTGGAACTTCATTCAGCAGCCATGGGATCACCCTTAGCTATGACACCACCTGGAAACTTCCACCTTTTCCTCTTCTCTGCATGCTCCTTTTTCTGTCCTAAGAGCACAGGTAGGGCTGGGCTTCTTGACCTTCAAATTCCATTTTAATCCTAGTTGCACTGATGAGGATTTTTCCCCCTAAAGGGCATCAAGATGCTGTGGGAGAGCTTCTTTCCAAGCATGAAATTACATCCTTAAACAACTGTTGGCTCTATTTGAAAGCTGAAAAAAAAAATTGATCATGTTTTCCTTCAAGTAGTAACCAATAGACAGGAAATTCTCTGTGTCTCAAGAAATTTTTGAGAAGTGATTGTTTAGGGCTTTGGATTTTTTTCTGGAAATCCTTCCATTATATAAAAACAGGATAGCTCACTTTTTTTCAGAGCATGGAAAGCACTGGGAAGACAATCCAGTTGTCCTGTCCTCCAGAGTAATATTCCCTCCACCAGTCTGGAAGTTTGGGGTATTTTGGCTGCTCTTTTCGTTAAGCAGTGTATTCTCCTGGACAGAATGCATTTATTGCTCCTAAAGATTTTTTTTTCTTTAAAAATAAGGACCACAGGCATCCCTGCAAGACTGCTAGAGAGTTATCCTGAGGAAAAAAATTCCTTTTCTGGTGATTGAAAGGCCATTGAGGAATAGCTGCTTCTCCCAGCAGCTCCTGACTCTTCTCATCAATATTTTCATTGGTTTCTTTTATTTTCCTTGTCCTCTCTCTGTGCCTACTGAAGTCCTTTGCCTGTGCCCAAGCTTCTGATTTATTCTTAAATTCTCTCTTGTGTTCTTACTCTTCCAACTAATTTCAAGGAGAGGACTTGGAGCAGCCTGGGATAATGGGAGGTGTGGAAGCAGATGAGCTTTGAAGTCCCTCCTAACCCAAACCAGTCCATAATTCTATGATTAGATTAGGGAAAAACAAAAAAACAAAACAAAACAAAACAAAAAAAAAAGAAGAAAAAAAACCAAAAAAACCCCAAACAAACAAAAAAAAACTAAGACTAAAAAAACACAAAACAACAACAACAAACTGGTTATACTTCTGGCTTGAAGAATCTGGCAGAAAAAACCAGCACAACCTGCAGTTATAATTTCTGTACCTTTCTTTAATGTTAAGCTGCAGTTCATGGGGATTGTGGAGCTCTTTCCCACTGCTTTGAGACCCTTCCCTCACTCTGTGCAAGCAGCCCAAGGCTGAATACTTCATAAAGGAGCTTTATTGCTCCTTGTACAATGTGCTGCAGGACATACCCTCAAGGAATTCTGCTGTAAATGTCACACAACTGTGAAGAATTCAAATATATTTCTATTAATCAAGATTAATGTAATCAAGAAGAAAGTGCAGCCTAATAAAAGATGAAACTGAATACCTGTTTGTTATCCAGCTTGAAGCTGCAGTCATTAATTAGTTACAGCTTAAATATCTGTCGTTTATTCAGTTCTGAATTACCAACTATTTCTTTGCTCTCTGTAAATTTTTTTCCTTTAAAGTATTCTGCAGCCTTAATAACAGTGTTGCACATCATCACCAGGCAATGAACAGTGAAAGAAAACTGTAAGATCATGGTTGAGAATGTTCCTGCACTAACAGTACCCTGCCAGGCTTGCTCCTCTGAAATATTCAACATTCCTTGTAAGTATGTGAAAGGAAAATCAGATGTGAGAATATTTGCACTATTTGCATCACAAATAGAGTTAAACAAGGGAACTTTCCTGACCTCATGCTCTGCAGTCCAGCAGGCAAAGAACAGCTTAGAAATGATGGCAAAGTGTTTGGAATTAAATATTCCACTGGAAGCTTTTCCTCAGAGTTCAGGCCGAGCTAAACTTGGAGTTTTTGTGATCTCAGAAGGTTTAACTTCCTTTTAAACCCCATCACTCCCATTAGTTTTTCCTATGTCACTTCACTGTGTGCTCCCAGGTACTAAGGGAATCTAAATACATGAACCAACTTGTGCAGCTGCTTTGGAAGGTGCCACATCTCCAGGGAATTGATCTTCCTGCCTTTCAGCCCGAGTCCCTGTGATTCCCAGCCCCAGAGCCTGGTGCAAGCGTGGCTCTGGAGCAAACCCAGGGATTTAATGACCCTCCTTGTGCCCAAGTGAGGACAGTCCCCTGGCTTGCAGGGGCAGATGTTTCACTCTAATGACAGCTAATCTAAAAGCCATTCCGTTCACCATCATGCCCCTGCAGAAGATTAACTGTTATCATTGTGCTGCTGCTGCATCCTGCAGTTTCCAATTTGCCAGGGCTCCGAGGAGTCGCTGTCACCAGAAATTTAATGTGTCCCATGAAATTGTCACTGGCATTGGAGCCTGCCTTTGGAGCCTTGGCTGCTTCAGTTGGATTTCAGCCACACTGCTCTGTGCTGGGGCCTGCTGCTGCACTCAGCCATCACTCTGTGGCACCTTTAGAAAAGCAGTTCATTATTTAGGAGGCACAGCATCCCAAAGCTGTGGGATTCAGGAGGCTCCTTCCCCTCCTGCTGCTGCTGTGGATTTCAGGAATGACTTTTCCATATCTGTTGGTTCTGTCAATGCTGCAGAGCCTGCACCTGCCCACAGGTGTGTACAGACAGCCCTGAGCACATGAGCAGTGGTTTATTGGCTCCCAGAAGTGCCTGGAAAGCAGAAAACAACCACAGCTGATATTTCTGCTGTAGCTCTCAGCAGCTGGGGATGTATGAGGATGGGTGGGGAACAAATTTCCACCCCAAATGGGAGGCTGGAGAACATGAGCCAGTGCCAAAGCTGTCAGCAGAGAGTGGAAACCACTCATGATCACAGTGATGCTGTTTTTAGTTCCTCACTAATGAACCTGAAATTGAGAAAATTGAGGAAGTGAGAAAGCAGCTTCTGTCCTGGTGCCACCGATCCTCTGGGTCCCACACCTCAATACAGGTGTGGAACCTTCACCTCTTAAACATGTGCAACTAGGCAATTTTCAATTAATTCACTTCCAAAGTCTATCCTGGGCACAAGATGCATGGCAAAGACCTCCTGGAAACCTTGGCAAGCCTCCCTTGTGTCTCTGGGGACTTGTTTTGTGCCAGAGCAGCTGTGGCTTTAGGTATGTCACCACCCAACCTGATCATTTTTGTGTTTGTATGCTCTCTACACAGCTCCAAAAAGTCAGGAGTTGCAGAAAATGAACGAGAATAAGAATTTCCCCCTGGACTGTAAAGGAAATTAAGAGCAGTAGCTCATAATCAGTTTGTATGCTCCATTCCTGAACTGCAGCAGTAAATGAGAACATTCAGCTGTAAGGCCAGGGGGGATTGCAGGAGGAGCAGGAAGCACAGGAGGATGCTAATGATTCCATTCCACCCTGGTTTGCATTTTGTTCTGCCCCTCAGTTGTGCTTTCATCTCCAAGTGGGTGCTGCCACACCAAAAACACTTCCTTGGGGGTCACCCAGAGTGAGGGACCTGGAGTCCCCACAGAGCCCCAGTCCCAGATCCAGATCAGTAGTGGATGAAATGGAAAACTGACAGGGATTAGCATTTCCCCACTTGAAATGACCGTCTCAGAGAGCTTCTTGATTGCTTAGAAAGCTCAGATGTGCCATTATAAGACATTCCAGCGCTGGAAATGTGCTCAGTCTGTTCTCTGGAAGTCACATTCAGATCTGAAATTATTTGGAACACCTCTGAGTGCCTGTCACGGTGCTGGGTTTGTTCTCTTACTGTAGACTTTAACAATGGAAACAATTATACCTTGCCGTGTGCTCCTTTTTGCAGCCTTGCCAACAGGATTTTTGCAATGTTGTTTCTTTTCTTCTCGTGCATCATTTGGCCATTCTTGATGTGCTTCCTGAAGTAAACAGGTAATTAGCCATCTACATAAATTGCCCTGTGTCCACATCATTAATGTGCTTGGATGTTTTAATTGATTGCATTCTCAAATGGCTTGGATGGCTTAAATGCCAGCTAATGCAATCCAATTAAGTCTCCTAATAAACCTGCCTGATGAACTGCAGGATAATCACACATCAAGCACAGATGTAGAGGAAAATGCCACAGAACTGACAGTTCAGAATAGGCTGTGTCACTTGGAAAGATCCAAATCATTCTCAGCAGGAAAACTGGGAATTTTCACTCTAACTGGTGCTGGATTTGGTCCCCAAGACCTGATCCAACACAACTTTTCAGCACACACTTACATCAGTTCCTATCCAAAAAATCTTTTACATAGAATCAGAGAACAGCCCAGGGTGGAAGGGACATTCAAGGGTCATTTGAGCCAAGCTCCCATGGGAAAGGGGCCCTTGATAAAATTATTCAGCACCCTGCCCAGCTTGGGAAATCTTGTAAACTTCCAGTGAGGGGGACCTTGGCATGTCCCTAGAGAGGCTCTTCCAGAGATTGATTATTCTCACTGGAAAAAAAAAATAATTCTTTTATCAAGATTAAACTTTTCCTGCTCCAACATCCTCATCTCCCTTGAGGGAGCACAAATGCAAAGGAGATTTCAGGTGATATGAGGGGAGGAGGGCTCTTAAAAATATTATTCAAACAAAATTAGCTGAGGCAGCAGGAAGTTAAATAAACTCCTACTGGGATAGGATGTGAACCTCCAGTAGAGCCCCAAAAGCAACCACTTGAAGATGGTGCAGTGTCTTTGTGTCAGCTCTGGAGGTCTTTTCCTCAGCCCAAACAGAGATTAGGGATTTAATGGAGCAATCTGTGTGAAATTCTCCGCTCTGTTCTGCCAGATGCCAGACAAGACATAATAGCTCCTCTGGCATCAATGTCTATTAATCTAATCTTGACTTTGATTCTCTGTGTGACTCCCTTTCATCTGTAAAATGGGGATAATTCTCCCTTTCAGATGCTTGTCAGCACCTCTTAGTTCCGGGTACACGGCGCTTTGAAGATGACATTATTTGTACATTTTCCATTACTGTACAAGAGCTGCACGTTGTCCCCAGCCCCTGTCCCTGTCCCCAGCCCCTGTCCCCAGCCAGTGCTGCTGCTGGAGGGCACTCCCTGCTCTGGGTATTGGCACAGCTGCCCCAGCACAGACCCTCAGCAGGGACACAGAAATCTCCTGAGCATCCCGCAGGATCCAGCCCCAGCGCAGGCTCTGTGTTTGCCTCGGACAATGCAAGGCTGGAGAAATAATAAAGACATTCAGAACGCCTGTGCAGGCCTGGCCCTGCCTGTCTGAGCCCCAGCTGCAAAAGGAAGCACCCAGGGCTGGCCATTCCAAAGGGAAATGAGTGTCTGATGGGAAATTCCAACCAGAGGTGCACCCAGAACCCTCCGAGGGCACCCAGGTGCCTCTCTGCACCCCCAGAGCCAGAGCCCATTCCTAATCCTAAATCCGAGGAGGGATGGCCATAAACTAAAACACAACAAGTTCCACCTCAGCCTGAGAAAGAACTTAAAGAACTTTTTTCCATGGAGAAAAAAAAACTCAAACCAAACAAAACAAACAAACATACAAAAAAAAAACCAAACAAACAAACACAAAAACAGAACAAACAAACAAACACCAAAAACCAAAAACAAACAAACAAACACCAAAAATATCCCAAAACAAAAAAACCTAACATCTATCTATATCTATATCTGTAAGAAAAAAGAGCTCTGGAGCATCATCCCAGGGAGGGTGTGGAGTCTCCCTCTCTGGAGACATCCCAAACCCACCTGGATGCTCTCCTGTGTCACCTGCTCCAGGCAGGGGATTGGTGATGTCCAGAGGGCCCTTCCAACCCAAACCATCCTGGAATTATGGAATTCTGGGATCTGAGGCACCTTCAGCAGCTGTTACATGACAGAGCTGTCCAGACTCTGCCTCCTCCTGTCCTGCAGCTCCTGCTCCTGCCACAGCCACCCCTCACACCCCAATTCCCCATCCAGGGCCAAGTTCAGCCCTTGGGCTGAAGGATGCCAAGCCCCTGATTTCCCCCACAGCATCTTAATTCACAGTGGGAATGCAAGATAAAGGTAAAGACTGGGTGAAATAGGAAGTTTGCTGGAAGTTAAGCATATTTACAAACATTTTGATAATCCAGGACTTCACAGTCTTGCTGAAACCAAGTGTAATGATTTATTGAAGAGGATTTTATAGCTTGGGCTTCTGTGTTGCATTAGATAACATGTGCCTGGTGTCTAAATACAGGACTAGGGTTATATACTCTAATTTTTCAACTGGTCTGAACAGCTTTCCTTGGAAACAGGAATTATCTCCTCGTCATTTTTAAAAGCAGTACATTTAATGGAACAGCTGAAAGTTGCATGTGCTCTGTAACCAAAAATCATTTAAGGTAAAATATCTGAGAACTATTTTGTTTGGAATCTGTCTTCCTATACAGCAAAGCAAGGCAAAAATAAACCTTTCAAGTCATATGTATGTAATTTTGAAGCATTTTTTTCATTAAGGATATAATTACAATACTGAAATTGGGTGTGAAAATGAGATACTGCATTCCAGGAGTCTTAAAAAACCTCTTGGGGGAAAAAGGCAAAGCACCTCATGGAAAATGAGAACTTTCCTAAGAATTAATTACTGTAATAGAGGAGAATTCTCCAAGTGCTAAGAAGCCAGGAAATCACTTTGTCCTTTTAAAGGCAGCCTTGTTACACATCCTATTTTCCAGTCTAAAACCAAGTGATTTCAGACACGTTGGAAGGGGTTAAATCCCTGAGAAGTCTCAGAGCAGAGCATTTAATTCATTGGGCATTGGGAGCCACCTGCGTGTGAGTGAGGGGGAGAGAGGGAGATTTGGGCACAGCACTTTGCAAAAACCATTCCTGGGGAGAGCCTGGAAGGGGATCAGTGCTGGGAACATGAATAAACATTTATTTCTGACTGCCAGAAAACACAAATTGCCCAGTTCCACCCCAGAAACTGCTCGAGGCACCTCTGCAGCTGAAAAACCTCCTCCACAAGAGCCAGGTAAGAAACCTTCACCTTTTTACCTGCTTGTCTCTGCAGTGAATGCATCCAGAAACTCAGGGCAGGAGTTTCTGGATGTTTCTGCTGTACCTTTCCTGCACAGTACCACTGATGTCTGGTAGTTTTTAATTCTGAGGGTGCTCCAAAGATGCTTATCTCTAAAGGGAGAGCAAGAGAAGAGTTTTGAAGCATTGCCTAAACTTCCAGGTTTTCCTAATTCTAAACTGTTTCAGCTGTGCCTCTAGCAGGTCTTATTCCACCACACACAGCTGGCAGCCAGCCTGCTCCAAGAAGATATTTCAATGCTGAGCTTTATTTCTTTTCTGCTGGCTGACAGATGACAGGGTTCTGCTGGCTCTCAGAGACAAACCCATTATTTCTGAGCACAATGAGTTCTCCTCTGTGGGCAGCATCCCTGCCACAATAAATCACAGGCTACATCCAGCCATTGTCCTGGAGCCAGGCATCTGCTGATTCACTGGGGAGAGGCTGCTGGCTTGGGTTTTTTTGTTTTAATGTCACCCTATAGCTTCAGATTTTCTTCTGTATTTAAGTTAAAAGTGTATGCTAATCTCATTTGCTGACATTTGGACTGGAATAATGGGCACTGTGCAGGTTACTAAACTGACCATTTCACACATGCATTATAAATCTTAGTTCAGGTCAGTTTTCCTGTTCAGATTAATTTATATACACAGAAGAAATAGGTCTTTGTGTAACCTGAATGTCGAAACTCAGATGACAACAGGTAACAGCTCTCTTTCCAGACTCGTGGTTCTTTATTATAAAAAAAACTAAAAAGATAAATAATAGAAGAGGTTTTAAGCAGTCTTGGAGGAGTTTTGGAGCTGCTCCCCACACCTCTGCCCCTCACACAGAGGAGTAGATCATTTCTAACCTCCAGTTCACACACAAGTGATTCCAGATCTGGAATTGCACTTCCACTGACACAAGACTGCCTCAAATCAATTTTTTTTTTTTTTTGGCATTGGCAAAGGATTCAGGGCAAACCACAAACCCTGACACCCAGAGGTAAGAGAATTTCCCTCAGATCTCACTATGGATATCTATAAGGATGTACCAGATAGAGATGGAGACCTTGTTTCCATGGCAACAACTCTTAAGACAAATCACACTAAAGATGCTGCCACGTCCTGCTTGGCTCAGATTGCTTTAGGACAAGAAGCTGTTTTTACATTTGGTGGAGCTGTTCAATTCCTGCAGGAGAACCCCAGAGCTTCAGCTGGGAAATCACTGCCCTGCTGCACATCCACTCCCTGGATTTCTGGGAGCAGCAGCCGTGGGATCATCTGTCCAGGTGACCCAGAGCATTCAATCACAGCAATATTAAGACTAAAAACGGTGCAAAAATCGGGCAGGCTACTAAAGTAGGTAATATATTCTCATATAATAATATCAGGTGCATATATATATATAATTTTAGGTTATATATTTTCATGTATTCTCATAAGCACAAAGTTTTTGAGGTTCACGTCACCAGTGGCAAAACAAACACAGGCAGAGGGGAATAAAATGGACAACTCCTGAAACTTCTAGCTGCAGAATCAATTCCTTCTAAAGGAGGAGTTGAAGGTCAACCTGACATTGTGGCAGTTATGACACAACACACCAAACTTCTGAGCAAGGCAAAAATATCCTTGAATAGTCTCATCCCAGCCCAGTGTCCCAGGTATAGCCGTCATTATTCCAGACTCTCCAGGGAAAATACGAGGACAAAAATATTCAAGTGCTGTCTCCCAGACAAGTGAGGCACCAGCTCAAATATTTGCTGTCCAGGGCTGAAACTTCTGACCTAAATTCCCCCCAGACTTGAGAATTTTTCCCAAGAAGGAAAGCACTGCATAAACCCCCGGAGCTGCTCCCTGTCTGTATTCAGTAGTTCTGTGCAGTTTGGGATGCCTTGTGTCTGAGGAAGCACCTTTTGAGGAAATATTCACATGTGGGGTCCCTGAGTTCTCAGCAAACACATCCCACAAAGAGAGAGTCATCCAGCTCGGCTGCTCAAGCCCCATCCCTGCAGGATCCAAGCGTAAAAATCCCTGATTTGAGGCTTTTTTCAAGCTGTAACCTTGCCACTGCGAGCTCCTTACTCTTCCAAATTCCAGTAACAGGAGAACCGCCTCTGCAAAGTTACAAAGTAAGCAAAAAGGGAAAAATCCTTTCAAAGTGGCCCAACCCAAACAGCAAATGCCTCATTGCTTCATATGTTTTGAGTCTGCATAGCTTTGGGGAGAGAGGATGTTTTCCAAGAACTGAAAACTCCCACTGTTCCTCAATCTCTGCAAGAAGAAATCCCCAGACCAGTGTTCACCTTCCCAGGGCTGCAAAGAAGAATTAAGCTTTTAAAGCTCTTTTGTAAAATAAGGGGCAAATGGACGGTGGAGTGGACCAGCAGATGAGAATTTCTGCAGGCGGTGATTAAATTATGAATCATTTAATTGAATGTGAGATTCAGGGGAAAATAAATAACGTAGCAACCCCATTCCACTTCACAGCATCGGGTTGTCTTTGCCACAGAGGCTCCAAGGTGAGAGTGAGACTGCCAGAAATCAAAGCAGGTCTGTCCCCTTCGAAGCAGTGACCAGAACGGGGACCTTGCTGCACTGTCAGGATGATGGATTGCTCCATTCCACTGACCACTCCAAGTTGCTCAAGACAATCAAAATTAATGATTCTGCAAATATGTCCTTTACAGTTTGTTGGTGCTCCTCAGGCAGAAAATAAGGTTTCTTGCATTTCTTTGGATTGGTTGTTTGAGTTGGGTTGGGTTTTTTTCACTTAGCACAGCAGAAAGAATAAAGCTCTTAGATTTTCAGCATCTTGATTCTCCACCTCCAAAATGTGCAAAATAATACCCTGCAGTGTCTTATAGTCATGGTGTAAGAATAAATACATTAAATCTATGACAATAACTACATTAAATCTACAAGAATAACCACATAAAATCTACAAAAATAACTACATTAAATCTACAAAAATAATTACTTTGAGTCTACAAAAATAGCCATATTAAGTCCTCTGAGGCACCTGCTTACTGCAGTTTCATGGATGTCAACCAGGTAGATCCTACTTGGAGCCAGCTACATTGTAAAGTAAGAGTAAATCTGCTCAACAACAAGGGAGATTCCCATAAACACAGTAAACTAATCTTTGTTAGCTGTAGAAATTTCTGCAAGTAGAAATGAGAGATCACTTAAATCCTAATTAAATGTATAGCTTTGTCCTTGGGAGTGACCCTGCCTTCTGCAGCTCTGTTTCCCATATGGACACCCAGGATCTGCTAAAGCACGTTTCACATCCCTGTTTTCTCCTACTCCTCCTCAGCTGGTGGGACGAGAATTGCTGCCTTCACACTTGCCAGGAGCCTGAGTTGACTCTGGAGAAAAAAAAAATGAGAGGGAAATTCTCCCAGGGCTTGAGGCAGAATGGGAGAGGAGATTTGGGCTCGTGGCAGAAGGAATGGATGTTCATTGTTCCCCACTCCTGGAACACTGTGTGTCCATTCCCAGCAAAGAGCCACAAAGGAATCCCTGCTCTGCCCCCAGCACCTCCTCCTGACCTCGCACAAAACTCGGAGTGCGGAGGCACAGCCCGAACATTTCTCCGGGGTGAATTCTTGCAGCTGAGCTCCCCCAGCTCGGGGTAACATGCACCCAGCCTCTCCCTCCTCCCGGAGCCCTTCCTGGAGCAGGGTGACACAAAACCCCAGGGAAACCACACGCCTGCCCTGCCCTGGCTTTCACTGCCTGTCCCAGCCGCTCCCAGCCAGATGCCAATGAAGGAATTGTGTGCATCGCCTGCAACAACCCATAAATCAGCCCCTTCGCACTCCCTTCTCCCATTCATCCCACCCCAAAGCTGCGGGGAGCCGGAGAGCTTCAGCAGGTTCCCACCACAACCGGGTGGCTTTCCAGGGAAAACAGAACCCCGGAGGGCCGAAGGGAGTTCAGGAGAAGCCAAGAACACGGCAGAATAACCGGGTGGCATTCCAGGGATAATAGAATCCCGGGAAACTCAGGAGAAGCCAGGAGCACGGCAGAATAACCGGGCGGGACTCCAGGGATCGCAGAATCCCGGGAGAAGCCACAGGAACAGAGCAGGATAACCGGGCGGGACTCCGGGGATCGCAGAATCCCGGGAGAAGCCGCAGGAACAGAGCAGAATAACCGGGCGGGACTCCAGGGATCGCAGAATCCCGGGAGAAGCCACAGGAACACGGCAGAATAACCGGGTGGGACTCCGGGGATCGCAGAATCCCGGGAGAAGCCGCCCGGCGCGCAGCTCCTCCGGCCCGTCCCACCCGCTCCTCCCCCGGAGCATCTCCCCGGAGCCGGGCAGGGCTCGGGGCTGAGCTCCAGCGCCGGGCATGGCTCGGAGCAGCCCGGCCGAGCCTCCCGGAGCTGCCCTGTGTCCCCGCAGCCTCCCGCCGGCCCCATCCTGCCCCCGCGGAGCCGCTCCAGGGCGCTCGCACCTGGAAGCATCCCTTGGATTCGCCGGCTGGTAACAGAGCCCTGCCCAGCGCCGCGGAGGGGGCTCTGCTCGGCAGCGGGGATATTTTGGGAGAGGGCAGCGCAAGGCGGAGGTTTGCCCCCCCTCCTTCTCTGCTGGGGAGAAAGGAGTCGCCCAACCTGGTCATGAGACTTTTCCACACTTCCCGAAGAGGCTCCTGAAGTTTCTGCCACTGCACACGGAGAGCGTGGGGCAGCACAGCCCCCCCCCGAGCAGACACGCAGGCACGGGAGATGGAGAATGAGATTGGCAAATCTGTGGACAATCAAATGGACAAATACATGTAATAATTTGGAAGTTTTCTTTCTCTCTTTGCTTTTATTCTGCTTCCTATTTTTTTTTTCCTCGTGCGTTTCTTCTCCCGATCCTGATGTAGCCGTGCTGTTAACCCTTTCTCGCCCTCCCCTCCCCGATTTAGAGTTACAATAATGGGGAAATCAGAAAGTCAAATGGATATTGTGGAAAAATCGACCAAATCTGGGAAGAAGCCCTGGAGCTTTGTGGCCATCGGGCTGGCTGTCCTGCTGCTCCTCATGACTTGTGCTGCCGTCGCCCTGGTGATCCTCTATGCCAGCAGCAGAGGTAAGAACCTGGGAATAATCCTCCCTTCCCTCTGCAAACAGCAGAAAAAGTCCCTTTTTTTTTTTTCGCAGAGCTAAATGGAAACAAAAATACGGGGAGACCATGAGGTCACTCTGTGAGGGACTGGACTCTCTCTGCCTCGCTCCCAGCTTGTGCACAGAGATTGTGTTGGCTTTTACTTAAATTTTGAGTTATGCTCCGTAAGATTCAATGCTTTTATTTAATTCCATGCAATTGGTTGAATTCAGAGCTGTTTTGACAAAGATGATGTGCTGTTTTGGAGGAAAGGTGTGTGTCTGTGTGTGAGGACTGACATTTCCTTATTTTATCCAAGCAGAAGCCAAGATTCATTATTGTCAGGGTTTTTAAAGCAACAGCTGCTTTGAAACACTTCTAAAAACAATATCCCTGAAGGAAAAATTGCTTGTTACAATGTGAAAGCTTTAAAAAAAAAAAAAAAAAGCCACTTGCTACAGAGGAAAAGGAGAATTTTTAAATATTCCATCAGGCAGTTGGATCTCTAAGTGTGATTTGCTTCAGTGACTTGAATGAAAATATCTTGCCAGAAACCTGACACTGACCCACATTATTTTGAAGTGTTTTGCCTAAATATTTTAACTGCAGAGCACACTTGGTAAAACCAAAGTTTTCCCACTGGCACAGCAAGTGCAAAGTGCCACTTCAAAACCCTGTGAAGCATCAAATGCTCAGGAGCAGCTCTGCCTCATGTTTGTCACTTCCATTAAAGTCTCTTAGATTGGGAGCTTTGTTAAAACACTGGAGAACAAAATTAAAGTGGGAACAGCAAAACTGGAGCAAGGCTTTGCTGTCTCCTCACACTCTCTGCCTCCCCTGCTGCAGGGAGCTGCATTTTCAGCACTTGTGAGTGAAACACTGCACAATCTGAGCAATAATTCATTTTAAAAAGCCTTGTTATTGTTCACTCCTTTTGCCACCAGCAGCTGAATGCCAGGCAAAATCTGAGTATTTGGAATTCATAAAGTTCATCAGAAAGTTTATTCTATTAGCTCAGGAAAGAAATTCCCCAGAGCCAGGTCCTGGAGAAGGAGTTTCTGTATCAAATATTGAGCTAGGCAGGGTTTTGCTGCCTGCATAAAGGATTTGAGAAATCTGCCCTACATCATTTGCTGGGTCCAGACAATCCAGAATTCAGGTATTGATAATATTTGCCCAAGGGTTGGTCTTATCTAAATCCAGAGGCAGTCTGTGCTCACTACATGGAAGGCTTATCTGTGAGAGAGGTTTCAGGTCTAAATTCAGGTCTAAAAGCGGAATATTTTCACAGGCTCACATCTGCAATTAAACTTTCCCTGGAAGTGTTCTGCAGGCTGAGCCCTGAGTGCAGGGCTGATGCTCTGCCTGCCCTGTGCTCCTCACACCCCACCAGGTGTGTTCAGCTCTGCCCTGGAGCCGCTTGGAGCCTCTGTCCCCATCTGGGGCACAGCTGGAGCAGCCACGAGCTTTGGGTGATTTGGGTGGGAAATGAGCAGCAGGAGCTTCATCCTCACAGAGCAGTGTCAACATGCACTGCCTGGGTCAAGAGCTGAGACAATAAGAGCTCTTCAGATGTTCCTGCAGCAGAAATATCTTTTTTTTTTGTCTTGAAAAGTTTTGTCCCAAAGTCCCCCTTAGCTGTGTTTTGCTGTCACACTTCAGCCCATTCCCAGTGCTCAGCCAAAAGCTTCAACTCTCAGGTTCCCCAGGGGAAAAGCTCAAAGCTGTGCCACATAAATCCCACAAAACAACAGAAAAAAAATAATTTGGCTGAGCACCATTCATGTGAGACAATGAACAGTGTTATCCCGGGATTCTTCTATTGCTGATTTCACTAAAATGTTAATTTTGGGACACTGGATTGTTCACAAAGAGCATATTCAGATTTCTCACTTCACCTTGATACATCCTTGATCAGAATGACACTACCCAAGCTTCTAAAAACAATTTTGTTTAGCTTGTAATTAGGAATTAATTTAGAAAATTAGAGCATTGCTTGCCCTGCTTTGAATTCACTTTTTTGTTTTAATTTCTAAAGACATGTTTAGGCTTCGTGGTTCAGGGAGAATATTTTTCTGCTTGTATATATCCTGCAGAAGAGCACTGTGGTGCATGAAATAGGCCTGTGGGCACAGCAATAATTCCTGGAGTTCTGTTAATGCTGACTGGGATTTTTATCTCTATTCCCAGCCAACAAAAACACTCAAGCTCTCACAGCAGTGCAGTTACAGAGTTCTGGGCACAATCTGGGGATTTTTGACATCCAAGGAAGTTTTCAGACACAAAAATCACCTTCATCTAAATAAGCTGAAAGAAAACATAGGGAGAATAAAGTAATATTTGGGTGATGCTAGCAAGGGAAGCAGGAGTGGGTTTGGATCTGAGCATACCATGCTCCAAATCCTTCCCTCACACTCACACCCCCCTCCCAGCAGCCTTTTCCCAGCTCCCTCTCAGGATTTACTGACCCCCAAACCTCATCCCTTGCTGCAAAGGTCACAGCCTGAGGAACACCTCGAGCCCCTCTGTACTGACACATCAAATCACAAACCTCTGCATTTGTAACATCAAATCACTCAGCAGCTCCTCCAGCAACTCAGCTCCAAACAACTTCCAGCCTCACCTAATTGCTGCTCCTGGAATTCTGATTATTCCATTGGCTTTCTGGCTCCCAAGTTGCCTTCTCAGGAGGAGGATTCACTGATATTTTTGTATCTGCATCCCCAACATTGTCCCTGCTGGCTGTTAGGAAGCCCAAGGTCACAGCCCCTCTGCTCTCTTCTTAAGCAGGCTCCAAACAAACAGAAACACAAACCAGGCAGCACTTTGCTCTTGAGGTGGATTTTTAAAAAACCCACATTTTTCTCCTGCATTTCCTGCACTGAATGTGATTGTTGTGCCCTTAAATAACAGATTTACATGAGCCTGCTGAGCAGGAGCAGTACCTAAACTAAAAACTGAGACAAGGTTGTGGCTGAGCTCTGGCTCCTCTCCTTCACTGGTGCCCAAATGTCCTTTGACGTCAGGAACCTTCACTAACGAGCCAGCTATTCAGGGGAGATGCAGAATTTCAAGAAGTGGCAGCTAACACACAAGTCATGATGACATTTGGGTGGCAAGACTCTCCTCAGCCACAGTCAGATGGAGCCACATGAATGCAGAGCAGTAATGGGGAGTGACAGGCCATGCAGGGCTGCAAATAAACACACAGTTTACTGATTCTCACACAAAATTCTGGCTCAGACATGATTATAGGTAAGAAACGGTAGGAAAGTGGAATAAAATCAGACATTTGTGTTCTGCTCTCCTTCTGACAATGCTGACAACTGGCACAGGCAGCCCCCTCTGACAGAGAAAACCTGAATTTGGCAATTCCGTTGTTTGTTGCGAGCAAATTTCTGTTTTAACAGCCACAAGGGCAGCTTGCAGTGCCAGCAGCACTTCTGCAGAGGAGAGCTGAGGAAAGGGAAGGTGCTGAGAGGTAAAAGCTCCCACATGAGAAACAACTGTGGCTCTAATTGTCTCCATGTGTGCCATCCCCAGCCATCTGTGCTGCTCCAAACGCGCCGTGGGGAGACACCAAACACAAGCTGTGTCCTCCAGAGCCCTGCATGAGGCTTGGCTTGGCTTTTGTTCTCTAAAAAAGGAGCTGCAGTAAAGCTCTGGGAAAGCAGCTTGGGTTTGAAAAGCAGCATCCTCCCAAAGGTGAGCTGCTGAAGGGGACTGCAGCCATCCAGAGATCCCTCAAGTCCCTCCTGGCTCTGGCCAGGAAATGTGACAGGGCTCAGTGGCTCCTTGTGAGGCCAAATTAAGACACTCAAATTCCCTACAGTGACCTCAGGGGGTCTGAAACATGTCCCAGCCCTGCCATCTCTCAGGTGAGCAGTTCACCTCTGAAGTAGCATCTGGAGTGTTTAATTTCCCTCATTTTCTTCCATTTGGAAGAGTCCCACAGCTCAGGTTATTTCATTTATCTCCATTAAAGCTTCTCTTCCCTGATCAATTCTCTGCTGCTGCTGTAGCAGACTGAAATGGATGTGAAAGCAGGAGCCTCTCTATCACTGCAACTCAACCTGTCAGCAGGGCTTAACCAGGAGCAAAATAAATAGAGGAATACCTGTGTTTCTACTGAAAACTTGGGCTGTTGTTCTAGAAAAGTAATTGAGAGAACAAAAGGCAGAGTTGTTGAGAATTCAGAAGGTGCATTTTAAGTTCATTTCTAGTTTTTGGAAAGTGCAGGTGACAAAGGTCCAGTTGAGTGAGCAAAGATCTGAGACTGTAAAGCCAAAGAAGGCAGAGTTGTTCATACCCAGAGCCTGTGGCAGAAAGGTAAAGGAATAAAAGAAGAGAATTGATTGAGAAACAAAGGAGACACTTTTCGAGGTAAACTGAGATCTCTTCTCCAGCCATTTCCCATGATCTGGTTTTGGGGCAGGATTTCAGAGCCCTGAGTGTGCCCTCAAATTCCAAACCAGCTCTGCTCTCTGCTCATCCTGCTCAGTTACAGCATCACAATCACCAGGGGCTGGGCAAACCTCATTCAAAGCAGTTGGTTCCAGAAATTGAAGTCAGACATTGTCAGCTTATAGTAAAGAGAGAAGCTTTAATTTTTAAATAAATAAATAAATAAAAAATAAAAGAAAAAAGGATCCATTTCAGTCCTGCCTGGTCCCTGGGAAACAATGAGCCATACACAAAATTCTTGTACAATTATTTCTTCCTCACGTTATCCTTTGCTATTGCTCCTTTCCTTTTGCCCTTGAACTACTCATTTCTGTTCCTTCAAGTATTTTATTTTCCCCTTGGAGATGCCCTGGGCTTTTAGGTTTTATTTTGCCAATTGTTTAATTATGGGAGAATTTAATAAACTTCAAAAATTGGACATAGCTTCATCCAGCACACAAAAAAAAATCCCAACAAATGCTTAAACAAACACAAAATAAAAAAAAAAAATTAAAAAAATAGATAACTATCTCTGTGAAGCTTCCCATTGTTCCACATATTTTGCTCCTGTTCAGGTTGCCAGACACCAGCCAGGGCAGGACAGAGTTTTTTTCTCATGCAGATGTGCTCCCACCCAGCACTCCATGCTCAGCTGAACCCTGAACATTCCCCAGCACAGTGGGGGCTTTTTATGTGACTTCCACTGATGAACTTCAAAGCCCTCTTTTCTCCCCCACTGTTTTATTTCTCTCAGAATTACTGTAATCTTGTTTGCTCTCATATAAAGCATTTACTTCCATTTAAAACAATTTTTTTTAGTAACTCTTTTCTGCAAACAAAGATCAAAAACAAAGCTTAAAAATGGCTAAATCTGCTGGGAAGTACCCAGATTTTGTTTTTCAGAGTGGAAACACATAGGTGCCTACTTGATATAATAGGCATCACTTATTTGTTACAAGTGGGTAGTAAACCAAGACTTCCAGTTTCTCAAATGGGAAATTAAACTAAAATGAATTTCATTCTCCAGGGTCAAGGCCCTCAGGCTGGGGGCTCAGATCTCTCCCACTGCAGCTCTGCAGGGAACAGCATGGGAGGGACCTGACACCTGCCCAGCATCACAAGAACATTCACCTGAATACTCAGCAACAAAAATGATGTGTGCACTGGCTTTTTGGGGATCTTCTGCACTGGGAGAATCTCACAAACCAAGACTAAGCACTCAAAAATAGAAAATGAATGGCCAAGAGCAGGATTTCAGTGCCCTGGTCCATGCTTAACTCGAGGCAGAACAAATTTGAACATAAGTCCACAGTCTCCTTATTCCTGCACTGTTCCATCAGCCCTGAAAATTCCAGATTAGGGACAACCTCTCAGGTGAGCAGCAAGGACCAGCCTTAAAGGCCACATGAAACTGTGGCCCTCCCCAACACACAAAAACCTGGAAAAACAAAAGTCATTTCTTTTGCTAAATGTGACCCTGGTGACTCAAAGCAGTGTGGCAGCAGTAACCCAGCTCTGGGCTTTTTGCCCCCTGTTTAAACCTCTCAGTCTCAGTGACTTTGAAGATGCTCAGAACATTTTAATAGATTGTCTAAAAAAAGATCCCATACTTTCAGAGTAGGCTGTGGAGGCAGTTAGCAGGTAGAAAAGATGGTTTTATTCTCCTTCCAGGAGAGATAAAACTCACTGTCAAGACTGTTGTAATGCTGCTGCCAATAAATTTGCCTCAAAAAATCCCCAGATTTCTTCACAGTTGTCATCTGATGTCTTTGACTGGCACCAACATTCACTCCCTTGCTCTCAAACCAAGCAGATCTGTCACTGGGACTGGGCTCTGGTGAGTGACTTTGGGAGCAATTTCCTTCCAAAACAAGTAATTCCATCTGCTTTTCTCTCCTCTCCCTGCAGGCTCCCACTATGGCACCAACTCAGGCAACATCTGCACCACCCCTGGGTGTGTGACAGCAGGTAAAGGGTTATTGTGAGTTACTGCTGCAGAGGGGAGGCTTTATGTTACTGAACCTGAATGAGAGATAATTCAAAGTTTAAGGCTGCAGTAGAGGAAAAGGAATGAGGTTTCTCCTTGGGTAAGGAATATCATTCATAAGTAGCACAAGACAATTGCCAGC
Source organism: Alethe castanea (assembly GCA_024734035.1). NCBI lineage: Eukaryota > Metazoa > Chordata > Aves > Passeriformes > Muscicapidae > Alethe > Alethe castanea. Next base: position 4,645,629 of record JANRGV010000055.1, read on the forward strand.
ATGGCCAAGAGCTCTGGCTCTGAGCCATGGACTGACCAACACAATCTGTATCTATAAGCATAATAAAATTCCCTTTAGACTTAATTTTCTCTCTCATGGGGTCTTTACCTTCTTTTTTTTTGTATTTACCCCTCAAGAGAGGTGACACTCCAGCACAGATGTTCCCAATAGCCCCCTGGAAGCACTGGTTTCTTGGGCAGTGCCTAAACTGGAGCCCAGGGGAGCACTGGGCACTCTTCCCTGCAAGGCCTTGTGTTCTGGGACAACTCTTCTGCCATCCAGATCCATTTTAAAGCAGAAAATAGGATTCCTCAAGTCATCATATGTGGGAATGAGCCTTACCAAGTAGCTCCTTGAGAGTTTTCAGTAGTCCCAGAGATTCCTGGCCAGTCTGTAGAATTCATCTCCCCAATTTTGCTGCCCAGCTGCCAGAATAATCCAGAACATGGACCCCACAGCTGACCCGTGCCAGGATTTCTACCAGTACGCCTGCGGGGGCTGGCTGAACCGGCACGTGATCCCAGAGACCAGCTCCAGATACAGCATCTTTGACATCCTGAGAGACGAGCTGGAGATCATCCTGAAAGGTAGGGCTGGGGCTGCCCCAAGCCCAGGCACCTCTGCTCATCTCACAGGTTACTGACTGCACATCACACAGAGAAACAAACTTGCAGATAAGTGTTGATTGGGATTTTTTTCTCTCTGGTCCTTTAATCTCTACATCTCTTACGACACCATTTTGTAGGAACATCCTGTTCCCACTAAAAATTAGCCAGAGGTGATTGGATACTAACTCCAAAAGGAGCAGGACAAGCTGTCTGCATGTCCTTCCTCCTGACACTTTTTTCATTAATAGCATGAAGAACTCTCTAGTTTGACAGTAATTGCAGCCTACAAGTGCTTCTCACAGCCCTGAATCCTCAGGGATTTCTGTAAAATGATCAAAGCTCTCCAGGGCAAAAACCTCATGGCAATGGTTTCTTCCCCAGGTGTGCTGGAGACCTCAGATCAAGGGGACAGAGAAGCATTTCAGAAAGCTAAAATCCTTTACAAGTCCTGCATGAATGAGAGTGAGTGTCTTCTTGTTCCATCAATTCCCCTGATTGATTCAAAACCAGAAGTACAGAAAACCAAAGTCCTGTTAAACAAAATCCAGTCAATATCTGTCTAATCCACGTGGCTGTGCCTGGAAAATTCATCTTCAGATGGATGAAGATGCCTTGGTGTTTCATGAAACCTCAATATACCCACTTGGGATGTGGAAAGGATGGATGTTGGGTACCTACCCTGGTGTGGATGCAAAGCCTTTCCTTCAGAAGGCACAAACCTGTCCCAGCTCATCTTTCTCAAACCAGTCCAAATCAGCACTGGAGCCACAGAAGTATTTTCATTCCTTTCCTAAAGACTAATATAAAATGGTTTAATGATATCTCTTTTTTTTTTTTTTTTTTTTTTTTGCTATGCCACATTCAGTTGCAAATTTTAGCTGTTAGGCCCATTACTTATTTTTCTTAATTTTATTTTTGAATGAAAACAATACAGTATTTGTCTTTCCTCCCTCAAGTCTTATAGAGCAAAGAGATTCCCTGCCTCTGCTGGAGGCCTTGAGGATGGTTGGAGATTGGCCAGTGGCTTCTGCAGACTGGAGTGAGACCAAAGGTAATGCTGGGCCTGGAAGGGTTCACTCAGAATTATTTACTGAATCAGGGAGGCCACTGTCACCAAATTAAATCCTCCATTTCCAGTTTCTCTTCCCAAACAGAATCAGGGTATCACACATTTAACACTCATTGATCCATTTAAGGAGATCTCCAAAACTTCAGCAGCCAGCTTGTGAACTGTACAATTTCAATCAGTCTGCCACAGATTGACAAATTAAGTCCATTTTCCCTTTTATCTCCCAGAGCCAAGCTGGAGCATGGAGGAAAACCTTTCCATAATGAACTCCAGGTTTAACAAACGTGTCCTCATTGACATGTTCGTGTGGAATGATGACCGGGATTCCAGCAGACACATCATTTATGTAAGAAAAAAATGACAGGGAATTATTTAGATGCCAGAATCATAATGGATAATTATTTATATGTCAGAATCATAATGGATAATTATTTGCACTGCAGACAGATGAGTTTTCCATAGAACAATAGTGGTAAAATGTAGTTCTGTAAACCAGTTCTGTACCCCAAGTGTCAGGTCTGTCTCAAAGACATATTGGGAAATGTTTCATGGCAGGATAATTTTTGTTTCAGCTAAAGAAATAAGAATGAATGGAACTTAGTTGCTTTATAGCATTTAAGGGCTGCAAACTCTTGTGACTTACAAAAATGATGATGAGGTTTAATATATAGTAGGAAACCATGGGTTTAAAACACATAAAGAGTATTTTGGAGTTTGCTCATGAATGGTTGTGCAAGAAGTCCAGCCCTAAAGTCAAGCAAAAGTTACTTAAATTTGTTCTTGTATCTCCGTGATTACTGAAAGATTTTGCTTTATAACCTGTCCTAACCTGGAAACCCAGAGCTGTATCTTCCACCTCACCCCAGACCCAGCAGAGCCCAAATTCTCTGGGTGTTTGGCAGTGGTGTGGCACACACAGCATTTCCTGCTGCCTTTCAAGGATGCCTTGGGACAACCCCAGTTCCTGTTCACTACTGACCAGAGAAATTCATTTTCCTTCAGATTGACCAGCCAAGTTTGGGAATGCCATCCAGGGACTACTACTTTAATGGGGGCAACTATCAAAGAGTAAGTATCCCTTGTATTGATTTACTCTGTGCCACCAAAACAAATTTATTCCTTATTCCTGTGTTTTCTGAAACCACAAAACATGAATCTTCATGCTATGCAACAATCAGAATTAGACTGTGACATTCATTGCTACATTTTTTCCTAATTAAGCCAACATTTTGTAAAGTTTACAAAGGGACTGGACAACTGTGTAAATACCAAGCCTCCCCAGAACTGGCCAACTCATGAAGAAGGGAAAATAAAATCATGTTTTATAGCTTAGACAGTCTCTCATTTTGAAGGGCAGCTTCACATTTTCAGTGCAGGGGATTTGCTTGTATCTTCCTCTGAATCCCTGATGCTCAGCAAGTAAGAATCTGCTGCCACTTACTCTCCCCTTCCCCCAAAATTACATGAAATTGTGAGAGATTATTTTCTAGCTGCTTTCCTCTGCCAATGCTCAGGGCAAAAACACTGATTCTGCAAAAACACTGTTTCTGTAAATACACACAAAGCTGTTGCAAACAGAGCCAGATAATTTGTCTGTTTCCAAGATGAAAATACTGCTTTAGTACATTTTATTTTCCTCAATTATGCCTTGCTAACAAAGAGTATTTGCAGCCCAACATCAAACCAATTTTCCTAACAAGAATGGAAGGGAATACAGAGGGACGACAATCAGCATTTGAGACTCTTTTGTCTCATGGTTGTAAAGGCAGATGAAAACATCAGTGGGAAGAGTTTTCTTCTCATTTCAGTGTATTTGACTACACTTTATGTAGAATTTAGCTAAAATACAGCCCTGGGAGGTTCACAGGGAATTGTCCCCACACCTTCTGGGCATCTTTAGGAGCTGCCAGCTCCTGGGATAAAACAATATCCTGGAAGCTGGGAAATGTGGAGAGCTGCTGACCCAGGAATCTCCCCTGCAAGTGTCACCTCTACAGCAGCACTCACAGCAGAAAAGAGGGATATTTATGCATTGGGGCATGAAGGTCAGACATAGATTGACTTGGAGGAGGTAGGAAATCAGGTACAGTGCAGAGACAATCCTAAATTAGTGAAAGAAAACCAGTTCTGCTCAATACAGCTTTAATTTGAAGGCACAAAGCAGGGGGGCTGAGGCTGTGCTTTTAATCCTAATGACCAAGGAGGAGACACAACCCCTTTTTATTTGTATTTACCAGCTCGCTGCCCCCAGACAATGAGCCCAACTCTGATGACCCAAACTCCCCCTGTGCTTAGTCCAGCATCTTTTGGCAAAACTCCTTCTGAGGCCTGGGGGAGTCTGGCCTGATTAAGGCTCAGCATTCAGCCTAAAACCACAAATCATCATCTCTAAGTGCCCAGACTCAATTTCACCACAGTCACTCTGTTTATCTGGCTTCCAGGGTCTACAGAGGAAGAAAAGTATGTGAGAGGAACAGGTAGCATCAAGTTTTCCTGTATCAGGGATCAGCCAAATATCTTTTCAAGGCCCATTCTGAGGCATAAATCTGTCAGAGCCTCCCATCAGGAGTAAAGCAAAGGTGTCACTGGGAACTGTCTGAAACAGAGCTTTTCTTTCAGACACTAAAACCAGACCTGAGAAGATTTATGGTATTACTTTCAGAGAGCTCAAACCTTCCCTGTTCAGCCTGGAATTTTGGATCACTGTTCCCATAGTGTAACTCAAAACACAGAGCCTCCTCTTTGCCCCAGCAGTAATTCTAACTCAGAATGCCAGGGTTGGATGGCACAGAGAAGCAGAAAGTGTGTTTTGAGGCTGACAAGTGCCTGTAAGGTATTCATGACAAAGGGAATGCTTTGCTGAATGAGAAATGTGAAGATGAACTGTAGAAACAGTGAAGAGAGGCTGTTTACAATGGCCTGGAGTGACAGGACAAGGGGGAATGGGTTCAAACTGGCAGAGGGCAGGGTTAGAGGGGATATTGGGAAGAAAGGCTTCCATGTGAGGGTGGGGAGATCCTGGCAGAGGTTGCCCAGAGCAGCTGTGGCTGCTCCTGGATCCCTGGAAGTGTCCCAGGCCAGGTTGGACAGGGCTTGGAGCACCCTGGGACAGTGGAAGGTGTCCCTGCCATGGCAGGGGGTGGCACTGGATGAGGTCCTTCCAACCCCAACCATTCTGAGATTCTATGAAATGATGGACAGCAAACCCTTTCTACATGTTCTGTGTCTGAGTGCAGGTGAGAGAAGCTTATCTGCAGTTCATGATCACCATCGCTAAAATGATCCGGGAGGACAAAAACGTGTCCAAAGATGATTCCTTTGTCCAAGAGGAAATGGCAAAGGTCATGGAGTTTGAAACAGAGATTGCAAATGTGAGTAGAGAGATCAAGAACTCCTCAGGAAGCTCTGGGGGGCAAGGGGTGAGGAGGAAGAGGCACTTGCTGGTTTGTGCTGCAGTAGAAACAGCATATAAATGCAGCAGAAAACCCATGGCACAGAAAAAGTGGGGGAAGAAGAGTTTTTGTGCCATGAGCCAGCCCAAAAATCAGAGTTTCTCTGTCTCTAATTCTGCCTGCTGTGTACACTGCTGCTGTGCTGCTCCAGCCCCAGCCTTATTTCTGTCTGGAACTCTTCTAAAGCAGGATAATTCGCCTTCTGCAAACCATGCACTGGGATAACACCAGGGCAGGCTCCCTTGCATCCTTAATAACCTACAGCTAAAAATCCCCCAGAGGAGTCTTCCATTCTAAAGAGGACAGAAAGAACCACTTGGCTCAACATATCCCTGAAATATTATTGAATAGGGGGACCCAGGTTCCTGTATTGAATTTTTGGAAGCAGCACTGGGGACAACCAAATAATTTTCCTTTTCCCAAACAAACTGGTTAATCTGAATATTATTGGAATGTGTATGTGTGCACCTGCATGTGATTTCAGCCATTGATATTTCTGTCAGTTAATTCCAGTAATAACCTTGTGAATGTCTTCAGGCCACAACCCCAGCAGAGGAAAGGCACGATGTGACCTTGTTGTACAACAAAATGACCTTAGCAGAGCTGCAGGAAAAGTTTGCATTCAATGTAAGTGTTTCATGAGCAGTCTCATACTTCAGATCTCTTAATTCCATTCTGGTTGGAAGTGGCTTTGTGAATCTATCAGTGCTTCGACAAAGAGGTATAAAATGATTCCCACTCCTAATTTTGTCTTCAGAATCTCTTTAAAAGCTTTGTCCTGCTGAACAGCTGCAACTCATAAGACTGTCAAAAGTCCAGTTACTGAGGCATTTAATCATCCAACATTGGAATGTCTCTCTGTCTGCCTAGGAATTTAACTGGACCTTCTTCATCCAACGTGTCATGTCTTCAGTAAGCGTTCAGGTGGAGCCAGAGGAAGAGGTGGTTGTGTATGGGATGCCATATCTGCAAGAGCTGAAAGCAATTATCTCCAAGTACTCAGCCAGGTAAAGAAACTGCAGGATAGGTAGGACAAAAGTCACAGAAGGATTGCTGAAATGTCAATTATGGGATACCCTTGCTAGTTCTAAGTTTCTGAGGAAAACTGACACCCCTGTAAAATACAGGAAATGCCTCTGGAGGTTTCAAAGTCCAAACACTGCAGTACAAGGTGTCTCACTGGCTGCTCGCTTAGAAAAGGTTAAATTGGAAGAAAAAAATACATTACAGGCTTAGCTCTTGTTACATTCTAGAAGGAAGGAAAAAAATAAATTAATCCCAGAACAGACATGACAGCCCAGTCCTCTGGCTGGATGACTCTGCATTTAAATGGGATGCTGTGAAACCCAGAACTGGCAGCAATGACTTCCTTCCTTGTCTGCATCCAAAACTGAGATTCCCCTCTGCCTGCCTGCACTAGTGCTGGTTTTTACAGGGGATTAAGCTCAGCTTTGCTTTCCCACACAGCACCATCCAAAACTACCTCATCTGGCGGCTGGTGATCGACCGGGTCAGCAGCTTGAGCCGGCGCTTCAAGGACGCTCGGGCCAGCTACAGGAAGGTATTTCCCCTCTTCATAAAGAGGAGATCACAACTGCCACCAAATCCAACAGCACAATAACCCTGTGAGGAGCTTGGAAAGAGATGAACTTTAAGCTCCCTCCCAGCCCAAACCATTCTAGATTCTGTGCTTACAGCACGGAATCCTCAGAGCAGCCCAGTGCCAGCAGTGGGAAGCTTTGGGTGAATTTGGGCAGTGAGCTGCAGGGGCAGGGCTGAGGCTGGGCTCTGCTGCAGGCCCTGTACGGGACCACGCTGGAGGAGGCGCGCTGGAGGGAGTGCGTGAGTTACGTCAACAACAACATGGAGAACGCGGTGGGAGCCATGTATGTCCGGGAGACTTTTGCTGGTGAGAGCAAGAGGATGGTATGTAGTTTACCCTTCATACTACTGTACATCCACCATGCCCACAGTGCCCATTCCCTCTGGTGTGAGCTCCCTATTTTTTGCCTGGGAGAGTTATCCACCAGTCAAGAAGGTGCAAGAGCTCCTTTGTGATGCTCTTTTAGATGCTTGGGTACCGTGGTTTAGAGCACAGAATTTGGAGACTGCCTTCCAGCAGGAAGCTTTTCCTCAGCTGTGGCTGGGAATAGCACATGTGAATGATGAGTGTCTCCCTGGATCTCTTTCAGGTCCGAGATTTAATAGACAAGATCCGTGAAGTGTTCGTGGAGACTTTGGATGAGTTACAGTGGATGGACGAGTCATCCAAGGAGAAAGCTCGTGAGAAGGTCAGAGATAACAAGGAACTTCAGTATTCCCTTATGAACATGAAATACTTGGAATTTTGTAGTATTACCATTTCTAGTTTCTCCACAAACAAGAGGAAAACAGGACATTATTATCCTGTTACACTGTCCTTTCCTTTCAATCTTTTGTTAGCCCACATCAATAAAAACGCCAACTGGATACAATGCAATTCCCCCCCCAAAGAAACATTTCCAACTTTTAATTGACCTCAGGACCATCAGCACCATTCCAAAGGCAAGAAAAAACCCCAAACATTCAACTATTCTTTGTATTGAAACTTTAATAAAAACAACCCAGCAACAACACACCAACAAAAATGACAATTAAAAGGAAACATTGGACTCTTTTCTTCCAGGCAATGGCAATCAAAGAACAGATTGGCTACCCAGATTATATTTTGGAAGATCAGAATGAGAAACTGGACCTGGAATATGCCAATGTAAGTGTTTTGTGCATATCTCACTAAATATCTCAAAATAAACACCTGCATTTGCTTTCTTGCCACTGGAATATTTGTACCTGTGCAACTGCCTTTTCCAAGGACATTAAAATGAACATATTAATAAATAATTGGTGCAAAGAACCAACTATTCAGTGAAACCATGCAACCAAAACATTCTTTAGAGGGTGTTCAGTGGGACGAAGAGTTCCTCTTCCTGCTCAGCTGACCAATGTACTTGGATCCCTGTTTGTGTAGTTAAACTTCAGTGAACAGCACTACTTTGAAAACATCCTGGAAAACCTGCAAGCTGGAGCCCAAAAGAGCCTGAAAAAGCTTCGAGAGAGAGTTGACCAAGATATGTGAGTTTCCAGACAGAGCCACAGACACAACCGAAATTCTGGGTTAATGGTGGGGTTGTTTAACTCATTCTGTGGGTGCCTAGGAATGCCTGTGACTGAGATAATCAAGGAATTAAACAATTCTAAGGTAAAGTGAAAAATGCTTTTCCCCTTGAATGTTGTGTGTTTGTGGTGAAAGCTGCCCATAAAGAAGCCACCAGGTATTTCCTGGTATCAGGAATTCGTTATAGCTGGGATCAATGAACTCTTTTTCCTACATTAATCCTTTCCTTATGCAATCTCCCTGTAAGGATTTTCCTTCTTGTTGCAAGGTTCTTCCTTCTCCTAACAAGGAAATTGTATTTCTTTATATATCCATATATACATTCCTGATATTATATATATATGAAGATATATATATATATATGTGAGATAGATAGATATAGATATATATCTATGTTATATATATTACACATATATAACATAGATATATATATATACATGTGTATATATAAATATATATATATCTGAATGCATGTATATACATATATAAATAAATAATCCCTGGAAGGATTATATCCTTACAATCCTTTCCTATATACCTAGCATTTTTTAACCAGAATTAAATTTCAAAAAAATGTCTGGCAGGAAAAAATTCATCATGACTAACTTTGTGCAACATTTATTTTTAGATGGATAATTGGAGCTGCAGTGGTCAATGCATTCTATTCCCCCAACAGGAACCAGATAGGTAGGTTTAAACTCTTTTAACCAGTTCATTTTATCCACACAACAGTGCAGGTCTGCATGCAGAGGCAAACCTGCCTGTGCCCATCCAGGAATTCTGGGCAGGGCTGCCAGGCTGTTCAGCTGAAGCACTTTGTTGATGAATATTCAGCTCCCCCTCCTTGGCAGGTGTGGTTTCTGCCCTGTCACTGAAAGCCTGGGACATCACCAGTGCCAGCAGCCAGGGAATGCTCCAGGGCTGCTCCTGCTCCTGTTCCTACATTCTGACAGCACATGGGGCGGATCTCCAGTTTGCCCTGTGCATGTGGCACTGGAATTACATTGCTGAGAGCCACCCCAGGCTGCAGAAACTGCCTCTGCTCCCAGAGCATCAGCTGTGTGAGCTCTGCAGAGCTGCTGGGCTGCCCTTCCTCAGTCTTAGCACAGAGACCTTCAGAGCCTGCCTGGCTCCCTGGGCTCCCTGGGCTCAGAGCTCACACAGGAGCTCAGGTTAGAACTGCTGAGTCTCTGCTGAATTCCGGGCACCCCAAGCAGGACAGACAATAGATAATTCCCTCCAGAAGTGCTTATTCAAATTCCCAGACAGCCAGGAAGATCTGCTAGTCAACTTCTGTTGCCACAGAAGGACAAATCCCTGGGGTTTTAGGCCAGACAGTAACTGCATCCTGCTCCCAGGGCAAAGGCCAGGAGTGGAAACAACCCAATCTACCAACAGTCACAACAGAAAACTTCTATAACTGCTAAAAGCAGAAACATCTAAATTGCTGATAATTTAGCCCTCTGATCTCACCCAAAATCTGTTTTCCTTTGTGCAGCTTCCACTCACCTCCATCCTGCAGGTACAGCAGGATCAGGACCTTCAGCCACTGTGGAGCTCTCCTGGGGGCTTTACTGTTGGCCAACCTCAGCTCCCAGTTTATCCCCAGTGGTTTTACACAGATTGGAATCAGCTTTCCAGGCAGGGAACTTGAGTCCTAAAGCCACCTGGGTCCTCTCCAGCTTTGTCCTTATAAATCATACAAAAGTAACTCATTTAAGCAGCTTGGAGATGAATATGCCTGTGTAAAAATCTAAGCACAACCACCCACAATAGTGTGTATGTCAGTTAAATTCTGTTTCTTCATGTCTCTAGCTTGAGAAAACTATTTTCCACACTGCTCTAAATGCAGTCTGGCTTATGCATTTCTCCACTAAATTGTATGGATAAAACCTGTGTAGCCAAAAGGGTTTTGCCTCTGAATTAAGTACTTGCAATATAATTTCAGTATCTCCCTTCATAGAAAATACCTCATTAGAGTGAATTACTGCCAGTCTGAATTCCTCTAGAAGCATTTATGCTTTTCAGCTTATGTAGAAGGGGTGAAAAGCAAATCCCATGGTTTGGGATAAGGTTTTTGCCAGCAGATTGAGGCAGAACAGATCTCATATTGCCCCCCTCAACTGGCATTGAGTGGTCTGTAGGAATCACATCCTACAGCAGATGATTTCTAACTTCTCCTTAACCCAAATAAAGCAATAAAACCTCCATTAGTTCCCCTATAAAATGGCTCTAACACACAAACTGTGCTGTCTCCAAAGGATAGCTCCTAAACATTCTGTTCTTGACTCACTGCAGCAAACATTATGGACCAAATTAGGCTAAGCTTAATGTAAATGTTGCTTGGGTCTCAAATAGGGAGATATTGTAACTGCAGATGTGCTGAATTAAACCTTTATTAACTTGTAATTTTCCATTTATCAAGAGAGAAACAATTTCACATGAGGCATGAGCTTGTTTCTAATCATTTTATATGTTCTGTTCCTTTCTGACCCTTCCACCAAGAAAACAATTTGTCTGCCAAGGATGCAAAAGCAAAGCCACCTTACAGCACTTCCCTCTTTCTCTCTGTCTTTGCAGTTTTTCCTGCTGGGATTCTCCAGCCCCCCTTCTTCAGCAAACACCAACCCCAGGCCCTGAACTTTGGAGGGATTGGGATGGTTATTGGACATGAGATCACTCATGGGTTCGATGACAATGGTGAGGAGATGACTGAAAAAATGTTATTATTTCAGCTAAAGCTCGTGGCATGGCAGGAATTAAAGTGCACAGGAACTGAAGATCCCTGCACAGTCACATCCAGCTCAGCAGCAACAGGGGCATACTGGGAACACTCTGTGGAAGGTTTTTCAGGGAATGTTTCCTGCAAATGTTAAAATCAAATCGAGGCAATGACAATTCTCAGGAAAAAAATGTTGCATTTACAGTACCATCATTTCAGAAACTAAGCAAGCAGATCCATGGGCTCCTGAATGCAGTGAAATCTGTGAACAACATTTTTGGCATAAAACAAATGTCAGTAGTGTCTTGAAATCCCAGGAAACTTTGATTTTCAACACAAATGCTTAAATAAATGGAAAATTTTAATTTTCTCAAATGCCATGTAAAAGAATTTGGGGAAAAAACTCACTTCTGACTCTACAAGTCAGGAGTTTCTTCCACATGGGTTTTCTTCAGGCTGGTTTTTTTTTATGCTCATTAAGTTTGTGCAGATGTCACATAAACACACAGCACAGCCTCAGAGACTGAATTCTAGAGCAAAGAAAAGCCTTGTTCTAGCCAGAGAGCCAAGAGCACAAACTCCAGAACTGCAATTCCAGCTTCTAATTCTCTATAAACCTCAGTTCTGTCATGTGGCCACAGAGACCAGCGCCTCAGACACCTCAGAGACTAGGGAAGGTTTTGTTACACAATGTCTGCAAAATCCACTTGGAAATAAAACCAGGTGTTGGAGCTATACCTGAAGTCAGGGCTGCTGAAATCAGAGAATAACAGAGACCACAATTCCATTCCTCTGTGACAAAGAGAATAAACTGTGCCCAAAATATTTCTGAGCATCTAAATTCAAGGAGAAAAGAGGAAGGAAGTGCAGCTCCACGTGCTACACTAGAAGAGTGGCGGCTTTTAACTCTCGCTCAGAATTTTCCTTTTATCCCTGGGTTTTTCTGCAGGTAGGAATTTTGACAAAGATGGGAACATGCTGGACTGGTGGAGCAACTTCTCAGCACTGCATTTCAAGGAGCAGTCCCTGTGCATGGTGCACCAGTATGGGAACTACACCTGGGAGCTGGCTGGGGGGCAGAACGTGAGTAACAACCACAGCCACAGCTCTGGGTTTGTACAAATAACACCTTTAACAGGGGATCCCAATGGGGGATCAGCACAAACCTCAGATACTACAGGTAACTGTTCTGGGAACGAGGCAGAAGGGTTGTGATGAACTGGGGACATTGGTGGCCCACAAAGCCCAGGGTCTGTGTGCAGTGATGTTCTCTCCAGCAGCAGCCCAGGCTCTGTTTGTGTTATATTTATGTGTTTTCTGTCCCAATCTACAGCTCTTACCCTGTGGTTTTTTAAATTTCATTCTGTCCCTTCTTATTCCAGCACAAAGTCACAGCTTCCTTTTGCTCCAGGCATGTCAGGCTGTTGTATGACTGACCTGTGGTTCTTAGAGTTGCTGATTTTACTGACAATGGAGTAAATAAATTATTATTTTTACAGGTCAGTGGCATAAGCACATTAGGAGAAAATATTGCAGATAACGGAGGAGTCCGACAGGCTTATAAGGTAATCCTCAAACACCCTGTGAGTTAACTTTACCTGATATCCAGCAATGGGGGCACCTATTCTGTGCTAAAAAAATTGACAATTAATGTGTTATTACCAAATTCCAAAAGCTAAAGCCTCAGTTTACCTGGAAGCTCATGTGCCCATGGCTTGCTGCCATTCTTGCAGCCAGGAGCAGCCCAAAGGTGGAGCTCAGGTGTGAGCAAGGAATGTTCTTCCATACAGAGAACCCTGACAGATGTCACAGTAAAACCTTTTATCTTTGGTGTTTTGAGCATGGTTTTAAGGGTGTTTACGGAACAACCTGAATTTTCAGAAATCTAAATTCCAACCCTAAGGGACACCATTCCAATCAATTGCTTCATTAGGATTGTTCTAAAAGCCATCACAGACGTGGAGGAGCCGTGTGGGGTGACACAAATTGGCTGCATACGGAATCCATGGATGTTCTGTGGTGCTGGATCTCTTTTTACCCTCAGCTCTCCCTTTTGTTTTGTGTTTTGGGACTGTCTCAGCACCTGAGAGGCTGCAGAAACAAAATGTTGGGAATTAACCAGCATGAGGGCACATTAACTTGTCTCCATCATGTCAATATACCTAAAAAAAGCAAATTGGCCAATTAATGTGTAACAATAACAGGTAATGGATTTAACATTGAGCAAGGTTGTTATCTGCTCTTTAATGAGCAGTTACCTGAAGAGAGAAAAATTTTCACTATAGAGAAGCAGAGAAGATTTAACACTTTATTTCCAGATGCAAATTCCCGTGGATAGAGTCCATGAAGTCAACAGTTCTTATGCTGACAACCTTTTCATAAAATTCTCTACACTGTTTGTATTAGAGAGAGAAAATTTACACGAATATAGAAGGGAAACATTCTGGTTAATGCATGTGGTGACTGAAATCCCTCCTCCCAAAACAACATTCAAAATCCACCTCCTGCTGCTCCTCTCAGTTGATCTGTGGTCATTTCCAGGCCTACTTGAAATGGCTGGAACGGGAAGGAAAGGAGCCAAAGCTGCCTGGACTGAACCTGTCCCACAAACAGCTTTTCTTCCTCAACTTTGCCCAGGTGAGAACACACAGGGTTCTGCCTCAGGCCCTTGGACTTTGTTGGAGGAAGCACCTGGGGAAAATCAAGGGCAGATAGATCTGTCCCAGAGCAGCAGATCTTGGTCTAAGGCCTTGATAAAACAAAAGCTAATTAGTAAATAATTGCATCTATTCTGCCTCATAGCAATCTGGGATGGTTCTCAGGAAAGCCACTGAGAGGGTTCCCAACATGAATTCCCTGTAATACTGACCCACTAATGATGAATCTCCCTGTCCAGGTCTGGTGTGGTTCCTACAGACCAGAATATGCCAGTCAGTCCATAAAGACAGACGTTCACAGCCCTCTGAAGTACAGGTGGGTTTTACTGATTTACTAACTCACAACACACTTCATTCAACCCCTTGCACCATGACAGCACAGAAGGAGACTCTGATAACACACAAGATAAATTCTGAATGATTTCCAGATTTTCTCCCATGGCTTGTAGGACCCTGCTGGAAAGCACGTACCTGTACCTCACCTGGTGAATTTGCCAATCCATAGGGAAAGGAGCAGGACCAAACCCACTCTCTTCTGGCATTTCATTGCTCATATTACCTATATTTCCTAAAGCATCCCATACTCTGAACTGCAATCTAGTTCTGTGTTGCATTTCAAGCTATAGGTGAATGGCAAAAAGGATAATGCAGCATAGTTCCTCATGCCATGGAGAAGTAGAAGAAGAAAGAGCTTTATTTAAAGAAACACTACACATATATATAGGGTAGTGTGTGAAAAACAGAACAGAAAAGACTCATTGGTCCAAGAAGGCAACACCTCTCTGAAAACATATTTTTCTGCAAAATATCACAAGACACACGGCTCTCATGCACCCTGCAGGTGTAAAATCATTGTTGTAACTTCTTGTCCTTGTCCAGCCTGAGAAACTCAAGACTTCAAGGCTGCTTTTTCCCTGGTTCCTAGCAGTATCCAACAACAGTTCTGAGGCTCCAAACCACTTTCTGTTCCCCAGAAGAGCAATTTCCATGTAAATGAGTCTCTTCTCTTTGTTTAGGGTGATGGGCTCATTGCAGAACTTTGAAGCCTTCTCCGAGGTGTTCCACTGTAAGAAGGGCACGGCCATGCATCCCGCAGGGAAGTGCCGGGTGTGGTAACCAAGGATGGGACACTCTGGTGACACCGCAAACAGCTCGTGGCAGGGATGTGCCCGGTGTTCTGCTGCTCAGCCACAGCCAGGGCTGCGGGGCAGCTGCTGCAGTGAGCCAAGGAAGCACTGAGCTCTCCCAGTGCCATGGGAAGCACACAGGGATCCGGGGATCCCAGCGGCGGATCCCGGGGCTGGCGGGCTGTGCCAGCGCCCACGCTGTGCTCCCGGGCACAACGACTGTTTCCAATGACATCCCGACTGTTACTAGGACACTGCATCAGGGTTACGAGGACTAATTCTTACACAAAAACAAAACCAACAAGCCGCCACGAATCTATTTTTCAGAAAGGAATAATAATTTTAATATACCAGCTCCTCTTTCTGGGGCTCAGCAATGCTGAGATGCTCCACTGCTCCATTTCCAGTGTTCTGGTTCCGCTTCTGGTGCATTCTCCCCCAGATCAGGTTAGAGCTGGTGTAAACTCTCGTGCTGTCTGTGCCCCTGCACTTTGATCACTGCTTTGTTGTCATGGATTGCTATTTGTCGTGACATGTCACACAGTGAGCTCTATGTAAAGACGCCTGTCGCACTCTCCTCCTGCACTTGAGTTCCTCTGCTCCAAAGAACCCCCTTCAAGTGAGGCATCACTACAATTTATCACATTTTAAAGAGTACAAATTCTGTCTTAATGGTTAAATGACAGGGTCCCACCCTTCAGAGATATATTTAAAATTATGCTTATTCTTGTAGAAAGTGTATAAAATACCTTTTGCCAAATAGCAGACATGTATC
>JANRGV010000055.1:4661292-4687134 GCA_024734035.1 Alethe castanea
CAGAGATATATTTAAAATTATGCTTATTCTTGTAGAAAGTGTATAAAATACCTTTTGCCAAATAGCAGACATGTATCCATGGAAACAATTAAGCTGGTTTTAATCCTGTGCCTTTTTATTTTGCCATAGGCTATTTTTCAATATTTACACTTGAAAATGTAACATGTATTAATTTTTAATAAAATTTAAAAGAAAAAAAATCACAGTGGCCAATTCAGCAAGGATTTCCCTATGGAGAGGCATGGGGGGGCTTTCCTTGGTAAGTATCCTGCTATAATGAGAATATTTTAAACTTCCAATATTTAATAGTGAGTTTTGAATATTATTTCAGAAAATCCTTTTCTTTCTAGCACAGGAATCACTTGACAGCAAGGCAGTAACTGCCTGTGTGACTCTGCAAAATCATTGAGCCCTGGAAATGGGCCATTAAATGTAACTGTTAAAGGGATAATTAAAGGGCACCTGGGAGGGTTAATTCCAAGTGACCACCACAGCCCGTGGAAGTTACTCTATTTTTTCATGGAAGTTTATCCCATCTCCCACCTGCAGAACACTTCCCAGCTGCCAGTTTGTGTCAGTGCCGGGTTCACGAGCTCCAACCTCCCCTTACATCCCACTGATCCTGGTGCTGTGCCCACACACGGACTGGAGATGAGAGACAGGCTCCAAATCCCCAGGAAATGGCCCTGAATTCCTACTGACCACTGTGTTACCTTTCCACAATGACAAAATGTTTCTTCCCTGTGGGAAGTTCTGCACCCAGAGGTGTTTTGCTGCACTTTAGACTCGTAGTCAATGAAGCCTCAGAAAAGCTTTATTACATACTTAGGAAAAGAAGGAAGATCCTGAAGTTTCCTAGGAGGAATCCGCAGCCTTTCCTTCTCCCATGCTGCCACCTGGTGACAAATCCCGCTCCAGCTCCTAAAAGACCAAAACTTACATCCAACAGGAGCAACTTTCAGACTCTATCGAACCACAGCTGGTGCAGATATCAAACCCTGCAAAAAATTCATTTTTAGTTGGTAAATTGCTGATCCTGGTTGACGCGGCACATCCACAGGGATGCTCTTCCAGACTAATCCTTTTCCTTCTGCAGGTACCAGGAAAGTTCTTTCACAGAGAGAATGTGTTTTCTTTAGTAAAAACTTTATTTTTACACACAGTGGACACAGAGGATATTAACTTTCATTACTAAAAGCTACATGGTTCTTGCCGTGCACCATTTCCTTTCCCAGTAATATCTTCTTTTCTCTTAAAAACAGAAAAATCCGAACAAAAATGCATTTGGAAACTGCATTGTGTCTTATGCAGAATGTTTAAAATGAAAAACAAAAACAAAACCAAAAAAACCCCACACTTTTTTTTCCCACCAACAAGCAATAATGGAATAATTAATGCATACCAAGTGTCAACTGTCCATGGGGGAAGAAGAAAAGTCCAGGCATTCCACACAGCCCAGTGCTCCTGAAGGGGATGCAAAAGGGAAGAGCTCTCCAGCCCCTGATGACACTCCCAGTGCCTTGATCACTCAGCTATTGCAGACTTTGATGCTTCACAAGATGCCACTGGGCTATTTCATTAACTCCTTTGCAAACCCTCCTTTTCATTTTCAAGCTGCCTTTCTCTTCATGACGATTTAGGAAGGAAAAAAAAAAGGGGGGGGAGGTTTGTGCTTGGGTTTTTTAACCATCCCCATTGTCTGTCACAGTTCAAACAATGTCCAATTGAGGCCTAGTTTCTTTGGGTTCGGCCCCAACTTCCTACACTGGAGCAGTTGTTTGATCCCCTTTCTCCTCATTAATATCAAAACCTCTCCGTGCTGTTCATGGCACGTCAAAGGAAAACACAGTGTATGAACAATCAGCTTTTATCAGCTTTTATCAGCAAATCCTACTCTTTCCATACTAACAGCCAGCCTTCTACTTCTCTCTTAAGAGCAAGAACCACTGTGGGGTCACTCTCAAATCAGATTTTAATGTATTACCCAAAGTACTCTGACTCCTGCACTGCTGCAAAGGGAAGGGAATGGTCCCACCAACAAGCAGTGAGAGGAATTTTCAGCTGAAGAGCTAAGACCATTCTTCACGATATTATTGCAAAACTACCCCTTTACAGTCATGTTCTTCATATTTATGGGGGACATAACTTTTCCTCCTTTGCCAGATATCTGTGAGGGCAGCTACAGCAGCCAGCAGAACCACAGAGACAAGGATTGCCATGACTGCTGTCAGAGGTAGAGCTGGGGAAGTGTTCTGCTCCTCAGGTGTGGTGTAAGAAAAGAAGTAATTGTGATGTTAGAACCTGCCAGTGGAACTGCTGCGCTGTTTTCCACATCTCACCTCCCCAAAGGTCTTCCTGACTTGGTGGTTAATCCAAGTGGGAGCTGGCTCTTACCTCTTAGCTTTAATGCTTGTAAGTGCAAAATTATTCTCCTCAGAAGGAAACTCTCAGCTGTTCTACTCTAAATAAAGGATGTGTCACCTGAAACCCAGTACCAGGAGTGTACCTGCTGCTCTCCATGGCTTCAGATCCAACTCTGCTGGAGCTGCCCTGAGAGCCTCCCATGCTCTCCAAGTTTGGATGAGAGGCTGAAGGCTAAAGCTGTCATGTCAATGAGCTTATAAAGAGATTAATTCAGCCATTCCCAGGAGTAGGAGCAGGATTCCACACTCAGAGCCTTACTGGAAGGAGGATGCTGCTATTTGGAAGAGACCAAAATAAAGACCCAAAAGCCTCACTCACCCAAAAGGAATCAGAGTTGCTTCTGTGGGCAGTGGGGTGCAGGTCTCAGACATGCAGGCTGTGGTGGAGGTGCCAATGGGACAAACTTCACACATGTTGTCCTTGGGTTTTGTGCCTAGAAGGGAGAAGCCCACCAGATTTCTCTCCACAGCTCTGGCTAAGGGGAGTTCAGCGTAATATTTGTGACCCAGTGATTTCTGCAGAGATCCTTGGCCACAGGCAGCAGCTCACACATTTCCGTCTTCATGCAGGGAAAAAGCATCCAGTGTTCTTGGCCACATCACACTCGGTGCCCACGGGGCAGAGCCAGCGCTCCAACAGCGTGGCCAACACCACAGTGAGGACACAAGGACTGGGTTACACCACAAGAACCCGGACCCTGAGGCCAGCTCCTCATGGCCCCTGAGGTGGTTTCCCCTCAGGGCAACTGAGATTGTTTGTCCTCGTGGTCCATGAGGCAGGTGTCCCTCATGGCCACCAAGGTGGGTCCTTGATGCCACTGAGGTGGGACTCTCACAGCCATCGAGGCAGGTCATTCATGCCACTGAGGCAGAACCCCCATGGCCCCTGAGATGGGTCCTTCACAACCAACAAGGTGGGGCCCTCACGGCCATCAAGGTGGTTCCCTCATGGCCATCAGTGTGGTTCCCTCTCGCCACCAAGGCAAGACCCTCATGACCATCGACATGGTTCCTTCACGGCCACTGAGGAGCGGCCATCAAGGTGGTTCCCTCACACCGCCGTGGTCTTTCCCTCACACCACCAAGGTCTTTCTCTCATGACCATCATGGTGGTTCCCTCACACCACCCAGGTGGTTCCCTCACACCACTCAGGCGGGTCCCTCACGGCCCCTGAGGCCATTCCCTCACAGTCCCTGGTGTCCTCACGTGCCATCCTCATGGTGCCCCAGCAGGGGTCCCCGCAGGACACCAAAGCAAAAGCAAATGAGGGCATGGAGGGAGGGGACGGGAAGGGGATGGGAAGGGGATGGGAAGGACAGTCGCCAGGCTGTGCAGCTCCGATTCCCTCAGCGCTTTCCGCCCTCCCGGCCGGGCACAGCGGGGAAGGCTTTGGCAGGGCCCAAAGTCAGCAAAATACCTCAAATTGTGCCAAAGCAGCCCCTCAAAGGCTGAGATACCCCTGAGATCCTGGAAACCAACCCTCAAAGCCTGACAAATCCCTCAAATTGTGTCAAACCCCTCAAAATCTGACAAACTCTTCAAAGCCTGACAAACCCCTCAAATTATGGCAAACCTCTCAAAGCCTGACAAAGCCCTCAAATCCCGGCAAGTGGACCCCTCAAAACCTGGCACAAACTCACCCCTCAAAACCTGGCAAACCAAGCCCTCAAAACCTGGTACAAGCCCTTCTAAACGTGGCACAAACCCACCCCTCAAAATCTGGCAAACCGAGCCCTCAAATCCTGGTGAAAACCAACCCTCAAATCCTGGCAACCCCCCCCCCCCCTCAAACCTGCCACAAACCCACCCTCAAAACTCCGCTTAGGGGTTAACTTCGTGAATAAATGTTGTGGAAGGACAGCTCAGGTTCTGGGCAGGTGCAGGACATTGCTGCTCAGGTGAGGGGTTTTGGGACAGGAGGGGCAGTGACTGAGGAAATGTTCAGTAGGATTCTGCAGGAATCTGTGTGACAGGAGCACTTCTTGAGGTTCAGGGTGACTCACATGGTGGGATTCATGAGAATATACATAGCAAACATGAATGGGAGTTCCTTGAGCTTTACAAAAACCCATTTCTTCAGAATGACTTAACCTTTCTCAGGAGTGCAAGCGGCTGCACGTCCTTCAGATGGAGAGACCCACGCAGAATTGCACACAAATGCATTTTATTGCTCTCTACACACACAGAGATGCATACACAGTATGCAGGTGAGCCATAGGGCAGTCCCAGCACTGGGAGAAACACCATTCACCAGGAATTCAACCACTTAATACAGATAAAAATCATTATTATAATGAAAATGCTAAAAAAGCATAGCTTACACCCAAAATGTATAACATTGACAAATCAAGCCTGTTACCTACTACTTTTCTTTAACATAAAGCAATAACATACTCTTTTTCTAAATTGAAAAAAGCATCAAATAGTAGAAATATTCCACATAGTTTCCTAACTCCTGGTCATCCCTCACACTGTATATACAGGACTATGAAAGGGCCATGGGGGAGAAATCCAAACCAAAACCAAACCCGTTTTTGATGCTGCACAACTGATAAGCAAACAGAGGGTAATATTTAAACCAAGTGTGCATGAACCAAAGGGAATAAATTTATCCTCCAGAGTGACTGAGCCAACCAGAGTTGTCAGTCAAGCCAGAGCAAAGCTGATGCCTCTTACTGGGAATATTAGAGAAAATCTCCTACTGTCCATCAAAACTGTAACATTTACAAACACCCTCCTTCATTCTGAAGACGTTGCCCCTGCCTGGGCAGCACTGCACCAGTGCTTACACAGCTTCAATGCTAAACAGAACACCTCAACTTTTGCCAGAGGATCCCGAAAAAGTCAAAAGCAAGGCATTCTCTCATACATAAATAAAACACGGGGGGAAATAAAATTCCCTACAAGAGAGAGGATCAGAGCTGGACTATCAGATGCAGTCAGATCCCTCCTCTGGACTGTCACGGGTCCGTGCAGTGAGGACTCTCCCGATTACCAGGGCCTCCAGAGAGGGCTGCTGTCCTTTGGAGACACTTGTTTCAGGGCACCGGCGTTCCCAGGGGAGAAGGACACCTCTGGAGCAGCTGACTGGCTCTTCTGGAAGTGGCTTAAAAGTTTGGTCTGTGTTTCAGTTCGGACTTTGTGGAGAGAGAGGAAATAGAATGCTTCTTGCAAACACCTGGAGTAGCCCTCTCTGTAGTCAAACTGGGAGCTTTTATGAAAGGATCCTGCAGCTGGAGAAGGGAAGAAAAGAGGGAGAGGGAAGAAAGAATAGTTTAGAACAGCTGTTCATGGCTCGAGATCCATACAACAGTCACAGATTTGCAGTACAACGGAGACTGAAAGAAAACTCAATACTTACTCTTCATCTGCAGCTGGCTCTGCTGCTTCAGGTAGCTGACAGTCATCTCCAGGATGTCAGCTTTCTCCAGCTTGGAGTTGGGCTGGTGCCTCTGGAACTCCTTCTCCAGGAGGAGTTTCAGCTGCTCGATGCTGCTGTTAATCCGGTCTCTGCGCATTTTCTCCACCACCGGCTTCCTCAGCTGTAAAAATCAAAGGAAGAGAGACCTGTTATTAAAGGATCCTCTCCCTGACACTCCGCAGGGCTGTTTGCTGCCCACCACTGCTCCTAAACAGTGAGGCAAGGTCTCACTGCTGTAAACGGCTCTGCTGTCCCGGCACTTACTTTGTTTTTCTCCTTTGGTGTCAGCAGGTTGTCAGGCTCCAAGAAAACGGCGCTGGGAGCCATCTGTCCTGAGCAGAGAGGTCTTGGAGTGGAATCCAGGAGAAACGTGTTGCTGGAAGCTGCCTGTGCCGATACTTATACTGTGCGAGCTCGGGGCGAGTGTGTGGGTCTGCGGCTCGCTGGCGTTTCCCACACTCGCCAGCCAATCCGGGCCATGGGCAGCACAATGGGAGAAGCAGCTATTCTTGCATGCTCCAGTGGCGGTGAATAGCCCGCGGATAATGACCTTCTCCCAGATGAGCAGGTGGGGAGTGTGCGCTCCCTCAAAGGCTGGGATCAGAGTTACGTGTCAGGAGCTGGGAAAGAGCTGCCCTTCAACGGGAAAGGCTGCTGACTAATGCCGCGGATCAATAGCATTCCAGGGGCAGCCCGGGGTTCACGTGCGGGAGGAGGAAGGAGGAGGAGGAGGAGGAGGAGGAGGAGGAGGTCAGCTGCCCATGGCGGGAATGCCGCTCCCGGGAGCGCGCCCAGGCACACGCTGCAGCAGGCACAAGGCACACGCACACGCCAGCAATTCCTAAAATCCACTAACCTGCTTTCCACACTGAGCCACCTGTGGTTCTCCCACAGGCGCCTCTGGCACCAGCTTTGCCCATGGGAAGCAGAAAATGGCTTTCCCCCTTTGACTCACTGCAAATAAAAACATTTACACGCAATTATTGAAAACATTTTCTGGTTTGACCATTGTTCCCTTCCCTCAGTACCTTATACAGCCCTTTAGAAAACTCTAAAGGCAAGTCATAAGCACTTTATGTTTCTCTTTCCAAATACCTGCAAGACGAATACTTGTGGAGAAGCGTCTTGGGATGGTTTCAGATCAGTTCAGTATCACATGCTGCTTCTTACTTCCTCTCCAAAACTCATTTTGCTCTAATTGTTTTTATTTTGTCTGTAAACTAAAGGAAAACTGCGTGCAGAAGAGATTTATATCCTCATAAACTTATTAGAAATCAAATTCCTGATTCCTCATTATTCTCCCCGGGCTGATTGCTGTGTTTGATGCACAGCCTGTGTTCAGGAGGTGCCTGCAGCTGGAGAGCTGACAGTCTCTGACAAAAACACAGCCAGGGATTCCTGCTGGAAAACTTGAACCAGATCTGCCAGCAATTTATTCATCAAGTAATGTCAGGGTTTATGTTTGTGGAGCTCTCACTGTAGTGAGTAAACACCAGTTGTATTCACATTAATGTATGTGTAGGTGTGTTCACCTTTGCATCAATGTGTGTGTGTGGTCACACACAGCCTTTAATGTGAACGCACACACCCAGAGCACAGGGGCACATTTCTCTCTCACTCTGCAGCTCATTATTGGTGCACCAGGTAAGGCTTCAGTGACCTCTTCCAGGCTCTGCTTTTCCATCCCTATTGTGCTGCCCTGAATGGGCTCCCTTCTCTCGGCACAGAGCAGCAGCTGTTGAGCTCCGGGTCTTTTATGTCAAGTTGTGGGAAAGCTTTTGTGACACTGTTTCACATGTTCTCCTCAAAGCCTGTGGATTATCTCTGAGCCCATGTAATGCCACCTCTGAAACCAATCTTGCCCTCTGCACATCCCTCTCGGGGACATTCCCTGAAACAGAAACTCCAGAGCTGGGACTCGTTTCTCCAGCTCGTTAATTGAGCACACGAAGAAGAAAAGTGCCAGTCCTGTGATGGGCAGGGCAGTTTTGCTAAAGACAATTGCTGTTTCTCTCTTGCTGCTTTCCTCTGATTCTCCACTCAACACCCAGATAGAAACTACATTAATTCCATGGGAACAGTCATGCCAACCTCACCCTCCTTGCTCTTGGTTGTGGACCGGCACAGCCAAGAGATCAGTGCTCAGAATTTCCTCTCTACCAGCATCCAAACCGACCCAGAGCCTGCACCTGAGGAGGCTGAATGCAAAACAATCTTCTGTGGCATTCCAATTTTGCTGGAGAGGCTGGAAACCCTACATACTTAAACGGGGTGTGATAATAAGAATTACAATATTCAATGTATTATAGGGAGGTGAACATAGCAAAATCTCCCCTGGACTGGAAATCCATTGAGGTTCCTACATCCTCACTCTGTGTCACACACTAATTTTAAATAATTGGAAATAAATACATGTCTTTAAAGCAGCTTTTTATTTTCTCTTTGGTTCACAAGCTCTGAGGGGAAAAATTAGCCAATTACTGATCGGGTTGGAAGAGTTACTCAAAATAGATGCTCAGTTACCCAAAATAGATGCTCTTCTTTGGCTGGAAATCCTAAAGAAAGTGGTAGCAAAAAATTCCTCCCTATTATGAAGTTTGCAGCGTCTGTGGACTTTATACTAAGAAGAATGAATTTGGAATTACACATCTCCTACTCCAAACACACACACTACTGGACAGAAAGCTCATTAGGATCCCCAAAATACTGGATCTGGATGTTTGAAACAGGGCATCAACAACAGCTTTGCCCTAGAATCCCTGCCAGATGTTAGCCCTTTAGAAAGCCTTAAGGATGCTGCTGCTTTCCCAAGTCTGGAGAGATGCTCCCTGCTCCCACTGCTTCCCTCCCAGCCCATGCTGCCCAGATGGCCTTTTGGGAGCAGGGTTTCCCACTGAACACAAAGCAGAGCCAAGCACCGTTGCTAATGTGGTTTGTAGTCGGGCACACTTCCTTTGTGACAGGAGGGAATATGGTTAAGGAATGGTGTGGGAAACTCCAGAGTACTCAAACTTCCACAGCCGTATGTTGGTAAGTCATTGAAAGGAGAGCAGGGACAGAGATGAACTGGGAACAGGAAAGACAGCAAAATATGGGATATTTAGTTAGTGCTGAGTCCTGCAGAGCATCCTGAAGTGGAAAATAAAATGGGTCCAATCCCAAAGGCCTTATTGGGATCCACACTGTGGCCAACAGAGAATTTGGACTCCAAGATTTCCTCTGCAGATTTTCTACCTCTGGAGCTATTTCCTGATCTCTGTAAACTTGTAAATACAAATTACCTCCAGACCTACCTCAGAATTTATAAAACCTAATCAAAATTTGAATTTTCTCCTCCCAAATACCAAAACAAAACTCAGGTCTGTTGTTTCCCATTTCTTTCATCCTCCAGGTATTGCTGGTATAAAACCTGACTGAGTTTTCTTAAAAGCCAGGCTCAGCTCCCATAGCTCTACATGGGTCATACAAAACTCTCACAATACCCTCATGGCCCACAGGAGTTTCTGCATTTCCTGGGACATATTGAACAGACTGGGGAGTTAAAGAGGCAAACAGGCCATGTGGCTCAGAATTCTCAGTGCAATCTAAATCACCTCTGCCACCTCCAGTGGGACAATTGGATTTGGCCTGACTGGTGGATGAGCAGGGTTCTGCTCTGCAGCTCCTTTCCTTGTCATTTCCTCCCAGCTCTTCCCTGCATTTCCTCCCTGTCCTTCCCTGTCCTGCTGCTTGGCTGGTGCAATTTCTGTCTGCCTGAACAGCTTCCTTCCCTTTTTTTTTTTTCCCTTTTCCCTCATAGCTTACTTTCCCTCCATGCAGGTCTTATAATCTGATTTTTCGATCTGTCACTCCTTTCCCCCCTGCCTGTCACAGGCAGATGTGGTTTGAGGACAGGGGTGTCTCAGAGCCCCACAGCCGTGGTGAGTGTGGAGTTCCCTCCAGTTTCCCACACCGCTCTCCCATTCAGGGCATTCAGGCGCAGCATAAAGGAAGTGTGCCATGCTACAAGCTGAATTAGAAATGGTGTTTGACTTCCTTTTGTACTCCACAGAAACCTTGCTCTGGGCAGACCATCTGCATAGCCCTCACCGTGGAGAAAACCATTGATCAAGGCCTGTCAGCCCAGCTGGGGGAACTTGGGAAAGTAATTCCTTGTGCCACTTCAGTTCTTTAGGGCTTAACATCTGGCTGGAGGGGGAGGCGACCGTTGATGGTTTAACAGTCTTGCTTCCTTTCAAGTTTGGGATGCTGTTTTGATCCCAGATAAGCCTTTCTGAAATCCTGATTTTAATAACATGGAAAGCATCCAGAAGAGTAGGAATAATGCACTGGCTTTGCATTTTCAAAGTGCTTTACAAATACCAGCTAATGAATTCTCAGCGACCTCCTCCGTGGGTGAGGATGTATTATTAGCAGTGTTTTGCAAAGGCGGGAAAATGAGGCTGAGAGAAGAAAACCAAGATTTCAAGATTTCAAACAGCCTACAGGTCGCAGGCTTCTATGGCCAAGAGGCTCTTTGAGACATCTGGTTTGCAAAAATGCTCAGCACCCACTTTTGTTTTAATTAGCTTTGGCATCTCTGAATGGGGCCAGCTCCTTTGCTTGTGCGAGGACTTGGATTTCCAGGCTGGACCACACTCACAGCCATGCACCACCCAGATAAGCAGATACCAAAGTCCTCCTTTGCTCTCTAGCTCAGCAGTGGGGCTTGAAATGTTATTAAGTATAATTTTTCTAAGCCCATGAAATGGCTGGAAAAGTAAGCTGCCTCAATCAAATCAAAATAACGCCATCTCTCCAGAAAGTAAACAAAGTTTTCATTTGTTTATTCTCACTCCTGTAGACCTGCAGCTGTGCTTAGTCCCTGAGCAAGTCTGTCTGTCTGTCAGCACCATGGAATTCTGCTCAGCTGCTTCCCAGCAGGTTATCCTGGCACTGGAGCTCCTCAGGGAGGGGATGCAGTGTGCCCTGAATTCCATGGACTCCTGAGGGAATATGAGGGAATTTAACAACATGTCTTGCCCTGTGGATGGAGATGAGGGCACCCAACCCTGCCCATGGCCTGGCAGTTCTTGTGTGTGCAGGACCAGGTTATCTACCTCCTGAAAAACCCTTCTTGCTTTTATCAGACACCACCTCTACATTCTGCTGCCAGCTGAGCATGGCAAAGATGTCTCCAAAACCCACCTGCCTGGCAGGGCAGGACCTCACAGGAGCCCCAGGACACTTTTCCCAGACATGTGCCCATTGTGCTCTGCAGCTGGTGACTGATGACTGCCAAGCACAAGAAAATGGGTTCCAGTGGGAGCTTACACCCCAAAACTCACCTCAAAACTCACCTCAAAACTCAGGCTGAGCTCACGTGAAGGGGAGCAATCCACTGGGGCATAAGAGAGAGTCAGCTTCAGGTTACAGACTTGTTCCCAAGGCAGGGACAATCAAATGAAGCTCAGGGGACACCCAGGAAACCTGGGGCTCTTATCTCCCACCACTGCCCTCGCTGGCCTCTGAGTGATTAGATATCTGCCACATGCAGATGGGATTAATGGCTGCTCCTGCCAGGGGAGAGGTGCCTGCCCTCCTGTCTGCCACGGACACACCGTTCCTCTCCTTAATGACACTAAGTGGCTGCTGGGGCCAGAGCTCAGGAGCCACATCCCCTATTCCCAACCTGCTCTGCTGAAATATCCTCTCTGCAGGATACCTGCTCCCTGCCAAAAGCTTGGCAGCACTATTTGCTGATTCCTGTGACTTTCATCAGGAGACTTATAATGCTTAGGACCTTCAGCAGGGCTTCACATCCAAGCCTCATAATTCTATAGAGAGAAAATTAATTGTGTCCATCCAAAGTCGAAATGCTCAGTTAAAAAAAAAGTAAAATCCATCAAAATTCTTTTATTTTTACTAGAAGCATTAAATTGTTTTTGTTAAACCTATGTGATGTGATGTGTTCGTTCCTCAAAGCTCAAATTTTGACATTTGAAAGGCTGGCAGCACTGCCAGACCCACAGAGGTGCAGAGCCCATTGTCAGAGCTGAATGCCACTGCCTCCCAAAAAACCAACCAAACCAAACAATGAAGGAAGTGCATGAACCCAGCAGCTTCTGTTTGCTGCCCTCACTGCATTGTCAGTGACAGCAGTCCTTGGCCAGGGCAGGGGAGGTGACTGATGGGGAATTCCAGAGGATTTTCAGGGAGCTCCCGGTGAGCTCAGCACCATCCGGGATGCTTGGGAGAAACCTCAAACCCAGCACGTGGGAGATCCCTCAGCCCCATCCCAGAGACGGGGAGCAGCAGCATTTCCAAATCCCCCGGTAATTCAGCACTGAGTGCCGCGAGCCCCGGGAAGGAGCAGAAGGACAGGATACATCCCGCGCTTGTTTTATCCGCGTTTGGAAGGAGGAGGGTGGTAAACACAGGACATGGTGGCTCCCGCCAAGCCTGCTCCCAGGGCAATGTGTTCCTTTGAGACATAATTGATTCCTGCCATCAGGCACCAGCCTGCTCTCCCCCAGGGTCAGCGCTTTCCCACATCCAACCCCATTATCCCACAGACCATGCCTTTTGTACAACACACTCCAGCTATTCATGTGCAAAGCAGCTGTAATCCCCAGACCTTTCAGAGTCAATATACCAGGAAATAATAAATCCCTCTTGTGCACTCTTGAATATGCCGAGAGGTGACTTGTGGGAATTTCAGCTGGGCAGAAAAATAATAAATTCTCCCTAATTTTTAATTATTTGTGATACACACTGTAGAAGGACTATGTCATTGGGGCATGACTACTTGGGGGTCACCACACAAGCAGCTATAGAAATTGCTTTTGCCTCTAACAACCCTAAAATGCAGATCAAGTTGTCTCAGATGTTTTTTAATGATCAAAGTCCACTTTCCTTCACTCATGCATCTGGGAATGGCAGCATATTAAACATTCTGGTCTTGAAGAAAAACTAATTAAAAAAGGTTAAATCTGTGAAGAATGTACTTTACAGTATTAAGACCCCTTTTTGAGTGGGTTCTGATGTCTCAAGGAGGCAAGATAATGCCATGTTAATGACATTTAATGGAATATTTCTTACAATAGGTCGAATAACAACATAACCTTTTCCCCTGGAAGAGGCAGATTTCCCTTGACTCCCACTCCACTGGTTCACACGCAGTTATGATTCCCATGTGGGAACAGAAGCCAGTCCTGAGTAACAAGTTTTACATGGTTATGTCTTTACATATTGCCTTCCAGCCAAACGATTTTTGTACTATTTTCTGTGCAGAATGTCATGTCGGAAAGACCCTGAGCAGCGCATGATAGCCAGGATTAGGGTTAGGGTTGGGGTTAGGGGCAGGGTTAGGAGTGGGGTTAGGGTTGGGAGAAGGAAGTTTCATCTGAGATACCAAAGGAAGCAGTGGCTCCTCAATTAAGAGCTGACACAGGATCATTAGGGCTCACCTCAAACTGGTTCGCTATCTTTACACACCTTGGCCAAGAACCTCCAGAGAAGAATTTGTGAGGACATGAGGGTGATGAAATCCCACTGCAGGGATTTGTGGTGCTGAAATCTGTGAATCTTAGCCATTAGATCAGGTCCACCCAGCAGTGACATACAGACCCAGTAGTTTACCAGGGTTCATCATTTTGAGTAGCACTCAAAGGTAATATTTCCCACTCAGGTGTGTCTGCCTGGGACACTGGCAGTGTTTTCACTGCTGTGCCCCTCAGTGCTGGAACCAGCACATTCCCCATTAAACTGAGATCAGAGCTGGCTTGACCCTGACCTCCCTCCATTTCCCTGGGTAAAAAAGCTTCCCCAGCACTGTCTCAAACAGACAGGGAGAAAAGAAACCTCTCTGCAAGACAGGGAGAAGTCCTCTCAGCACCCCCAACACTGCTGCTCCTCCACTCTGCTCCCTGAGATGCTCCCAGGTGATGCCAGGAAAGCACAAGGGCCATGTCAGCCCCGTTCCTGCCTCCCACCACAGGCACAGGTCAGCTCCCAGCTCCAAGAGGGCTCTGTGGAAGAGCTCAGCACCACTCCCCCATCTCCCAGAAGAGCAAACTGAGGCACAGTAGAACAAACCAGGACCTCAGGATAGCCTGAGCTGCCACTCAGCTCAGCATTCCCGCAGCCACTCCTGCATGAACTGGTGTCCCGCCCCTTGTCACCCCTTTCTCCCCGTGCACACGGATCCAGGAGAAGCCCCTGGATGTGAAACGTGCCCGTTTCAGCCTTCCTGGGTGAAAAAGCCACAGAGTTCATGGTGCCCCAACAGAAGCCCAGCTCCACAAAGGCGTTATTAGCACCAGGCTGTGTGGGTTTGGATTTCTCTGCCTTTCCCATACTCTTCCCCCATTGATAACATTTCTTGCTGGGACAATAGAAGTGTGCCTTGCAACTACTCCCGACATTAGTGACGGTGCTTGAGCCTGAATGATTTAAAGGGAAAGAATCCAACTCCCAAAAGACCATCTGGCTATCAGTTCTAATACAGCAATAAAGGTCAGGGCTTCTCAGGAGCTGGGAAAAAGATGGTTTTTGACACTGAAGAGTCTTCAACCAGCTTGGTCCATGCCTACCTGTCAGCTCCTGGCTGCAAGGTCTGCCAGCATGACTCCCCTGCTAGGAAAGGGATAACCGGGATACCAGCTCCTGGGGAAAGGCCAGCCAGAGAACACAGGAAAACAGGCGACACCTCATTAAAGCCGGCAGAAGCTGGGGCATGGTCTCTGAGCTGTGTCTTACTTTGTATCATAATCCTTTGACAGCTTCAAAGTGTTCATGAGATGTCTTGTCTCCTGGCTTTCCCACAACGCAGGGGATAAAGGGCTCCGAGGACAACATCTGCCCTTCACAAAGAGCTGAGTCCATTCAGGCTGCTACAATGAGTCCCACTCCCTGCCTATTGCAGTGACACCTCCTTCCTTCCTGTCAACTGCCCATTACCCTCGGGCTTCATTGCAGCATTTCCAAGCAAGAAATTCTTTGGGTTTCTTACCTCACTACACACTTCCCTCCTCCCTTGCCATGCCCAGATGCTCGGAGGAGGAGCACACCTCTGCCTGGGGCACCCCAAGCTGGACCCACACGTGGCAGGATGCAGCACAGCTTTCCCCACGTAGCTTCTGGGTTACTTTTCGTGCTGCCTCAAGGGTTTTACCCAAGCAGATATTTTACTCACATCACAAAATCTGAACTGATCTCCAGTGCCTTCACAGCTTCGTTCTTTTTCTTGACTTTATCACAAAAGAAATGGTTGCTTAATTCATCCCGGCATTTCCATGCAGATCCTAGCAAGCAGCACATTTTTCAGATGAAGAAATGGAGTAGGGATGACATGCAGAGGGTTTCATAGTGAGACAGGCACATGGTGTCTGAGATCTGCCATTCAGAACACTCACCAGGGCCTGGCTGCAGCAAGGCCAGGTCAGAACCCAGCATACCTGAAACCTCAGCAAGAAGCAGAACCGACCTCCTTGCTGAGGACCTCAGCTGCTAAATCCCAATTATGGCCCACCTCTGGTTTCCCAAAACTTCCCAGGAGTCTGAGTTGAGCCTCATGCTACCCTTTAGCACATCTTAATCTGGAAAATATGGAAGAGACAGATGAGAAAAAGGAAAAGCAAGAGCTACAGGGGCGACTGGTGCATGGCCCAGCTCTGCTGGGAGGTGTGGGCTGTCCTTAGTGGGGACAGTGGTGCAACATGCTCACAGAGCCTGGTGTGTTATGGTGAAGAGAGAAAGAGGGGTACAATTCTCTAGTTATTCTCACTGTTGATCCAACAACCATTTAGAAATGTCCTGCAAAGAAACTTGTGGTCACACTTCGGGTCACCCATTAAAGTGCAATGACTGGATGGACACACACACACATACACACACACAGAGAGAGGGAGAGCTTCCCCAGGCTCTGGGAAGGGCAGAGATGCCCCGGGGACTGTCGATTTGAACCCTGGCAGGGCTGCCCTCCCTTTCCCACCTTCCCCCAAAAGCGTGCCTCCTCCGCGCCACTGCTGCGCCTGGCACATGCGGAGCCTCGGGAATGCCATTGATCCCAGCCCAACCAGCTGGGGAGCCCGTGCTTTCCCAGCTCCCCACGCCGCACACTCCACCAGCAGCGTGGGCAGAAGGTTATTCTCCCCGGGGCATTGGCGATCAATGTACCATGCACTAATGGATGCTTCCTCTATTGTCCCGCTGCGGGGCTGGATTGGCTGCGGGGCTGTGGGAAACACCGGCGATCCCGACACTCACGTATCTGCCCCGGCTCCCCGGGTATAAATAGAGGCACTTGGGAGCTGCCCAAGCATCGCCGCACGCTCGGCACAGCAGCTGCCTGGGGTCTGTGCCCAGGGCTGAGCGCTCGGAATGGCTCCCAGCAATGCTCTCATGATCCACATGGAGGAGAAGCTGCTGCCAAAGGAAAAGAATAAAGTAAGTAGAGCCCCGGAGGGCGTTGGAAAGGCTGGCCTGCCTCTAGCAAATAAATATAACATGGGAGAAGAGGGGGAAAGCAAATATGTTAAAGAGACGTAAGGGAGATTATACAGATTTTTAAACATTAAAATGAGTGGGGGGGAATGGGTAGGCAGCATCACACAGATCTCTTGCCAAAAAAAAAAAAAAATGGGATCTTTAAATATGGGTGCATCAGGGCATCAGAGGGGAAATTGGGTCAGGTCTCACAGAATCCATAATGATCTGCTCCGTCTCTCCCAGCTGAGGAAGCCGGTGGTGGAGAAAATGCGCCGGGACCGGATTAACAGCAGCATCGAGCAGCTAAAGCTGCTTCTGGAGAAGGAGTTCCAGAGGCACCAGCCCAACTCCAAGCTGGAGAAAGCTGACATCCTGGAAGTGGCTGTCAGCTACCTGAAGCAGCAGAGCCAGCTGCAGGACCAAAAAAGTGAGTGCAGGGCAGGTATTGCACACCTGGACCCAGGTGTGTGCCCTCCCAGATACCCCAGAGCAAGCAGAGGCTGGAGCTCCCCAGCCCCAGGCACATCAATGTCACTGCACAAATCATCACTGCCCCGTGTTTTGGTCACGATTTTAACCTGCTGCATTTGCTTTTCTTTCCCTTTCAGCATTCATCCACAAGAGCCCAGAGCAGGACTTTAACAGCGGGTACCTGCGGTGCCTCAAGGAAGCGATGCACTTTCTGTCCTACTACGAGCCCAAGAAGGAGACGCAGGTCCAGCTCATCAAGCACTTCTGCAAGGCTCAGCTGGGTGCAGATGCCTCGTACTCTGCAGCTCTGCGTGGCCCCAGCCTTTCTCCCTGTGTGTTTCCCAGAAAACAACCTGCCCAGAAAAGCGTGGCTGCTGCTCCAACCATCTGGAGACCCTGGTAGACCTGCTGAACTTTATTCCCACGTTTTGCTACAAAAACTAGAGGGACCTGTGGTTTATTAGTTCCTCTTTGAAGTAGGAAACATTGCTTTCCAAAGGTGGGAGGAGGGGATGGTTATTGTTTTTCTGTCACCAGAAATGAGGGTCGCTGGGTGGTTTCCCTTCATAGTGAAGGACTCTGGGTGTATCTTGCAGCAAATTTGCTGCTTTTATTGGTGGCTCCTGGCCAAAGACAGGACCAAGTTCTGTGGTGATTTAGAGAGCAAATGCCCTTTGGTTTCCATCACAGGCTGTCAGTGGAAATCTTTCTGCTGACTGCCTGGGTCACAGGTTCAAGTGCTCCATTGTCTCTTGATAATGTATTGACCTTCCTCAAGAAGAGAATGTATTTTGTATCATAAAGAGAGGATTGAGCCTTTCCCTTTTGAGTGAAAGATGTTATTAAGAAATGCTGATTCTTCTGAAGCTCCTCTGCTATTTTTAGTATCCTTCTTACAGAAAGTTGTGATGATCACAGAGAGCTCTAGGGACAATTCTTTTCATGTCACTTTTTGCTGCTCTCATTTGAGGGATAATTGGTGCCTTTTGTAAAGGAAATACCTCTGCTATACCTTAAGGAAAAGGGGGAGGAAGGGAGGCAATAAGTACTTTATAATCATTCACTGAGCATGCTAAGGAGCTTAAAAAGCTTTTATAAAGTTGTGGTGTATTCATCCTGTGTGATGTTCAACTTGTGTGTCTTCACTGTATAATACAATAAAAATGGGTTTAGTCATTAATGCTTTGCTTTGAAATGATTAAAAGGGCTGACGCTGCTGGCCTGGGTGCATGCAGGCTCTCCTGTGGTGGGGAAGCCATCAGGAGGTGTCAGTTCTGAGCCCTTTGCTCCAATACATGAATTAAATCTGTGAAATCCCTTTGGCAGAACAGGATTTCAGATCCAGTAAGGAGCCAACCTCTGGAAAAATTATCAAAAATCAAAATGGAAGTGAAATTGAAGTGAGGTGCTGAGAAGTGTCAGCCTTTCAGATTTAACAGCAACCTATTCAGCCTCCAACAAATCACTCATTCCACAGCTACTTCATTTCCCCTAGTAATTTTTCCACCAAGCTGAGATCAGCCTTGTGCTTTCTGTCAATTTGGGAGGGAGTATTGTGCAAATTTCCTAACAACTGGCAAAGAGTTTGCCTCCTCAGCTTGGGGATCTTTGAAACCACCTGCAATGAGGTGAACTAATTTTTTCTGTTTTAATTTTATTACACTAATTCTGTTAGGTCCCCTTTACTGAAGTGAAATTAGCCCATATATGGCTAAAAGTGTAATTAGATAGGAGAGACTGAGGAAGCATTTCCTCTCCTAAATTATTTCCTTTCATTTTACCTTCTCTTCAAACTAAATCTGCGCAAATAATCATTTCACAAAGCTATTCTCTAGCCACAGTAATTCACTGATTTGGGTTTATGACAGGGAACCCTATCCTTGTCTCAGAGATACAGGAACAGCACAAAACACATTTGGTCAACAACCCAACTTTGCTCAGATTCCCTGGGAGAGGTGCCCTTGAAAAGCCACATTTCAAGCACACAGGGTTTGCTCCCAAACAAAAGGAAACACTGAATACCTGATCTTTTCAAAAGCACAGAGCAACCTGAGATCTGCTTAGCTGACAGATCAAACTGCATCCAACACTGAACCTGCCTAGTTCATGTTTGGTTTGTGGTGAAATCCTCTGTTGACCACACAGAAAGGCCCCAAAAGCCAAACAGCCATGTCAGGGGCGTGCTGCTGTGCCTCATTTTGGGCCATGGATCATTTTGGTTCTTATTTGTGCACGTGCTGGTTGAGTGCTCTTCACCTCTCTGCCAGTGCATTGCAAGGGGGGGTGTTGGTACGGGTCTCTACCAGTGCTCCAGATTTGTTCCTCCCAATGAACTGCTAAATAATTCACAAGAGATATTTTTAAGTTTTATGCTGCTTAGCGAGCTTGAAGAAGTCACTTCAACCTCGCTGTGCTCAACCTGTCCTTGCCAATTAGCATAGACTTCTGAATGCCAGCAAAACTCCAGCTGTTGTCCATGCCTGTGGGGTTTTAAATCAAGCCTAATGAGGGCGGTTTGGGGGAGTTCAGGCTCAGCTGGAGTGCCATGTGCCCCAAAGCCCAGCCCAGCCTGATGTGCACCGCTGGGAACAGAGCCACACGTGACACAGAACAGGCTGCTGCTCTCCTGGGGATGGGATGCCACCCGAGGAAACCACGTTTGGGGGTCACAGCTGGCAGCACCTCTGCAGGTTATGTAAAAAAAAGAGTGTGAGGGAGAGAAAAAATGAATTCCTCCTCCCTGGGCAATGGGAAGGGAGCAAACCCCACAGGAAAAGCTGCTTTTTGTGCTTCAAGGAGTCAGATCCACCGTGGTACAAGTGCTCCCCTTCTGCTTTTCATCAAGCACAGCCTTGCCCCTCTGGGCTTTAATTTACCAATTACCCAGAGCTAAAAGCCAGACCTCCGGCCTGCCTGGCCCCTGCACAGCAAAGGTTATGTTTACAATTTATTAATTATTATCACTTCTCATAATTGAACTGAAAGCTTCTTAGGGCTCCTCCAGCCCCTGGAGTGACTCTCCCCTGCTCCCAACACATTCCCACCCTTAGGGAAGATGTTGTTTATTATGCTGATCCCACAGCTCAGGAATACTCTCCAACAAAGCCCCTATTAACCTCAGAGTGTGGGCCTGAGTTTCTCGGAGTTTCCCACACTTTCTTCCCTATTTAGGGCATTCAGAGGCCCACAAAGGAAGCGTGCCTCACAACAGCCCACATTAGTGACGCTTTTTGGCTCGGCATTGTGACGAGCAGCAATTCCTGTCCCGATGGACCATCTGGAGAGCTATTTTCCCAAGGAGCACATTGATCGATCAGTATTATGCGAAGGCCCTTTTAAAACTTGGGAACGTTATGCTCTTTGACACTAAATAGGTGTCTCAAGAGAGGTTGTCAGAAAGATTTTAAACCATTTAAGGAAGGCACGGGGAAGAAAAAACATTTAAAATCGTAATTATTTCTTTAAAAATTCCATCAGTGGCATCTGGGAGACAGGCTGGCATGAATGTAGGAAAAGGTCTAAAATAAAAATGCTCTAAAATTGGTGCAAGCCATCGAGTTGTGTGCTGGAAGCACAGCCACAGAGGCACAGGGCACTGCTTTTTAAATCTGCATCACACAGACAAGGAAATTCTGGGTTTCCACACTCTTTGCTGATAGTCTGCTCTCCTCCACACCTGTTGCTCCATTGCAGCACACTGAGTTCCCCTTCATGGAAAATTATGGATCAGGTGGGCTAAACTGCCAATTGGAATTACAAGCAGTAGCAGCTTTGGTGCAAACTGTGTCTGGAGTAAATCTACAGCTGGGCTGAAACAACCACCCATAAACCAGGAGCAGAAAGGCCCAGCAGCAATTCCTCAGGGTGGAGAACCTCCGGCTGTTCTGATTTATGGATTGTCATGGACACCAGCCTATAATGACAGGCTTAGGGTGGCTGGATCCTTTCCTGGATCCTTTCCTGGATCCTTTCCTGGATCCCCTGTGGTTGTTCCTCAACTCACAGCAATCCCCAGGTTTCCACCGCAGCTCAGGGTCACCAGGGAGCAGCTCCAGTTCATGATGAACATGGGGAAAGCCAGGGCTCCTGCCTGGCATTGCAGAGCTGTAAGGCAGGGACAGCCCCTGGCAGGTTGTGATTTTTGGAAACAGCATCTTCGTGGTGCAACTCAGGATTTGATGGGATTTACAGAGGAGCAGCCTCTGCCCACAGCATCTCCAGATCTCATATCCCCCTCCAAAAAAGGGAATTATTGTGTCCCGTTGTTCAGTCAGCTCCATGTTTGGCAATTCTGGGGATTTGTCTCTTTTGATCCTTCATTCCCAAACCAGGGAAAATCATTTCTTTGAGCCTCAGACAGCCCAGCTTTCTGGCTCTGCAGCAACAGGCCCAGGCACAAACTCCTTCCAAGGACAGGGAGCACAGGGACAAGGATTTGGATCACAAACATGTTTTAGGGGGACAGGCTGCTGCACTAACAGTGGAATTTTTAAAAAAGACAAAACTGAGCTAACTAATTACAGACTTCTAACAAAGACTAAATGGACTTCCTACAGCAGAGGATGATTTTTCCTCAGTGAAATCCTTTCTGCACTCCATTAGGAATACACTGTAGGGACAGCCCAAGCCTAGACAATTTATTATTCACAACCATCAGATGGGAAATGCTGTTGCCATTAAGTTTTCAGGTCTTAATAACCAAACCAACCGAGGGAAACATTTGCTTCTCTCACCCCGCAGCAGCACACAGAGGGCGGCTGAGGCAGGCACGGGGGAATGGGAGATTTGTGACCCCTTTCCAAGGGACAGGGAGGCAGGGTTTGGGAGCAGAGGGCAGCTCTATGCGCTGGCAGCAGGGCAGGGTGCCTGGTTCACCATTCCCATCAGATGGTGCGAGCCCGCAGCTCCCAGGATTTCGCATTCACCGTGTTAAACTGCCCACAAAAGAAGCGTGCCTGGGAGGGTCCCGGGGAGAGCCCACGCCTGCGGCACCATCTGCCCGGCCCTTCAAGGAAGGGATCAGCCTTTAATCAGTGGGAGCTGGTTTAGCCCTTTGGAGGCCGGGGCATTGTGCTGCGGACAGCGTGGCATTATTTAAAACCGCTCATTTCGAATTTCCAGGGCTGAAAATTGGGTCAGAGCTTCCCTTCCCTCTCGCCGTGGCCGCGGTTGCTGCCAGCATCCTCCTTCCCCACAGGACCTGCTGTCCCTGCATCCCTCCAGAAAATCCCGAGCTTCACTTCCCTCTGCAGTAACAGCACAAGCACATGCAGCCAGGGATAGCCCCAACCCCAAGGAATACTGCAGATTACAAGATGACAAAATAATTCAGCAAGCTGATTTTGAATGGGTCTCATGGTCTGTGTTCAGTTACAGTTTTTGACAGCCATCAAGAATTAAAATTGTTGTACCCTAAGTGATCCATCTAAACATAAAGTGTCTTCGGGCTGGGAAGGGAATAGACCTGGCTTATGGAAATCCACGAGGATCCAGGCAGAGAAAAAGGCTTTAAAATCTTCAGGTTAATAATGGGTTACAGGATCATCTTTTGAAGTATTATATCCTTTTATTCACTGTGCTGGGACATTTTGCTATCCAGCTATCCATGGCACAGGTTTGGCCCTGAGAGGGATGCTGAGGGCAGGTGGAACTGGCTGCCTGCAACTGACAGGAAAATGAGAAGTTTCCTCTCTGATTTTGAAAGGCAGACACAAGAAATAAGCAGGGTTTATCATCAGCGTTGTAGTTGTAAAAAAACAGGTATTCAAAAACTGCATGAGGCCTGACATGCCTGACTGACAGATCCCAAATATGACTGGGTTTGTACTGGGTTGTGCTGGGAGGGGGCAGCAGACCTGAGCTGGCAGCATAAAACATCCTGGAAGAAAAATCAAAATAGTGCTACAATGCAGCTCCAATCCAGGATCTTGTCTGGTCCTTTCCCCTTCCTTACCTGTGGCACAGAGACGAGAGGTCCCAAGACTGAGCAAAGTCACAGGAAGGCCTCACACCTGTAGTACCTCCTGCAAAGGGGATAATATGGCAAAATAATAGGCAAGAATTGACTTCTCTCTCCCTGTCAGTTTCTGTAAATGGGAAATATATTTAGGTGGAGACTCAGGAACAGTGAGGCATTTACAAAGTGGCATGAAATTAAACAGGACATGTTTGGGAAAGACATCACAATCATTACATGTCACGGGCTGCCGTAGGAAAGCCCAGATTACCCAAACAAAAGCAAGGAAGAGCTCTGGGTATAACTTACAGAGGGATTTTAAACAATAGAGAGGAAAATATTTCAAGCTAACTATTTGAAGGGCTCTTCCCTCGATTTTAGTCTCTCGTTGCCTGAAAATTATCTGGTACTGTATTCATCTAAGCACGGTTTAATGTCGATGAAAGGATTTAGTCCCTCTAATTCTGCATCTTTCCCTTTTCAANNNNTCTTTGGGGCGCAGAGCATTATCTCTTCCTGGGATCAGTCTTCTGTGCTTAATTTCAACACAGCCTGGGAAAAGGCAGCACATTGAGATGTTGACGTTCCCAACATCAGGCAGAAGCTGGATGATAATGACGGCGAACGCTTTCCCACGTTCCCTGCCCAGTGCCGCGATGCCAAACCCCATTGTGTCCCACACCCCCCAGCCCACCTGCTCCTTTGGGAGCGGGGTATTATCCCCAGGCAATTCACAGTCAATTTGCCATGCTGTAATGGATGCTTTCCCTTTGTCCCGGGCACGCATGGATTGGCTGGAGACTGTGGGAAACTCCGAGTCGCTCCGGACCCAGACTTTTGTAATGCGGCCCCTGCGTATAAATAGGGCAGATCCCGGCTCCCTTCTCCACTCGGAGCTGAAAGCAGCCCTTGGGATAACGATGCTCTCTCCCTGGACATCCCATCGCCCGGAGGGAAGGAGGCACAGGGTGAGTGTCTGCTGGAGAGCCGGGAAGGGCCGCACCCTTTGGGGTGTTGAGAGCTGTGTTGTTGTTGGGGAGGGTGGCCTCGCTGCTCACCTTCCCTTCTCCCCCGTCTGTGTTACAGCTCCGGGAACCCCGGCTCGGATTAACAGCGGCTGCAACTGCTCCTGGAGAAGGGATTTCAGAGGCACCAGCCCAACTCGAGCTGGGGGAAGGCGAAATCCTGGGGGGATGGCTGTGAGCGAGCCGGGATACGGGCGAGGTGAGTGCTCCCCATCGCATCCCCCACCCCTCAGTGCCTTTTCCTTTGGGAAAAGCTGTGTAACACTTTTGTCCTCTCCTGCCCTTTCAGCTCCAGCAGCCCCTGCCAAGAGCCCGCAGCGGGATGATCCTTTGGGGCAGGGCCCCAGAGCCGCTCTGCCATTCCCGTCCCTCCGCTCCACGGGCGCAGCATCGCGGGGGAAGCTGAGCTGCCACTCCCGGAGGTCACAGGTGGCACCTGGGGACCCTGGTTCTTCCTGCGCACCCACCTCCAGCCACCAGCTTCCTTCAAAACCAGCAGCACCGAAGCCATTCCAAAGCCTCCGCAGGCACCGGCAGTTCCCGGTTCCGTGATTTTTGGACTTTTCCCGTGTTCCAGAGGAGACCATGACTTGCTGTACAAGTCGCCCCCACTCCTCTCACGAGTAGGGAAGAATGTTTCCCCTTTGCAGGTCATTGCTCTGCTTGGATGTGAGCTCCCCTTCTCCCAGAAGGACTGCGAGGATGCCACCGCGTGGAGCCCAAGTTGTTCTGAGGGAATGTGAGCTGTATCCTCCTGCTGGGAGGGCCGCAGGGTTGTTCGGAGAGGAACGACGTCTGTTCTTAACCTCTGCGAGGTTGTGCGTGTAGCTCTGCTGGGAAAGCTGTGAGCCCTGGGACGGGCAGAATTCCCAAAAGTGTCCCTGCGGGAGGAGCCTTTTCCTCTGACTCCTCGGGCTCCCAGGGCATCCCCACCTGGAATGCCCCGGGCTCTCACTGGACACATTTGGGAATCTGGCCTTCCCACGGTGCCATGAGAGGTTCTATAATATTTATAGTCTGTACTGAGCACGCTCTGAGAATGGTTAAACCATATCCCAAACTATGTAGAGGAAATTCCTCGGGATGTCTTGCTCACGAGCCAGGGCTGTTTGTGAGGTTCAGGATGCGTGTGTGCCTTTTGTAAAGGCAGGAGCTCGTTTTTATGTCCTTATAGGACTGAAAGTTACGGCTGTGCTGTCGATTATAAAAGAAATATTTATTAAAGTCTTTCATGAAAGGCAGGTGTATAAATTATATTTACTTTTTGGTACCCTTTTGCCAGGGGAAAATGGGAATTTGTTACTGTCCTTGGAGGATGTTACGATGTGTTCTGTGCAAGCTGCACCAATGTATGACCTGTGCCAGAGTTATCTTGAACGTCAGAAGTTGCAGAAACTTTTAACGGTCAAAAATAAATAAAAATCTGCTTAATCAATCCGAAGTTATTCGTTTTTTAAGTAGTTTTTACAGCTGGTTTCCCTGTGGTCAATGAACATGAGACAGATTCCAGTGAAAGCAGAGATGTGCAGATTTGACACCGAGTTTCCCCACCAGTTCTGTGTATTCCATCGGGACCCCCTGCAATGCTGTTTTCCATGGCTCGGGAATATTAAACCCCAGCTCTCTCAATGTGAGACAAAAATAACAAGCACGCCCCAGCAGCCAATTCTCTGGGAATTCAGAGCCAAGAAAGGTCACTGCAAGGGTGAAAAAAATCATGGAATGGTTTGGTTGCGAGGAACCTTAAATGTAATCTAATTCCAACCCCTTGTCACAGGCAGGGACACCAAACCCAGAAAGCACTTTTGATTAAGAGATTAAGTTTTCCAAGACATCTCACGGCACAATTCACATTCCTAGGGATGTGTCCGGGTCACAAAACACTGGAAAAACGCGGGGGTTTAAAATCCTTCCCGGGGGTCTCTCTCTCCATCCCCCCCAAATTCCTCCCCCATGGTCTTATCGACTCCACCAGGGGTCTCTCCCTGTCCCCCCACGCTGCCCCCGGGGGTCTCATCGCCCCTTCCCCAGGGTGTCACCCCAATTTTCCCCACACCAAAACCCACCCACCAAGG
>JANRGV010000055.1:4687656-4711899 GCA_024734035.1 Alethe castanea
GGTGGGCGTGGCCGGCTCGCGCTCCCCGCCCAATCCCCGCGCCTCCGCCTCGTTCCTATGCAGATTTATGCGCATACATGTGCATGCCGATGAGGCCGGGGTGAGGGAGGGAGTGGGTCGCGTTCAAAATGGCGGAGCGGGGCGGGCGCGGCAGCGGTCACGGCAGTCTGGATAAGAGCATCACCCTCCCGCCCGACGAGATCTTCCGCAACCTGGAGAACGCCAAGCGTTTCGCCATAGACTTGGTTACCGGGGTTGGGGGGGCGGGGGGGGGGGGGGGGGGGGGGGGGAACGGGCGATGGCTGCGGCCCCGTTGAGGGGACCCGCGGGGGGCCGGGCTGTGCGCGCGCGGGGCACGCTGGGAAGTGTAGTCCTTCCCGGCGCGCGGGCCAGCGCGGGTGGGCACGGGCTCACTACAGCTCCCGGCGGGCTACGCGGTGTGAGGGGCAGCGCAGGGCACGACGGGAGTTGTAGTCCCGC
This sequence comes from Alethe castanea, assembly GCA_024734035.1. Taxonomy (NCBI): domain Eukaryota; kingdom Metazoa; phylum Chordata; class Aves; order Passeriformes; family Muscicapidae; genus Alethe; species Alethe castanea. Next base: position 4,688,137 of record JANRGV010000055.1, read on the forward strand.
CGCCCGGTGCCGGCGCGGCGCGGGCGAGGAGCGGCACTACAAGTCCCGGCGGGCCGTGCGCGGGTAACGGGCCGCGGGGAGCCGGGCTGGGCGGCCCGGCCGAGGCTGCCCTTGGCGGCCAAGAGGGGGACGGGGGAGAGCCCGGAGGGCTCGGCCGGACCGGCCGGGGGGCGGCGGGGCTGGGGGGCATCGGCTGCACCCGCTCAGAGCGCGCCAGGCCCTGCCCCAGTGCGCCAGGCCCGAGTGCGGAGCCCCTCGGCCGCCCCCCTCCCCAGGCCGCGGCCCACGGGATGCTGCGGGCGCTCCTCCGGCTCCCGAAACCGGCCTGGAAGAAGCAAAAAGGGCCGGGACGGCGGCTGTGGCAGTGCCCGGGCAGGGCAGGGCGGCTGCGAGGCTTGGCGTGGGTCGGGGTCTGTCACTGCTGCCTCAGTCACCCCCCAAAACACCCGCTGCCCTGTGCGTTCGCCCCAGCACCCGACATTCCCGATTTCCCACATCCTGAGCTGAGCCACAGCGTGGCACACGTCAGGGTGACACCTGCGCGCCACAGCTGGGAATTGTGCAGGGACAGGCTGAGCCTGTTCCCACTTCCTCCCGTGCAGGGATCAGCAATCGTTCTGTGGACACCCACTAAGCCAAAAGTGCCATTTCACGCGTTTTCCTTCTGTTTTACGGTCTCGAGATCAGTGGAACTTTTAGGAGAAAAGCCAGGGAAAAGAAAACCAAGCTGTTACTGCTCAGGTGAACACTGCTCTGTGTCGTGGAGACTCAGGGACAGTGGGAAGAAAACCTGCACCAGTATAGAAAATCTTGTGTCACCAGTTACTTGAGCTCCTCAGGAGCGGCTGGTTACAGTAACAGCCGGAACTGGCCCTTTGTGCGGGTCAGCACGGAATTAGAGTCGTGGGATTAGTTATAAAACCCAGTTACATGTCTCAGCCGGTGTTCTGAGTGGATTTAAGTCTTTAAAAACTGCGAGAGGAAGGGGATAATGCACAAAGCGTGGCTCTGCATACCGTGGATCTGGTGATGAATTCCTGCAGCACCTGTGTCATTGCTGGTGTAAAGCACATGACATTGCAACACGGGCTTTGTGATCCTCAGTTTGGAGGTGTGGAGGGAAGCTTTTCCATAAAAAAACTGTGCAACCCTTCACCTCTAAGCAGCAAGCCCTCACCTTTTAGCAGAACAGACCGTGGGTTTTGTTTACCAGAAACTTTAAAGTGCTGGCTGGGACACTGAAATCAGATCCAAGATCAGGGAAGCTTTATTGCATTTTTTACTAAAAGTGTCTGTCCATGGTCACTCTATGTTGACCTCACTTAAATTTTGGAGTAAACTGCTTGTTTTTCTCCTACAGATTGCAAATTATTTTCCTAACAAAAATATTTGAGCACTGTGGAAGAGCTGGAAGTGCTGTTGTGAAGGGAAAGCTACACACTCTAGGGACTATCTTTCACCTCTGCTGCTTCATTTCTTGGTTATTATTAGGCAGCAGAGCGCAGTGCCACTGAATTTAGCCATTATTTAGGATCTAACATTGCCAGGTTTTTATTTGCTTTCAGGACTTTAATGACAACCCAGTAGTGGGATCACAGTTACCCTCAGACCTGGAGCACTGTGGTGGAAAACATAGAAGTTATTCAGTGTAACCCCAGAAATCCACTTTTGCAGGTCAGATGCAAAGACAGGGCAAGGGATTGAATTGTTTTTCAAGGGGAGAGTTGAGAGTTTTATTGCCATGAGCAGACAGGAGGCCTGAAGGGAATGATGGGGCTGCTCTGCTCAGACTTGCACATTGGTAATATTTCCAGCTGCTGTGTGCTTGAGAAACATCACTCTGAGCATTCTTTACCGCAAAGCCAAGACCAATCTTGCACAATAATTACTCAGTACAGAGGGTCATTTTCTAACCAGGCCATGAGTTTGCAGACTTGTCCCTAAAAGCAGAGTAAGAATATTATTTAGGTGTTGCTGGTGAAACACTCTGTGCACGTGATTTGGGGAGGCTTTCATAAAGTTTCCAAACACAGTAAATAACAACAGTGCATGTACTGGCCTGGCTAATTAAGAATTTCCACTGCTCATCCTCATCCCACATGAGTTGGGCACAAACTGAGTTTATGGAGCTTTTCCCTCCTGTGATGCCCTGGGGGTTAAGCAGGCCAAGCAGTTCCTCAACAAAGATTCTTTCTGCATTTCCATTAATTCTCTCTGGCTTTGTCTGAGGAGACCTGGAGAACCAAGAGCTGACATAAACATACACTCTGTTGTTTGCTCCCCGGTGAGGCATTAATCATAACTCATCATCTCTTTATGAACAGGTGGTTCATTAACCAAGTTGGCTTATTACTCAACTGTACAGCACAAAGTGGCAAGAGTGAGATCCTTTGATCATTCTGGAAAGGTGAGAATTCCATCAGGGATCAGAAGCATGTGATTGACTCACATGTTCTGGACTGGGTAGAGCAGAAATTGTATCCAAACCCAATATATCTAATAACTTGTTCTATATAAAACTTTTTGGGAAGTGTTTGTATTGCCAGGTACTGTTTGAAATATTTATTTTCCAGACAGTAAGTGTGGTATTTTTGTTAAAAAAAAAAATAAAAACCTGCTCCTGTGCAGGCATAACTTTTCTCATGCAGAGGGATTTCCTGCATGTCAGCTGCATGGGAGAATTGATTCTCTCAACTTAAGGAGAATTAATTCTTTGACATAGCTTGAGGTGTTATATTTACTGGCATTAACACAGTTTCATGGGCAAAAAAAGCACAAGTATTGCTGTTCAGTAGTTCAGCATTTGACCTTGTTTCTGCAAGAATGTTCTCTAAGAAATCCTTTTCTCTCTTAAAGGACATAGACAATGAACCTTTGTATGAAATATCTGTTCAGGAAGAAATTACAGCTCGACTTCACTTCATTAAATTTGAAAACACTTACATTGAAACCTGCCTAGATTTCATCAAAGACCATCTTGTCAATACAGAGACAAAAGTCATCAAAGCCACTGGTGGTGGTGCCTATAAATTCAAAGACCTTATTGAGAAGAAGCTGGGGTTGAAGTAAGTGGAATTGCTTTTTATTCTGTAAGGAATTAACTTACACCTACTCCAAAAGCTTTTATCATTTTCCTGGGCATGCTCAGAGGTAATTCATGTGACAGTCATTTATTGTATAGCTCCTACCTAAACTTCATGCAAAGGCTTGCAGGAGAACAAAGGGCTGCCCCATGAATTTACAGCCTCATAAATTTACTGTTCAAACACCAAATTATCAAACCAACAAACACCAAATTATCAAACACCAAATACTAAAAAGCTTACACTGAAACCTGCCTAGATTTCATCAAAGGCCACCTTATCAATACAGAGACAAAAGCCATCAAAGCCACAGATGGTGATGCCTATAAATTCATGCCTATAAATTCACCTTCTATGCTGTAAATATAGAAAAACATTAATTTACCCCAATATTAAACATCACTGGAGAGACCTTCAAGGCACCTTTCCTGCTGTGATCTGTGGAGTACATTCCTCAACCCCTGAGGGCCTGAGCTCATCTTTTACACTGTCCTTGCAAATTACTCATTTCTCCTGATAAGCTGGACTGTTATCTGTTCATTTCACACTAGCCCCCTTTAGTACCTTATTGGCTGTTACTAATAATCAATTGATCAAGATAAGGAGGCAGCTTCCCCTCTTATCTCATGTGCTGCAGCAGCTTTTGGTTTTTATTTGGTTCTGACATACTCAGTTGGTCCCCAGTTCCAAACCAAAGCAGCTTCTCCGTTGTGGAACACACAAATCATTCTGCAGTAGTTGAGATGAGTTTGTGTCTTGTTTCTAACAAGCCTCAGGATATTTCCTGTAAGAATTTCCATAAATCAATAACAGTACAGAGGCACTGAAGTTCACAGAAGTCAGTGTGTGTTAACTGACTTACCAATCATCTCTAAGTTTTGTATCACATTCCCAGACTTCACACTGGATTTGTCCTATTGTGAATCTTACTAATCTTGTGAGAAGTTTTTTTGGTTTGTTTTTTTTTTCTGTGTTTGCTAATACCAGTTGTAGGCTCCTCCCAGTCCCTTGAATCTGTCATAAACAAGTTCTGAAATGTTGAGGGGGCCTTTTGTGCTTTATTAGGAGGCAGGGGAAGAGCAACAGACAATTATTCCATGTTGGGAAATTGTTTTCTGAGGTTAATTTCCAGCTAAGCTTCCTGACCTACTTTATGGCAGGGGTGCACAGACCATGAAAGGAGCAGGGCTGGATGGAGCAGTGTAAACAAGCAAACAGGATTATTTGTAATGACAACATGATTGAAGTTACTGTGTAACAGAACTCCAGCCTGGAGTTGTGGTTTGGGAGGGGAGCCCAAGACCCTGTGCAGATGGAGGTTTCATGTTTCCAGGGAGCTGGGCTTTTGCCACGTGGTGTGAAAATTCCAGTCTGCAAAGTCTGTGCAAACTGCTCCAAAAGCAAACTGTCTTATCAGGACGGCTGGGAAATTTATTTAAGGCTTTTTCCTCCCCCTCAGAGTTGATAAGGAAGATGTAATGACCTGCCTAATTAAGGGGTGCAATTTTGTGCTGAGGAACATCCCCCACGAGGTGTTTGCTTACCAGAAGGATTCAGACACAGAATTCCGGTTCCAGACAAACCACCCCAACATTTTCCCTTATTTGCTGGTCAACATTGGCTCAGGGGTCTCCATAGTGAAGGTGAGTGGTGGCCAAAATGCTTTGTTGGGGATTTGGTAAAGGTGATCTGAGACCTTTCACTGGTTCAGATTTGTACTTGTTTCTTCTTGAGTAATGCAAGGTTTTAAAAGAAAATTGTGCCTTTGTTAAAGTTCATTTCTATTAATTACAGAGTTATGAATGCTTTTCCATTCACTGATTTTTTTTTTTTAATTTGATGTTTAGAGAAGTGGTTACATTACCTGATGAGGACAAAGGCTGTCAGATCAAAGTGAATTTTGATGTTTGTTTGGTCACACTTTAAAAGAGAGCAAGTTTAATGTCTATATTTAGCATTATTTGCCAAGAATTAAATACAGAGATTTCCAAAAGTGGTGTATGTGATGTATGTGCAACGTGCCCTTCTCACCTGCCACTTCCACAATGGAAGGATTCCATCTCCAGTGATTCCACTGTTCCAAAACTGTGCACACTCTGACATTTAAATCTGTGTTAAACATTATAACAGGACTTTCTAAATAAATCTGCCTTGTTTGATTCACAGGTAGAAACAGAAGACAAATTTGAATGGATTGGAGGCAGCTCAATTGGGGGTGGAACCTTCTGGGGTCTTGGAGCTCTGCTCACCAAAACAAAGGTATGCAAGTGTCTCTTTTAAGGGGGGTGGGAGGAATTAAACTGAATCACATGCTGGGAGGAAGCCTGAAATGTTGGAATGTTAGGTAACAAGGCTGAGTCCTGGGCTTGTGTTCATATCTTTGACACTTCTGATGTGTAAAAGGAAGCTTTACATGGAAAAAGATATGGTGGAATATAGGGACAAGAATTAGGAGATGCTTATTGTGACCAAAAGCAATCCTGCTTGGGGCTCAAGGACAAGTGATGGACAAGAACCTCCTCAAAGTGGCTTGGTAATTTTTTATTCTCTTTGCAACTTAAAATGCCAGCCCAGTTCTTGCAATACTGTCTGCAGAAGAAAGCAGGGAGCACAAAACTGCTGTAAAATGTCTGGGAGCTGAGAGGAGAAATTTTGCCTCATGGTTGGTTCCTTGGCTGCCAACTTGAGTTTAAATCCTGGGCTGATGGACAAGGCCTGACTTAGTCCTGCTCAGCCCAGCCCAGCTCTGCCATCATGCTGGGCTTCCCAAAGAGCCATGTGGCTTAAATGAGTGTCCTAAATGTCAGCAGTGTAGGAAAAGCTACAGTTACATGTGCACCAGATACGAAAATGTCAAAGGGAGGGCACAGCCTGGGCTGTGCTTTTTGTTTGATGCTCCTCAAGAAGAAATCTTAGACCATGACAGTGCCTGCTCTTAATTCTCTCTTGGTTTTGCAGACGAAATTAAAATTAGCAGGATTATTAATTAAGTATGGGGATAATGGAGCTTGCCTGCAAGTTTAATTTCAGGGACAGTGACACATCCTGCAACAGTAAAGGCACACTGAGACTGTTTTCTCAAACTTCTCTTTTGTTGTGCTTCAGGAAGACAAAATTCTCTTTCCTTTTATTTCCTATATTTCTGACTTCTAAGATAAGGGATGCCATGAGCCTTCTGACTGTTTTGTATGTGCTGACCCACCCTAGTTTTCAGGGGAAATTCAACAAAATATCTGCAGATAAGAAAGAGGTTGATTGTGGTGTTCATTTTTAAAGGAGCTCCACTGAAGATTCATGTGTTTGACCAGATAGGGTCAAACATCCTTGTAATTAGAAACAGCCTGTCTTTGGCTGGCAGGGTTAATTCTGAGACTGGTTTTGCTCAGTAAAGATGCTGCAGAGCTGTGGCCCAGGTCAGCTGTACTAACTGTGCTTCTCACCCTCAGAAATTCGATGAATTGCTGCAGCTGGCCTCAAAGGGCCAGCACACCAACGTGGACATGCTGGTGAAGGACGTGTATGGAGGTGCCTACCAGACCCTGGGGCTCAGTGGGAATCTCATTGCCAGCAGCTTTGGGAAGTCCACCACAGCAGACAAAGGTACTGGGATCAAAAAGATCTACCCAAACATCTCCTCTGGCTCTTGGGAATCAACTTTATACTGATCAAACAAATAGAACTGAAAATAATCATGATCTCGTGTTTTGCTTGCACAGTATTGATTAAAGGTATTATATATAAGCAGATATTTAAATTTTTAGTTTGGGATTGCCCAAGCCAAGGGAAAATTTAAAAATAGCTGTCTGGTTAGCCTGGGGTTAATTAATTCCTGTGGGAAATAAATGTGGCTTTCTGGGCTCCAGAAAGGCCCTTTGGCAGTGATTTGCTACAATTTGCAGTTTATTTGCAGTATTTTAATGAAGTACTTGCAGTGCATCTCAGGCCAAGAGGGATGGATGAACCCTCACTTGTGGTTCCTAGAGAGAAGAAATGGATTCCTGCCATCCAGGAAGTTTTGGGGTTTTTTAAGAAATGTTTCACATAGCCTTAGTGAGGGTTTTTTTTTCCTAATGTCTTCAATCAAATCACACCCTTCCTTGTTAGAAATACATTTTGTATGTGAAATTTTTCTAAGGGGTAACACATTTTTTTTCACACATAAGGAAAACTGCTCCAACCCTGGATTTTTCTTTCCCCAGCTGCAGGTTCAGTTAGGAAAGCACAGTTCACTGGAGCTTCCTCAGTTTGTGTGTAATTTGCTTTACTCTTCCTTCCCCTTCCAGAGTTTTCCAAAGAAGATATGGCCAAAAGTTTGCTGCACATGATCAGCAATGACATTGGCCAGCTGGCCTGCCTCTATGCCAAACTGCACAACCTGGATAAAATCTATTTTGGAGGCTTCTTCATCCGGGGCCACCCCGTCACCATGCGCACAATAACCTACAGCATCAACTTCTTCTCCAAGGTAAGGAAAACCCAGTGCTCCCTACAGCAAAGTCACATTTTAGGTGTTTTTCTAGGCTCTTGGGATACTTTAATAAATGAATTTGCACATGAAGTAAGCTTAGAAGGCTGCTCCTTAGGTAGGTAAGGCAGTGATGTGTTGTGGGAGGGTGAAATCAATGTGAAATGCCTGGGAGTTGTGTCTGGCCCTTTTTCTCTCTCCCTACCTCCCTCTCTCTCTTTTTATTATTATTTTTTGATTGACAGTCTTTCTTGTAGCTCCAAGTAATGAGTTTCCACTGTGTTCTTAGATAGTCACCATCATTATTCAATTCCTCTTGCTGATTTGCATCTTTCCACCCCCAGGTCATGCAGTGTGGGGTTGTTCTGCTGAGACAGTTGGCATCAGTGGGGTTTTGTTATTAAAGAGAAAAATCAAACCCCAAATCAACTAAGCTGAAGTTCTTTGCAGGTTTTGAAGCTGTGGAAAATACTGAAGATTTTTGACTAGGAAAAAGGTCCAATCCACAAGCTCCTTAATGGTTGTTACAGGTAGATTAGTCCTGCACTTTGGGAATTTCAATTTCATAGAGTAGATGACACCATTTTTTCTCATCTCAGTGCTTCATGCAAGAGACTCCTGTGTGCTGCTTTTTCCCCTCTTTATTTCACCATTGTTGTCCCTTTCTGTAAAACTTGCTGAGTTCCAAGAAAGCTATTGCAAAACTGCAGCTTTAGGTTGTTGTAAGAGACACTTTGCCAGGGATTTAAATCCAAATCTCCCTGTGAGCTGGAGCTGCTGTTTCCCTATAGCCCCCTCAGTGTGAGCTGTTCCCAAGTCACTGCTGAATTCCTGGGAAAAGGCCGTGTCTCACCCAGCCTAGGAAAGCTGAGGGGCCCTGCTGTGAGGGTGGAGGGCTCTCCTCCCCAGCATTCCTGTGTTTTGCATTAATAATGGAGTTATTGGGATGGGGGAGTGCTTGCCTGTGGGTAATGCACAGTGTCTGTGTGGTGTTGAAGAGCAGTGCAGTGAAATAAAGTGTCCCAAAGGTGTTGGCTGCAGTAGCACACACCTACCCTGGCCATCCCATGGCCTTGCATTTCCAGCCTGTTGAAGCAAGAGGAGTTGAATATTCATGGGATGATGCAGTGGTGTTTTCCAGGGAAGGCAATAGAGCACACACCACTGGTGCATGGGTGTTTTCCAGCTGTGTGGTAACTGGGGAATGATGTGTGTGAGCAGTTCCTCCCCGAGCTGTTCCAGGAGCACCATTAAAGTTACTGAATGTGTGAGAATGTAGCACAAATGACTATTACCATCTTCTAGTTGTTTCTATGAAATTAAAGTGTGAAACTAGTGACAAAGAAGTGCCTGTTAGCCCTCAGGGACCATCCAATTGCAATGTTTCATATTGTGGCAGGGAGAGGTTCAGGCATTGTTCCTGAGACATGAAGGCTACCTGGGAGCCATTGGGGCATTTTTAAAAGGAGCTGAACAAGACAGTAAGTACAGCACTGCTCTGTTCTGTATATGCTGTGTTCTGAAATGTCAGTGTACTGTCCAAGTTTCTCTTAAGAGGCTGCATGTAAGCTGTTGCCTAAATAAATCCATTTGGCACTAATAAACACAGATGCTGGGCTTTGGTTTGATACATTCTGGCAGGGACATCTTAATTTCTCACTGGATTTCCTGCTCACCTTTGAGAAGGCAGCAGGACTGGGCTCTTCTCTTCTCTGCATTCTGCAAAGAGCAGTCACAGCTCTAAATCCAGCTGGGGTAATGTGGGTTTGGAGAACTTCCCCCTCTTTAAGAGGCCACTTCTGAATTCCTTTAATGTACTGAGGAAGACCAGCATCTCCAAACTGTGTTTGTTTGAGAGTGAAAAGCCTCACAGAGGAGACCCTTCTGTCCAGATCCCTTGGATCCAGGGTGCTTTGGTGGAATTCTGCCTATGTAGTTTTTCTTTTCCCATTGATGTACTGGCAAGCCAGGCAGTACATTGGTTACAGTGGCACAGCCACAGGCTGCTGATGGTACTTAGCTCAGTAAGTATCAAATACACCTCCAGAAAATGGATGTGGAATTCTTTTCCTGCCCATTTGATAGAGATGGGCAAGGAACCAGCTACTGAGGAATTAAAGACACTGCTTCTGCAGCATGTACTGTACATCTGAGCTCATTAAACTTTTCTCAAATAAAGCAAATCTGGAAATAACTCAAGTGTTTCTCTGAAGCTTATATTGTGCTTTGAGAGTTCTGTAATACTATTTTGTTAATAATGGATCTAGATTTAGAAGTAAGAGATGCTCAGTGATAGTGCTTTGGAGGCATGCTGATTAATGACAAGGAAATGGGGTTAAAAGAATGATTTTAGAACTTAAATTGTCTCTTGTCTCATTCAGGTTGAAGCTCTTTGGAGCAGGTAATTCACTGAGTGGTTGAAGCATCTCTTTTGGGGGTTAAAGGGAAGAATTCTGTTTGCTTTTAAAGACAAGGGGAGCTGGCTTGTGTAGTGCAGCAGCTGCTCAGAGGGATGCTGGCTCTAGACTCACTTACAGGAGTATTCTCAGTTTTATTTTCAGATTATGTGTGTCTGTGTCTTTCTCTTTTCTAGATCCAAACCAGTACAGCTGGGGAGAGAATTATGCTGGGAGCTCTGGGCTTATGAGCACATCCCCTGATGTTTACCCCATGCAGAGAACACGGAGTGGTACAGTATGTGCTGTCTTTTCTAGACCTGTGTGTGTTCTCTTAGCAGTGCTGACCTGGACATAGGTGATGATTCTCTGGTTGCTTCTTGCCCCTGGGGCTCCTGCTTCCCAGAGAAGGGACCAGTCTGGTGCCTGGTGTGGTGTCTTCTCTTGTCCTGTGTGGTGTTGGATGGAATGTTTCATTAAACAGACTGGCTGCTGCTTTGTCTTACTCCCCTTCACCAAACTGGGGGGAATGTTTGTCTCTTGCCCTTTCTCTGGAGCAGCTGGATTTTGCTGCAGCTGAAATATCTCAAAATTTGGAATTTCATGTTCCACCATATTTAAGCAGCGTTAATTTGCTTTCTGTGAGAAGACAAATACAAGATTGGACAGAAGAGCACAAGCCCTGTCATCTCTTAAAGTCACAGACAGTATAGCAATTCTGATTTCACAGTGGATTGTTTTCACACTGGATAATTTCTGTTTATAGGGTGGGCATGGATAAAATTATCCACAGAGGGAACTGGATTATTTATGATGACCTAAAATTGTCTGCAAATCTGGCAGTCTTAACTGTGGCTGGACTTCTGCAGCCCTTGTGCTAATTTAATTAATTGTGAATTCATTTCTGAGTGAGTTCTAACCCATCTCTTTCCTTTCTCCCCTAGTTTGACATGCTGGAAATGGACAGATTGGAGAGACCACTTGTTAACCTGCCACTGCTGAAAGACCCCTCCACCTATATCCCAGACACTGTTGACCTCACAGATGATGCCATGGCCAGAAAATACTGGCTCACCTGCTTTGAAGAGGCATTGGATGGGGTAAATGTCACACAACAGTCCTGTGTGGGTGACACAGGTGTTTAGGAAACAAATCTGTGAAGCAGCATGTTTGTACTGTAAAACATTCCTGCTGTGTCACCTCTCTAGAAGTGCAGCCCCTCTTTCCCTCTAACAGAGGCACTTGACATTGTCCCAGTATCTTAAGGAAGGGCTTGGCCCCTTCAAAGGTAGAAAAGTTCTTCTGTGGTGCTTATTTTTTTTTTTTAGCTTGTGGAAGGTGTTTTCAAAGCATTTTCTCCCTTTATTGTCACTTGGACCTCTCTGTACAGAGCTGCAAGCAGGACAGTTACACAATGAAAGGGCAGAGATCCTTGGGTTGTTCCTCCTCTGAGAGCAGTCCTGCTGCCTCACAGACACTTTTCCATGGGAGGAACACAATGGAACCAGGCACAAGTTAATATTTTTTCCTGCACTGAAGCTGATTCAGGCAGTTCACTGGAGTAAACAGAAAGAGAACACAAGGGGTCAATGTGCACCATTGCATTTCTGCCTGTTTCTCCTTGAGTGTATGTGCATTGTTATTTTTTTTTCCTCTCCTCTAAGTAGTTAGAGCTTGTGCTTAATTTCTGACAGTACAGTCTGGAAAACAAACTTTAAATCTTTTGGGATGAACAGAGCCATGAAAATGGTTGTTTACTGTTTGGAATGAAGGGAGGCTGGGAGGTGCTGTGTGGGAGGCAGCAGCCAGGCTGCAGGCACAGAACAGGGAGGCAGATGGAGGGGTTATTGCTCACACTGAACTTCACAGCAGTTACAAGGAGGAAGAGTGAATTTGGTAACTCCAGTGTTGCCTGATTTCTCTGCCAGGTGGCAAAGAGAGCTGCAGCCAGTCAGCCAGACTCAGTGGATGCACAGGAGAGAGCTGAGAAGTTCCGCCAGAAATACTGGAATAAGCTCCAGACACTCAGACAGCAGCCCTTGTAAGTGCTTTTATTTTCCCTTTTGCATCACTTGCTGCTTCTCTTGAGCAGTGGAAGCCCACCAAAAGCTAACCAGGTTGTGAAGCAGAACAAAGACAAGTAGCCTGAAGGCTCAGGCCTGTTTGTGTGCCAAACATCAGATCCTCTGCACAGAGATTTTGGATTTCATGTGTTGGAGTTGAGCAGAGAAATTCTACCTTGGCAGAAAATTTGTTATTAAAAATTTGTACATGGTGATTAAAAATTGCAGCAAGTTAATTCTGAACCTTATCCTTGCCTGTATTTAAATAATCTTACTGTAGATTTAAGATTATTGAATCTACAGTAAATAATCTTATTATGGATTTGTATTATAGAACCAGGGTTTAGCACCTGTGACTTTCAGCTTTAGTGCTCTTGTGAGGGGCTGTGACTTACAGAGGAAACAGAGGGAAAAATAACTTTTTCTGTTTGAAGTAATTGATTTGTTTTTTCCCACTTCTTCATTTTTAAAGTGCATATGGTACCTTAACAGTCAGAAGTCTCTTGGATACAAGGGAACACTGTTTGAATGAGTTCAATTTTCCAGATCCCTATTCCAAGGTGAGTTCAAGACACTTTTCCAATACTTTGAAACTGTACAAGTGATGGATGGCTCAGAGGGGAGGGATTAGAACCAAGTTCCTGTACTGGTTGTGAGCAGCTGGGGGAGGAGAAACAGCACTGGGGAATGGGACATAAACCCCTTCAACTGCACAGGCTCCTGGTGGGGATAATGGTTACCAAAAATATCACCAGCTTCAGCTGCCTGACAGCCCTGAGAAGCCAGGTAAGAAATGTTGGTCTGTAAATCCAGTGTTTCCTGTCTGTCTTACAGGTAAAGCAGAAAGAAAATGGAATAGCCTTAAAGTGTTTCCAGAGTGTGATCGAGTCCCTGGATTCCCTGGGCTGGGAGGAGAGGCAGTTTGCACTGGTGAAAGGACTTCTGGCAGGGAATGTCTTTGACTGGGGAGCAAAGGCAGTCTCAGAGTAGGTGTTACATCTTTTACCAGCACCCTTTAAGCTACAAAATGTCCAGTTGTGGGTTTTTTCTAAAAAATAAATCTCCCCATCAGCCTTTGTGCAGCACTGTTACACCCTGCAGCTGGTTTAAGTCATTACATTTCATGGTGGTTTGCAGACCCAAAAATGTCTTTTTTGCCTGTAGCCTACTGCCTGCAAACACCTCTGCATTGCTGAGGGTGTTTTCTTTTAGCATCAGAGCTCTGATTTAATGTCCTGATGAGCCTTTTGTTTTTAACATGATCACAGAATACATTTCCCAGTCCTGGGACCCACAGACACTCCCAGTATAAGAGTGCAGTAAAATTCCTGAGCACCAGGTAAAGAAATGTTTGAATTCCACTGATGTGAGATGGAGGAGTTGAACTGTGTGCTCTTTGTTTCTCTCCTGTTCCAGTGTTCTGGAGTCTGAGCCACAGTTTGGGTTTGAAGAAGCCAAGTCAAAGCTCCAAGGTAAGGGGAGATCCATGCTGGTGGTTGGAGCTGGGTGTGAATGAGGGAATGGAGTGGGAATGTTTGTGGGGGTTCTGCTGCCCACATGACAAGGAATCATTAGGACTTGGGAGGGTTCTCTAAATGCAGACCCAGAGTTTGGGTAATGCTCCAAAGGAATTAAACTTGCAGAGATGGTCACTCACTGTTGTGTCCCTGCCAGGGGACACTGTCCTGGGGGTTCCACTTCCACACCACTCCAGAGCTTTAGTGTGAAAATTCCACTTCAGCCCTTTTCTCATGGAGCTGTTCCCATAGCAGAGAGCTGGGGAACTCTGTGAACCTACACATTTAACACTCCAAACCTGAGCTCAAATGCTTCAGTGCCTCAGTGGGTGCAGCATGAACCTCCTGCTTGTACCATGTGCAGAATGAGTGCTGATAAGAGTGAGTGGCTGCTGATGAGAAATGCTGACACTGCTCTGTCTACACAGAACGTCCCTGGTTGGAAGATTCCTACAGCCAGTGGCTGGAGCGACTGAAGGTACGACCCTGGCTGGCCCTCAACCCACTAATTAAACACCTTCATCATCAAACCACCTCAGTAATTGTGGGGTCTGAACAGAGCTCTGTTCAGACAGCCCAAAACAAATCCCAGTAATTCACCATAAAGGACTAAAGGAGTTAGTCTAAAATGTAGTTACTTCCCAAGCTGCTTCCCTGAATTCCCACTGGAGCCCAGCTGCTCTCAGAGCTGCTCCAGAGCCTCCCCTCCTTACCAGGGCTCTTATTTCCACACACCCAGACCCCTGAATTTAAAATCCTGGGGCCAAATACAGTGTTTGAGTTGTTCTTCCCGCTGAGTAGCCAACCTAAAACTGGCATTAATGTAGGAGTTTGCTTGATAAGTAATGAACTTACCAATTAGCAAAGCTGCTTTATTTTTTTTTCCCCATGTGATCCCTTTTGCCATTTAATTAAGATTAATTAAAAAGCTTTTGTGTCTTTGTGTAAATCTCTCTGTTGGAAATGGCAGCCTAAAGGTTGGGGATGAGCAGACTATGGCAAATCCTTACATGCTTCATCCTAAAACAAAGCATCAGCTAATCTTGTTTAACAGGGATAATTAGGGAACTACAGGCACTGTCCTGTCAGTTTTTATTAGGAATTAAGCATTTTTCAGTTCTTCTGCTGGTATGAACTGGAGTGAACTAAGTTTCATAACCCCAGGTTGAGAACAAATGAAGAGGTTAATGGAGAATAGGCACTATCTTCTCATTTTAGGATGTCACTGCCCCCACAGTCCATGCTGCCCTTTCCTGGCAGAAGGAAATCCTGTTCAGCCAGCACCAGGCTGGCTTAAAACACCCTCCAAGGTAGGTCCAGCTGGCACCCAGTGCGTTCAGCATCACAGCCTGACTGGAGTTAGGCCTGGCTTGAGTTGGCAGGTGGAGGTTTTATTGCTGGGGTTTGAGAGCCCTGTCTCAAACACAGCACAGGAACTCGAGGCTGTTTTAAACCCTTGTGCAAAGACACCATCAGGGAGCCCCATTCCTCCTGTTTGTCACTGCTGTGTGCTGGGAGTTTGCTACAATCCAGACCCAAAGGCTCAAGTGTTCGAGGGTGTAAAATGTGGGGGTTTGGAGGAGTAGCTGTGAATAACAAACTGCCCTGAGGTGAGTGGTGCTCCATCCTGAATGCATTGGTTTTCTCTTGCAGGAGGGTCCCCCTCATAAATGTGCCTTAATTTTCGCAGATAACAGTGGGATAGACATAATTTTAGGAGTCTTTCCTTTTGTCCGAGAGCTCCTTTCTAGAGGGACAGAGGTGAGTGGTTCTCCTTGTGAACTCTCTGGAGTTTTGGTAACTGCTGGAAGGTGTCACTGCCCACCAGCAGGACACTCCTCTGCCAAACTGGGGATAATCCAAGCACCTGGCATGACAGAGCTGACTGTGTGACCTCTCCTGGCCCCTTCCCCCCAGGTGATTTTGGCCTGTAACTCTGGCCCTGCCCTCAACGACGTCACCTACAGCGAGTCCCTGATCGTGACCGAGCGCATCGCAGCCATGGACCCCGTGATCCAGTAAGCACCATGTCTGTCACACCTGGGGGAGCAGTCCTGGCCACAGCCTGGCTTTGCATCTCACTGCTCAGTAGCATCTGTACCTGCAGCCTCAGCCCAAGGCAGGCTGTTTGCTTTCATTAAAGTGAAAAATTTAGAAATCGGGTCTTGCTGGCACACCCATAGTTCTATTTCTTGTTGTGTCTTCCCTGACAAGCACTCCAGCTGCTCTACCAGGAGTTTTCTATTGTTAATAGAGGCAAATCCATGTATGTCACTCAGAGTGTCCCCAGGAGAGGATGCAGGGCTGACTGAGCTATCCTTGTTCTTAAGGAAATGTTGTGTTTCCTGGTGAAGGCCCTGCAGCAAAGGAGACCTTTGCAAAAGAGGCTTCAATATTCCTGCTTCTCTGCTTTATTCCCTGATGTGCAAGGCCTTGCTGAAGCAGCTGTTTAATATTTTTGTCTTTTTAAACAGCTCTGCACTGAAGGATGAGAAGCTGCTGTTGGTTCAGACAGGCTCCAGTTCTCCATGCCTGGATCTGAGGTACGTGGGCCAAGTGCCACTGTGTGCTTTGTGTCCCTCAGCTGCAGGATGGTCAAAGGTTTGGCTGTGGAGCATCCCAGCCACCCTCCTTCGTGGGAGTCGCTTCTGCACACCCCTTAGGAGGTGCTTAGTGTGGATTTACAGACCTGTGACACTGCTCAGGCCTTACAGCTTTTGGCCCTTGGTGAGGTGTCTGTGCTCAGGACACAGCTGGGTCAGGATCAGGTCAGGTCATGGCTGATATCAGATCCTGCAGGTGGCCAAAACCCCCATAATGTCAGCTTGTTTAACCTGTTCACTTCTGATCATCTCCTCTGTTGGAGACAGAACTTACCTGTATCAAAATCCCAAGCTGGGTGCATTTAAACAACATTTCAATTGATCCCCTTGGCTTTCAGGTGCCACTGTTTGTGAGCACCAGTAGTAACTCCATGCAGAATCCCAGTGGGCAGCTCGGGCAGCCCTGGGATGTGACTGCAGGTGTGGCCATGCTGTGGCCGAGCTGTAGACACAGTGTGGCCGTGGTGTGGCTGCAGCTGTGGCCGTGGTGTGGCCGTGCTGTGGCCGAGCTGTGGCCGCAGTGGTGGCCGAGCTGTAGACACAGTGTGGCCGTGGTGTGGCTGCAGCTGTGGCCGAGCTGTGGCCGTGGTGTGGCCGAGCTGTGGCCGTGGTGTGGCCGTGCTGTGGCCGAGCTGTGGCCGCAGTGGTGGCTGAGCTGTAGACACAGTGTGGCCGTGGTGTGGCTGCAGCTGTGGCCGAGCTGTGGCCGGGGTGTGGCTGCAGCTGTGGCCGTGCTGTGGCCGTGGTGTGGCTGCAGCTGTGGCCGTGCTGTGGCCGTGCTGCGGCCGAGCTGTGGCCGCAGTGGTGGCCGCAGTGTGGCCATGGTGTGGCCGCGGCGTGGCCGCTCTGACCGCGCTGTGTTGCAGCCGCCTGGACCAGGGCCTGGCCGTGCTGGTGCGGGAGCGGCAGACAGACCTGGTGGTGATCGAGGGCATGGGCAGGGCCATCCACACCAACTACTACGCCGTGCTCAGGTGTGAGAGCCTCAAGCTGGCCGTCATCAAGAACTCGTGGCTCGCCGACCGCCTCGGGGGCAAAATCTTCAGCGTCATCTTCAAGTACGAAGTGCCCTGTAAATGATGGAGCTGGCACGGCCGATGGACTTGCACTAGTTTTACTTTAACTGTAAAGAATGTATTTTTATTACAACAGGGACAAGAGTTCACAGGAAATTCCGTATTTATATTGTGCTTTTGTGACTTAAAAAGCGACAATATGATTCACTCTATAGTCTACACACTCAAATATATATATATGTATATCACTCATTGTTTATTTTGGTAAGTGTTTATTTTAATGCTGCAGTATTTGTGATGAAGAGACTTTATTTTTTTGTTCTGTGAGACATTCATATAGAAATATATTTAAATGTCAATGAAACCTTTTTTATACATCTCTGCCTACTCCGCCAGCAGCGACACAGCACATACCAAATAGTTTTCAACTGCTAAGTGAACCTGACATTGCATTTTCAGCTTTTAGACTTAGCTAAATCTCTCCTGCTCTGTGCAGCTCAGTTGATGGAAGGGCTGCTCCCACAAATGTTGCTCAGGCTGTGACTGAGCCAGGGCTGTTGCAGTCTGAGTTAAGGACCAGCCCTGGTTTCCCAACCGCTGGAATTCCCAACCCCTTGTTTGTTCCCATTAGCAGGAGGGACAGGGGAGGGAGTCCTGCAGCTACACTGAATTCCTCACAGCAGCTGGAGGCTGAGTCTCACTGAGTTCCCCTCACAGGGAATGTGCAGTGCTGGATTCAGGATCACCCACAACTTCCCAGCCTGAGCCCCCCTGGTTTCCATTGCTTTCAGTTCTCTCTGCTAGGACTGACAAGGATTGCTGTCTTTGTTTCTGCAGTGCAATTACAGCCATTCCCATGGAGCCCAATTTACTTTTTCCCTCTTCAGCTGTGCAGTTCATAAATGGAATGATTTCACCACCAATTTGCCCTAACACTAACATGCTAATGTCATCCTAGCTCTGAAAGGGAAAACAGCTTAATGAGGAAAGTGTTTGACATGCAGCTGAGAAAACTGTTCCCCTGAACTTCAGCATTCTTTGAGAGCAGGAGAGCGATGCAAAACACCCTCACATCTCCCCTTGCAGGGGTGCTGGGGCTGTGCTGTGTTTGACTCATCCCCACACTCCCTCCCTGCTCTGGTACTGAGGGATTTCCACTGTCAATCCTCAATTCTTGGCTAATGAGAACAAAACATTCTCTGTCCCCCAGCAGTGGCCCTTACCCTGTGATGGGAAGGGACAAGGGACAAGGCCTGCCTGGCATTTCTTAGCTCCAGTGGTTCCTTGGTGCAGGGGCTCCCTTTGTGGGGTGTGGGGTTACACAGCAGCACTGGCAGTTCTGATTCAGGAATTACCTTCCCAGGCACCAGCACCTCCTGCTCAGGCAGGGCAGGGTGAGGCTGTTTATAGCTGCAATGCTTGAGCTGCTGTTCCTGATTACAGCAGACAGCAAGAGCTTTAATGCTCCACCACTCTTCCTCACACAGGAATTAGTAGCAGAGGCTTCACCTTAACCTGTCCCCAGTCACTTCCTTCTCCAGGCCTTCATGGACTTACAGGGTGAACTTCAAACCCAAACATGGATCCACCATCCTGGCCAGCTCAGCTCCAGTTTATCAATTTGTCACAATTCCACTCTACCCCTTATCAATTTAAATTCTTCCGAGCCACTTAATTTCCTTGTGTCTGCAGCTCCACCACCACTCCAGAAGTGCTCTGTGTGTGTGTAATTAGCAAACTAACACTCTAGACTAGCAGAAAAACATCTTCCTACACTGATACAGCTCCTAGGACATGGTACAACCCTAACACAGGCCCTATTCCTGCAGCAAAAACTCCTTTAAGCATTTGCCTTCCCTGATGTCTCCTGGCTTTGTCTGGCAGTTCCTTTTATGCGTAGACGAGAGCAGATTTCTTCTGTGAAAACAGAGCAACAAGATTTCTGAAAGAGAAATGGGAGAGAAGGCTGTGGGTGGGTTGTTCTGTGGATGCATCTTTTCCATGTCCACATTGGGAAAGCAGGAGCACCAAGGGGCACACTCAGACACTGCGCAGTTTCTGTGTGTGTTTTCCTTGTCTAATGACTAAAGAACAGCCACCCCTGAGAATAAACTTGTTAGGGATCATTTACTGTCCTCTCTAACACCCAGGGTAGTGCACTGCAGTTTGGGATTTCAGGGAATGTTTCTTAATTTTTTGGGGGGAAAGGGGTGCTAGGGATTTCTTTTATTTTTATTATATTTATGCTGTTCAGGCTACAAACCCATCCCAGAGGCCAAGCTATGAAATTTTGTCACTTTAAGGAGTCTTTAAGCACAGCCTCCCCTCACCCCTGCCCCACTGCACGGCTTTCCTTAGAAAACCAAGGTCAGGGTGGAAATGCTGGGGCCTGGCTGGTGCAGGGGGGGACATGGGGAGGCAGGACAGGAGCTGGGGGCACCTTGGAGAAAGGAGGGACATGGAGAGGCAGGATGGGGCTCGGTGCAGGAACCAGAGCCCGTGTTGGTGGAAGGAGGGACACGGGGAGGCAGGATGGGGCTCGGTGCAGGAACCAGAGCCCATGTTGGTGGAAGGAGGGACACAGGGAGGCAGGATGGGGCTCGGTGCAGGAGCCAGCGCCCACCTTGGCGTGCACGGCCGCGCGGCGGCTGCTGCTGGAGAGCTCGGCCAGCGCCGCGAGGATGCCGAGGGCGAGGCCGATGCCCAGGGTCAGGAAGAGCCCCCCCAGCGCCGGCGGCTCCAGCGGCCCCCAGCGCTCCCGGCTCTGGCGCAGGCAGCTGCTCTCCCACCACTTGTTGCGCAGGTAGTCCAGGTCGCCCGCCTCGCGCAGCTTGAGCACGGCGATGGACAGAGGCTTGGTCCAGGGGGAGGCTGGGCAGGGGGAGAGGAGGGAGAGGAGGATGGGAGAGCTCCCAGCCGTGGTTTAGTTAAACATTGCTAATGGGCACGGGGTCAGAGGTGTCACTGAACACAACCCTGCTCGCCAAAGGCTTTCCTGGCTAGCAACCACCCTGCCCTGGCCACAGAGGCTGGAATAAGGGCCTGATATATAATATATATATGTATATATAATGCCCTTATAGCTGTGGGATAAGGGCAGGGCAAAGGTGCTCTGGGAAGAACGTGAGCACACTGTCCCCTGCTCACTGCGTTAGGGGATCTGCATTCCTGGGCCAAGGACACCGTGGGAGATGGAATATTTCTGGATTAGAGTTCACAGTGAGAGCCAATGAGTGCCAGCGTTAATCCCCCACAGAGCAGTGACCCTGCCCTGCAGTGTTCTCAGTCTGGTCACCCTCGACGGCAGGACCTGTCCCTGCTGGGGGGAGCAGAGGCGCAGGGACTCACCCTGGGCCGTGGCGATGCCGAAGCCGCGCGCCCCGATCACCTCGGGCGCCCTGATGAGGTTGCAGTGGCGCGCGGCCGCCAGGTCCTGCGAGATGGACTCGCCGATGAAGGCGTAGTTGGAGTCCAGCACGCGCTGCACGGCCTCCTGGTAGGTCTTGACCAGGACGTGCTCCCGCCTCTTCTCCATGTACTCGTAGATCATCTGGTGGATGGGGTTCTTGGAGTTCTGCAGCCCAAAAATCCAAGTGTCAAACTCGAGTGTGAGACGACCACCAAAAAAATAAAAATGTGCCTGTATGTGCAAGGGTTGTAAAATAATTTAGAGAAGAAGAGCCTTAAACCACATGTGAACCCCTGTAAGCACAGATTGTCCCCAACACCAGGGACAAGCAGGGCACAGGATACAAGTGTCATAGATGACAGCTGCTCTGAAGGCACACAAGGGCAGCCCCTGAAGAGTAGAGCGATTTTTAAAGGAGAATACAGTATAAAAATAAGAGTTCTGTGCCTGCTTTCCTGTGAGAAGAGGTGGAGGAAGGGCTGAACAGAACAATAATCCTATTATTTGAAGTATTAGAGAAAAACTGAGAGAGTCAACAGTGATGAAGGTGGTGTAGGGGTTATAAGGCCTGAGCTGTGTGACAGCCCAGCTCAGCATCCTACAGCCCCTGTGTATGGGCACAATGAGATTCTCTGCACCTTGAAGTAGTAGAAAGTTGAGGAGCCCTCCAGGGTCCCAAACTCCAGATTCCTTTGCTTGACCAGGTCCTCGAAGGTCTGGATGGGGAGCTGCTCGCTGCCGGAGCTCAGCAGGGCTGTGAAGTTGGCGATGTAGGCGGCCAGCAGGGCCAGGGTGAAAAGCCACCAGACCACAGCAATGACCCTCACTGAGAGTGCCTGGGGCCTGGGGGTGGCACCTGCACCACAGGAAGCCAAAAAATCACCATAAATCACACAGGAGGGGCCAGAGACACACCAAGAACTGCAGATCCACCAGCCTGAGTTACAGAGACTTCCCTTTAAGCAAAGGCAAACTGCAGCCCCTGCCCTGCAGCTGCACAGAGCCCGAGCCTGGAGGGCCCCACTGTGCTGGTCTGAGCAGCACCAACACTGCAGAGCAGGGCTGGGGCAGCAGCAGTGGCCCAAAGCTGCACAAACTCCTCTGCACAAAGCAGCCATGCCATGCTCAGCTGGGCATTGCCCAGAGCAGGGCGTTCCCCAGCCAGAGGCAATCACCTGTGCAACCCCAGCAGGTCTGCAATCACATCTCCCCAAACTGGTTTAGTGCTCCAAGTGTCCCTACTAAGACACCTTTTCACCCCAGTGTCTCAGAAGGAGCTGGGTGCACCATCATCTTAGAAACCCTGCTCCTCCCAGAGCTGCTCCGGTGCATCCTCCCAGCTCACCTTGCAGGGCCAGTGCTCCTGCTCCAAACCAGAGGCTGTTCAGGAAGGTGAAGTGGTTCTCTTCATTCTTTGGCTCATTCCATTCACAGGGGCTCAGCCTGTGGGAAAATGACAGGATAAAACCAGACATTCAGAGGGGAAAAATAAAAATAATCCCCATCAAGAGATCCGGTGTTCCTCATGGGGAGATCCCACTCATAATGCTGGCTTAATCTGACAGGATTTAAGCTTTCTTAGCCATTATACTGGAGCTGTACAGAAGGTTCCTCAAAGCAAAAAGCTACCTGGGACTTTCTAACCTCTTCATAGGCAAGAAAGCCACTGGCTTGAACACAATCTGTGAACAAATGCATCTGTACCTGGCGACAAGGAAGAGGCAGAAGCAGGTGAGCAGGTAAGCGAATAAAAGGGCAGTCCAGGTCTCCTTGCTGAAGGGAGACAGGAAGTGGAAGAAAGACATGTCCTGGGAGGTCGTGTCCTTGCGCAGCAAGATCCCAATGCCAGTCTGCAGGAAGGGCGTGGTGAAGGACACCACCTCTTCCCTGGCTGAGGTGACGGTCAGTGGAGCCACTGCAATGTCAGCTTCCTGCCAGGGAGAAAAAAAACAATCAGCCACCCAGCCCAGGGGACGTTTCTGTCCCTCAAACCTTTCTGTCCCTCAAGCAGGTGCTTCCCTGGCTGAGTGGGCAGCTGTTGGAATGGCATCACTTCTCCAAGTCACATCCCAAGGCTGTTGAGCCACAAGAACAGGACAGGTTTCCCATGGAAATCATTGGAATGGAATTCCAGCCAGTGGAACCATCCACAGTGAGGTGCTGGTTGGTATCTGGGATTTCTGGTTTCCTTCTGCAGCAGGAGCCAGGCTGGGTTTGCTCACCCAGAACAAAAGGCTATCTGAGTCTGGCTGAGAGCTGGGCACAGACTGAGCTCAGAGGGGCAAAGAGCTTTAATTGAAGAGTTCCCCACAGATAACAGAACAGCCACAGGGAATGCACCTGATGGGGTGAAACGCCATTCAAGCATCTCTTGAAGAGTCTGGGCATTGCCATTCTGAATGAAATGAGTCTCACCCAGGAGTTAAACTCAGAGTAAGCTTTGCCAAGGTGTCTGCACAGAGAAACAGAGACAGACCTAAGTGCTGTCCTGGGAGTGCCTGGCTCTAACAGGGGTTTCCTGCTGTGGCCACTGTCTCCTTGTGCCTTATTCCCACCTCTGTAAGCCAAACCCAACTCCAGGTTTTGTCGCCCATCAGTTCTACACCCCAGGCAGGAGAACCCCGAGTTCCTCAGTCCCTGGGCAGATCCCAAGGCAGCCCCTGAGCTGTGCGGTCCCTGCAGGGTGTGTGTTATAAATGCATGACATGTTGTTGGCTCTTTGCGAATATTGGGATAAATGCTATATGTATAATGTTAAAATAGCATTTCTATATGGATATAGTCTTTGTTAATAGTAAAAGATAGACATAAGTTTTTTAGAGATAGTATGCTTAAACTACCTGCCTAGGCAAGATAACAGCCCGTGAACATGTGATGGGGAACCTGCAGCTGACACAACAATTATCAACTCTCAACTGACTGCAAAAGGCTGGGACCACCACCCAAATTAAAAAAAGATAAGAAGAAGAAGAATAAAACCACAAGCCAAGAAACACGCATGCTCTAAAAAGGCAGACCCAATGGCCATGCTAAACAGTTCTCAGAAACAGCTGACTATGCATGAAGAGCTATGAATATGTAACAAATGAATGGATTGTAAAACGTATATAAAGGGGTGTTCCCGGTGTGCTCTGGGCAGCATGCCAAGCACCCGGCCGTTTTAACCTTTTGCTTTGTGTTTGTCTCTTATTGTCTTTTTATTAAACCTTTT